>CAUJGJ010000002.1:3480345-3582845 GCA_963170055.1 Halisarca cf. caerulea
TATTATATTATATAATACAACTGCAAGCTCATGCATGCAATATATTGCAAGGATATGAATGATGCATCATAGTGTGTATTAAAGATGTGTATGCATGCAATTTAAGAATATTGCATGAATTCACATGCATGCAAACACATGTGGGACATGTCTAGATTTGTTATGATAGCACTTCTCAGTTTACAAGTGATAAAATGTTATTTTTTGGCACCTATAAGTTATTAATCACGCCTTCATCTCGTGATTTAGGCTGATATTCGGGCATAGCGAATACCGAATCTGCATTTAGTGACGTTTTCTGTTGTCACGGATGTTCTATCACATGCTGGCCTGTGACCTAACTGGATGTCCTTTGGAATTTTAGTTTTCGACTGGGCACAATGTGAGGGAACAAGTTGGAGACAGTTTCTTGGTGCCAACTTTGGGCCATTAGTAGTATAATATACAACCTTTACATGTGGGTGTAATAGAGCTTTTGTTTCTGTCCCAAGTTATAAGAGCTTAAATTTAGTTAGCAAATGTTTTGCTAACTAATACAGTATTAGAAGCATTCCACCATGTTGCGCCCAAAGTATTTCACTTTTAGTAGGGGTTGGTAAAACCTTACTAGCTTCTTCGCCAATAAAGAAGATCTTTCAAAATGACAATCTTTGAAACGTTTATGCCTCTGCCTACATGTTAAGCCCTCATTTGACATTCTGAAGCTTATACAAGTTGAGAACCAAAGCTGTAAAAGACCGAAAATTTCACACCTCTGAATTAGCACAGACATGTCCCACATGCAATCATGATCAAAATTAATGTCCATGCATGGTAATTACTTGCATGAATTGATCAAGGCTATAGGTTTTCACAGCATAATGAACATAATACAGTATAGAATTATTGTGAGACTTGCGACAATTTATGTAGCTGCATGTCATTGACTCCATAATATCGATATTATGAGAAAAGATTTGTTTTATTTGCATGTATACAAGACATTCTCTTTGGGTAATACCCTCAAGAATGGCTATGTTAATTTCTGACCATAAATTGTGTCTTGTCTACCATGAACTATACTGTATGTGTGCATGTGCATGTACTCGTATATATGCACACATACATGCATACACACACACATGCTTCAGATTATGTCCAAAGGCTTATACTACATAGCAGGAAACTTTGGCGAGGGTTTTAATTCAGCCCTTTGGTGATTTTGTAAAACACCAATTTAAAACTTGTCAATATTAAAATCATTACAGAATCTATGTTTGCCGCTTAGTTTCTGGAACAATTCTCTCAGTGGTCATGTTTTTAATGTATAAAATTACTGCAGAACAATGGTCTTGCTAAGATCGTGGGACAAATCCCTTGCAAATCATTAAAAATAATAATAGTTTATAGTATTTATGTTCAATTCGCCAAATATAATGCTTGTCAAAGTTTCCTACTATACAGTATATAGTATCCATCCAGTAGCAGTATCCATAAACACAGTACTCAATTACCTACAGCTACATATACGGAGGATGCATTATGGATGGTAATTCACTTTGATTGATCTACACAACAATAGCATAAAAGCCAAAAAAGGACACACCTTAAGTCTTAATTTATTCAAAGACAAAAGATAAATGTCTTGCATTAACCACTAAGAATATATGACAGAAAATAAAACAAACCAAATTAGAATACAAATCACTGAAACTAACAAAATAAATCTAGAAGCAGTTTTCTTAGCACATATCCAACAATATACATATGAGAAAACACAAATGTTCACACAACTACACACTCAATACCATTACTGTACAATATCATCATACATCAGGCTTAGGAGGAAGGGGAGGAGGGGGGTCTACTTCCTGATCTACACTTGGTTTTGGTGGAAGAGGTGGGGCACCCACAGTTATATTTGGAGGTGAATAAACAAATTTTTGTTCAATGTCATTGGTAGCAGTACCTGAAACCTCCTTAGGGGGTACAGGAGGAGGAAGACCCTGTGTTTGCATCTGCACAGACCACAATTCACTACTGCCAATACTCATTTCAACTCCTTCTTTTGGGGGCACAGGAGGGGGCAGATCCATAATGGGCTCCCTTGGGGGCAAGGGAGGAAGAATAGTTGTGGGAGGCTTGGGTACAGGTGGAAGAGACTCTTTTAGGGGCAGAGGTGGACCGTCAGGAAGTGGTTTAGGAGGCAAAGGTGGGCCTGAATATCGACTGTTTGTTGACATAGCTGCTACTAGCTCATCCAGTTTGTGATCACCGGCAGTAACACTTGTAGGGCTTCCAGGAAACAGATCAGGTCCCAATATCTTTGATGCCTTTGGAGAGAATCCAATGTCAGAGGCCCTCCTATGAACACAATAGTAGGTACAGGGAGAATAGTGTACACACAGATGCATCCATGTGCATGTGCAAATGTGTGTATGCAGGAGTGTAAATGTGCAGAATAGATAGATAGATAGATAGATCGATAGATAGATATGTACTGTAGACAGATAGATAAGTGAACAGTTCTCTTAAACGGACACTCCGTTTAAGAGAACCTACTGATTTTGCATTAACCACTTAGTTTATGAGATATTTACAGCTGGATAAACCTTTATAAAAAGCATTTTAAAATGGAAAACTATGTAGGAATAAAAATTTGTCAATTGTCAAAAACATTGGAACAAGTTGGGGTTGTTTGCTACACAGGGGTGGACAGGCATAGGCTAGGGATACATAGGGCTAGATGGGCATAGGGCCAGGCGGGCATAGAGCTAGACAGAGGTGGGTTGGAATGGGTACAGTGTGCATATTCCTAAATCCTGCAGCTAAAATATTAATGTAGTGTACATAAGCAGCTACATGCATATGTACACAGTCGTAGCAATCCAAAGGGATGATACGAATAAAAATGAAACAGAATCATGTTGCAAACTGATTGAATGGGGCCCAAAAATAGTTATCTATATATTATGGTATTATCTATATATTATGCTTCATAAGCCCATTTCTTGAAAGACATTCAAAACACAGACAGAAAGGCAGGGCTCTGCAACACCAGTTTCATTTTAAAAGCAATTATTCATCTTCTTCTCGCTGTCTTTTGAATTAAGCCATAGGTCGCCAGGAAGAGTCCATAGGTCACATCTTTGGCCATTGAGATCCAATTATTATCATAAAGTGATACTATAACTATGTATATTTGGCAACCGAAATTTTATTGCAATTTTTGAGAGTTGCTTGTGACAAGCCAGCTACTACATGCACATATCTCAGGAGCAACACACTTACTACTCTCACCCCTCGTGAGCTATGCACCTCAGTGTCTTGCACAGAAAATGTACTACTCCCTAGAGGGCATGTAGTACCTAGTATGTAACACTATTACAAGGATAAGGACAACATTGGGTGATAGATTACCCCTAACTAACTTAATTCAGTCAGTGCAATACATATCATTTGGTGCTAACACTTTCAATACAACACACCTATTAGATCCAATTGGAGGCACACTAACAGTATCCAGCATAGTACTAGATCTCTTCTGTATGCCAGTTGGTGACATTGGAGCATTAGGTGAAGGTGGAGATAGGATGCTATCGGAATCAAGAGCAGATGGTATACTTTGATTTCTTTTCCTCGGTTCTGGCTTGGAAGGCTTAAAACCAGGTGTTTTGATTTCCCACTTGTTCTTTCGTGGCTGGATGAAACATAATAAAATCCAAGAAATGAATACACCACAGTTGTGGCAATATAAATCTTTAGCCATATATGAGCACCATTAAATCTTTTGGCATCAGAATGGCAATCTTCAACCATTTACAAAATTAAATACCATGAAAAATTACTATTCCGGTAGGTTTATATCATGTGATGTCACCAGATATGCAATATCACAAACCCAATAAGTCCCACAATGAGCAAAGTGTCACTTGAATCCTTACAATTTGTCAGGGTAGAAGGGCAAACAAGAAAATTAACCAACACAGCAATGAAGATGCTGAAATGATCAAATCCCAACAGTTAGACTCGCACAGCATGAGTCAAACTCACAGCTTTCTTTGGCATTTGATTTCTAGGCTCTATGTCCCCTGAAAGCTTATAGAGATGATCTTCAAGCTCATTGCTAGTTTTAAAGCCATCCATAGGTGAAATTTTCTGAAAGTAAGTCTACCAGAAAAGAGATTCGATAATAAACATATAAACAGTACGTATGAAAAGAACACAAAGCTTAATGGCAGATGTATTTTCGGTGTCAATCCTACATATGGAGTACTACCGTACTCCATAATATATCTATACACATATTATGTGTCATATCACAGACAATGGTTTAGCTTGAATCATTAACAGATAATACGGAAACATTGCAGTGAATCTACATACAGCAATGCTGAAAATGTACAGTATATATTTAATGCAACAGGGACTGTACCCATATAAGGTATCATGCAAGTCAGACAGGTACATACAGTGTATTAGATATAAAAATAATAAAGTAGAATTTCACATAATGCAGTGCACCTAGGACTGAAAGTGGACAAAATCATGGTAATTACTCTCATTCATCAACAGAACATACAGTGCCTGGATACCTGAATAGAAGGAACAGGTTGCAAGCAGTATGGCTGGTTTTGATACTGCTGTATCTCTCCAATTACTTCAGCAACCTTTCTGCGATACCCAAAGTTGATGAGACCTTTGGTACCTGAGATAATGTGCTTACCACCTTCCTCAATGAACAGAATGTCAGATAAGTACATTCCTGGTAAGAAGAAGAATGTGCATATGTACTGCAAATTCTTCTTAGATAACCATTGTGAAACATACCAAGAAAAGGCACACATGGCGGATTGATCGATCTGAGCCTCTCTTTGTATTTCTTGTAATGGTTTTCAATTAGCTCTTTGCCTTCTTGTAATACCATGTGCTTTCTAGGAGCAAGAACCTAAACCACACAGTATGAGATATTTGAACTCAATTCTTTCACTGCGTACAGTAAAAAGATACACGTACTTTGAAAGTGTGTTCAAGCCTGTAGACCGATGCCGAGTTAAGAGCAGCATGCACCTCAAACATTCCATTGAAATTGTTCAAGTCTTGGAAGGCCTTTAGGTAGAGACAAAGAAAGGTCCTGAATCGTACAATCATTATGTGATGTACGAAAAACTACTTTCTTACATCTGCTGCCATGCACCTAAAAACTTACAACTTGATAACAGAAACCTATACATGAACAGTCTAAACTCAAATAGTACGTATGTATGCACCAGGGACAGTACATTTTTAGTTGGAGCATACCAATTTTGTGGGATGCAGTTGGCGTCCCATTCCACCAAAAATAAATAAATTACTTAATGAGAATCCAGATAATACATACATAACATGTACGTACAGTAATTAATTTTGGTTTATACTTATATTGGCCAAAAGTGTCATTTCTTTGAATAAAACATGTATCACCGTGAAATGGCAGTGGTAAAGAGAATTCTATCCCTCTAAAAGACCAGACTCAAATATTCTCAAAGACTGAGAGTTGAATGAAGTACAGTATGTGCAAAGTAATATTTGGAATTCTCAAGACCATTGCGAATATATACCAGATGAAAAAACAAGATGAACTTGAAGTGACAATTCCAATCGCCTGAATTTAGCAGCAATGCCAAGTGGTTTCATTCTGTAAATCATAAGGATGTTGATGCAGTCTGACTTGAATATTTCATATAAGAGAGAAACCGTGGGACTGTAAATACCTCTCTTCTACTCATGAAGGCAGATGTGTTGTAGTGGCTGTAGTTCTTGGCCCCCTACATTCAATATGACAGTCAACACTGTTCAATGAAAGACCCGGTGCAGAATCAGTTTCAAAAGAGTACACAGTGAAGAATGGAATATTTCATCAGATGACACAAAAACTTGTTAACCAGTTTATAATTTGTTGTTATATACAGTACCCTACTACCTAGTAGCCCATTTTTACCAGTAAACATGTACTGTATAATGATGATGAAACTGGATGCTTTCACTGGAAAATCCAAGTAAGCACTAGAATTTACAGGACAAAGACACAGAGGGGAAATCAGAAGATCACAATACTATCCAATATGATAGGTAGAAGATATCATTATCGCCCGATGACATCATACATCAAAGGAGCCGCCAGGGTAGTAAATTTGGTTACTACCCTGGCAGCATGGGTAAGCGCCCAGTCTAGGTCAGTAAGTAATTAAGCAATGTAAACTGTGAAACCACAATCAATGAAGCATAGACCCAATGTAAGCAGAACTAAAAAGAACGCAACAGAAGACAAACCGGAGCAAAGTCTAGCTTTCTGAAACGCAGGAGACTTCGCGCAGGCTTATATTGAAGGCTTCGCGCAGGCTTTTATAGAAGCAACGAGCCGAGACATTTCCCCCAAATATAAAAGTAAAACTTAACCATACCTGACATTGCCTTCGTGACTAATACCCCGTTTACACTGGCCCAGGTTGACCTGGGCCAGCCCAGTATGATATCATTTTAATGAGATTCATGGTCATTTTTGTTTGCATAGGGCCAACCACAGCCTGGGCCAGCCTACCTGGGCTGGCCCAGGCTAGGTACTTGGGCCAGCCCAGGGCCTGTGGTTGGGCCAGTTATGATAACACCTTTGCTGAGAAAATGGCTACTCTTCAATCAAGTAAAAAGAGCACAAAACAGCCTAGATTCATGGTTTATGTGTAAATGTGCTTTCACATTCCCTGTGTAGCATCAATGAGTGGTCATTCACAATAGATTGGCTTATTAGTCTTGAAAAATGAGCCCAAAATATCCTGAATTCTTGTTTATCAGTCAGGTGCAAATGTGATACCAGCCTGATAGAGTCTCAGGGTGTGGCTTCAACTTGAAAGCAGTACATAGTAACTGTTTCAGAACTTTTACAAAGAATATGCTATAAAACATAATGCTTTTTCAATTTCATACATGAAGTTATATACTGCACTAAAGATATTCATGGTCATGAATTTCATTATGGAAGGTAGCAATCCTCTTATCACAACTAGGCTTCCTTGTGAAGTAACTTGTGTGTAAACGGGGCTGTGCTAACCACAGGCCCAGATCATCACCTTGGGCCTGGGCCAACCTGAGCCAGTGTAAACGGGGTATAAGTTCTTCATTGTCTTCGAAATCCTCTTCCTCCACATCAAAATCGCATCTTTTTAGTCTTGTTCAACGTGCGTACTAAAATCCACTTCTCTATTCTATGATTCTAAGAACGATTTCACGCTTTTGGAGTGTTTATTTGGCGATAACCAGTTACTATACGCCCTATCCTCGGGAGTATCGTATTTACTGCTCTCGCCCCTCGGGCACGAGGGATCTCGTGCAGTAAATACGATACTCCCTCGGCGTATAGTAACTAGTAATTATCATATTCAGCAAATAAAAATATACCATGACAAAAACACATAAAAAAGTTACTAAAGTAAACACTAATACACCACTTAACAACAAATGTAAGGTAATAATATATCAAATAATCTACACCTATAATCATGCATAGAACAGAGAATTTACAATTATGAATAAACATTCAAATGTGGTACAGTTTACAGTTTACAATTAAAGATTCTCACCAGGTACAGGTCACAACACCTAGTGACAATGGCCACTCTTTCTTCAAAATTCTCTGTGGACACAATCTGTTTTTCTAACCAATATGTTACCTATTCAATAGAAAGGGAAAAAAAAACATAATCAGAGATAATACAAGTGTATACATGCATTCAGAACACACATACATACACACATACAGTAGTATGATACCATGAAGGACTTCTAATTACAAATCCACAGTTGACTGAGCAACAGTACACTTACTGCTGTTGAATGCCGGACCATGCGGAGGTAATTTGGTGAAGTGTCTTCCTTTCGACTCTTCACCCATGCACATCCCACAAGTTCTGATGGGTGTATTGCTCTATTGGAGACAGACTCATTTAAACATTCTATTACAAACATATTCGGTGTGATACATAAACAACAACACAAATGGTTTCTTTCACTACTTAATACGAGGTTCAACAGTAACAGTAATTGTAATTCCTGCCAACACATACAGTGGAACCTGCCTATAGTGGTCACTGTGTAATGCAGCCACCTGTCTATACCAACCACTAATTCTTGTCCGAATCAGTTATAATGTATGGTATTCTACCTCATTAAAGCAACCACCTGTCTAAAACAGCCAGAAAATTTCGCCCCGATGGTGACCGCAGTAGACAGGTTCCACTGTAGTTCAAAGTAACTGGCTATTATTAGACCAAATTGCCACAGAAGCTACAATAAACGGTAAAGTACATAATAAAATACATGTACATGGTACAAACCTGAAGTAATCAGCTTCAATCAGTGTCAGCTGTCGAGCAATCTCCAAAGGATGCAGCTACATAAGATGGAAGGCAAAATTAGAGGTGAAAACCAGCTATAAAATCCTTGAAGAATATCTTACTGTCAACAAGTCAAAATCCATTGGATCCCTTGTTAGATGCCATTCAACCACTGGTGCATTAAGGTAGAAACTGCTGTCTATTTGAGCTGGAACTTCTGATCCTTCTTTCTAATGAGTCAAAAGGGAATACTTACACACAATACTGTACAATACACATTAATGTACACACATGCACCAATAAGTCGTAGTGTCTTGCACAAATATGTGTAGATGCTCACTTGTCGTTGAAGTGTTCGTTTGATGGATTCTGTCCACTTCTTTAAATTGTTGCTCTTAATGGAATCCATAAATTCAAGTAACATCTTTAATAACTCTCCATCTCCACTGTTTTGAAAGTCATAAAAGTGATGTTCAACCCAATAGCGAACTGTATTTAACACCCTATAAAGTGAAATCATAACATTCAAGAGAAATGCGAGGAAAAATATCTCACCAAGGTACCTCAATTGGATGGGTGATTGATACTGCCTCTTAAAACGTCTAATGGCTTCCCGTACTAGAGGATCTCTCCTATATTCGGGATCATCATACTTGGATGGTAATGAAACATGAAATGTGATAATGGTTAAGGTCAAAACACAAAGCTCTTGGTTGGATGCAAAACACACTTTCAAAAATAGAAATAAGGCTCCATACATACACCCTAATTGCAAATTTCATAGAAAAAGGATATCTTTCAATCAGTAAAGACAGTAGCTCTGAAGGTGTACAAAATGATCTGTATGTTGTTAAAAAAATCCTCACAAAAGCTGGATCTAAAGCATAAACAAAGGCAAAATTACTCCAAAACATGTTGAAATACATTCAGATATGGATACAAGATTTATACATACTACTGTGTTTTCAATACAATGAACTCCAAAAAATCCTGAATACTCCAAAACAAGTTCAGTGGATATTTAACTTCAGTGAAGCAAATTTCTGACAAATGTTCTCAACACAAAACCCTTGTTTGGATCCTCACTGCACCATGAATACCAATGTATACTTAGAATTAATGCATACTGTCCATTAAGATTCAGCAGTACAGTACATCCTCACTTATCCGGACCTCGATTATCCGGATCCTCAGACTGGGCTATGTGGGTGGTTCACATAGGTGTAAACTTTGGGTAAGCTTCACTAATTGTTATCACAACTGATTAGTATGTGTCAAATCTAACAGTTACCTCACACCTACCAATGAAAAATGGCAACTGGAACAGACCCAAACCTCTAGGAAAGCTAAGCGAAATAGGAGAAGCGGTCAATGATTGAAGAACTGAAATCATGTACAGGAAGATATGTATGACTGGGAATTGGAATAATCATTAAATAATAATATAATTCCTATATTTCACTTATCCGGATTTTTCACTTATCCGAACCAAAATAAAACTTGCTTGCCCAAGGGGGTTCGGATAAGTGAGGATGCACTGTATTAGTAGTATTACAACTTAGACTATATATACCCTTTATCAATACAAAAAATTGAGATTGTTTCCACAGCATTCCTAGGAAGCCATTTTAATATGTTATAGCATAATTGAGCAGCAACTATCTGTGGGTATAGGTATGAAGGCCGAAATTAGGGAAACAAGATGAAAGCCTCCTAAGAAACAGATCCACAACTGAAGCCAGGTCCTTCAAGAGTCCAGCAATACTGCTACAAAACACCAGCTAATTCCCACCATCCACACAGACTGTATTTCACCATCTCCACATGGTTATAACACAGTCTCACTTACATTAGCTCAAACCACGCAATATGCATCTCTGTTTGTTCACACCACAGCATTAATTATCTCCTAATGCCTATACTAGCTCTGCAGGATAAAATTTTTGTAAATGTCAGATTTTAGTTCTGCATTTCATATTCAGACAGGCCCTGGCGTCGTTATTCTTGAACACTCAAAATAATTAACACTTCCCTGTGCCTTGGCAGATAACAAAATAGCAAGAACAGGGGCATGCAGTAAGCAGACAGAAATTAGAGCCAAAGACAAGAAAATAGGGGAAAAAACCTATATTTCCTCAAAATCTCGTAACTAGACCTATTCAGCCAAGTACTGCAAAAGAGCTTGATTTATTGTATATCATCGTAAATAAATACTGTATAATGGGAAATTTCCACGGGGTAAAACTTTCATGAATGCTCTATTTTGTAAATATTTTCACAGATCCCTAAATTTCAGCCATTTTTTACTTACTGTATGTGATGATGGCAAAGTAGGCTTAGTGTGAACAAAGTGGCTCAAGGCGAAGATGTTTGCCCCATTCGGTTTTAGTTGAAGATTTGAGGTTACTTTTGCTTTGAAATTGACCTTCCAGCTTCAGCAGTGCATGCTCTGCCGGATTGTCTCATTTAAAGAGCAGAAAAGGTGACAAATAGCATGACTTGCTTTTTGAGAAACAGCCAACAAAATCTCCATGCCAACTGCAATTGAATCAAATCAATTGCAACAAAAGAAAAATGGTGCAGTTACCTAGTGTGTACATACTGCATACATGAGCCCAATGTAGCTGTAAATGTCTGAAATAAAGTCCTAAGATTTTGCTGATCAAAAGTTTCATGAATGTTGTAATATCCACGAAATTCACAAAAATATTATGACACGGAAATTTCCTGCTATTGGTACATACATACCAGCATATTTGTGATGAGTCAACCTTTCCACCAACTTAAGCAAAGTGCCACCTTTAATTGGTGGAATCCCTGATACATTGTCATCACGTTGCTCAAAGACAATGTTGTCTTCATGGTCTTCCTCAGCAAACCTGGAAAAGCACAATAGCAAGATACACAACAAACATAGGCTCATGCAATACATTGGGAAAAACTAGCAAAATTTGCCAATTGTGCAGAAAATATCCAATCTATCTATGTAAATATAAAGTCCATAAAGGTTGAAAAGGTGACAGTATTGAAAAAAACTTCAGGATGGGCCTTAGACTCTTCTAAAAAGTGATTAACAAGAACCCTTCCAATATTTGGTGGTTACTTCTAAGATCTCACCATCATAAGCAACACCAACAAAATACTAGAGTTTGTTTTTGAGAGACCTATAGAAGAGGCTACTTGCATTCATCCTTTCTCATTATAAATCCTCATACTTCTGTGGGTTCATGCTTTACATACAACGATTTTTTTTACCTAAGCATAACCATTGCATTATCAGAACTACTAGATAGAATAGTGGATAAAAGGTCGTCTAAGATCTTACCATTGTGTTTAGCAAATCCTAGAGTCTTATGTAATTCACTCAAATGAGGTAAAATTGGCATATGAAGTAGGACAAATTCTTATAGAATATATACATACATGCAGTATTCACTTGTGAATCTACAAAACACTGCCTGTTATCTCACATACGTATGGGTGCATCACCCATGTCATTATTAGAAGCTAATATCTACAAATAATTTCCATCTATACTACAGCAAGATACTTCAGCTGTACAGAGAGCACATTTATGGAGAATGTGCAAAGATACAAGATAGTGCTTGGTGTGGCATAGCAAACCTGTATTCATCCACAGTTGGTCGTATTTCTGAAATGTTACGTTCTTCAGCCCTTGCTATCATATCCAACAAACGGTCAAAAGAACTGTAAAAAAGTAAAGACAGTTATAGTTAAACACAATACATCTACATATGTATACATACAGCTCTGGTGATGCAAATATTGATACTAACTGGGGGGTGCAAGTAAACTATAGCATACCACTTTACCTGCAGAAAAATTACCTTCTGGATAACAAATTAGTCAAGGCAGCCATCCATTCATTTTTTTCATCAATATTTCCCGCTATGAAAATGTAGCCAGGCTGGTTTCTTTCCTTCAGCTCAAATGCTAAATTCCAATCCGAGAACTCTGTTGAATCCAAGTCCTTCAGTTCCGCTTTACGCAGGTTTAATTTTTCCTTCAATCTCCACTCTGGATTGACAATACCAGATCCAGATCTCCTAGTGTTCTACAAATATTATCCCATATGGAACACTATACCACCACTACAATGAAAACTGCAAAAGCCTACTTGCTTGCAACAAATGATCAGACCATCCAAGAGAATCACATGACGATCAGTTCTCTGTAATGAATGGATGAGAACGCTATTGCATAAGTAGAATTCTAACTGGATATACAGTACATGTGTGTGCATGCACAAACACAAACAAAATATGTGTCCTAGGTTTCAGTGATCCTAAAGGTGGAAGGGTTTAGTGTATCAAAGGCAAGTTTGAGAGATAGTAAGCAGGGTTCCATCCAGTGTGTGTGTGTGTGGGGGGGACTTCCACCCCCCCCCCAAAAAAAAAATCAACTGTAGTGCAAATTAGTATAGAGAGAGTCCTACTTGAGTGTTAAAATCAACCTTGAATGGTCTAAAATGGCCTGAGATACCACCTTACATGACCTAAAAAAAACCCTCTAATTTTCCAAGGAGGAACAAACCCATAGACCCCCCTTTTATGTACCCCTACAACACCACATACATCACTGGCACTGCATGTGTTTTATAGACATCTAAGATATCATGTAGATGTCCCAAAAAACTTTATGCATTGTATTGTTATTGCGTCGTTGTGTAATGTTATTGCACTGTTTTGTAATGTAGTTTTTTCTTACTTTTATATTAATTGTTCAAATATCAAACAATTCCAGTTAACATAGTACTTTAGATCAATGCGATACAAATTGTTAATGGTATGAGTCAGCACGGGACCTGCCCCTCAGAGCAGGCAAGGTCGATGGTGTCTCCAGTGAAGGTGGCAGGGCGGTGGACAGCTGATCTTGACCCTCTAAGGCACATAATGGCAGATCTCAGTAAAGAGAAACTGAGTTTGCATCTTATCAAAAGCAGGGTCTAGCTGCAAGGCTTGTCGTGCTTCTCAGCGATGAGTGATGCAATCCTTTTGACCATTACTGTGGCTGCGGCTCCCATGCCTCCAGTAATGCAGTTACAAATGGCGCCGAATGACGAAATTAGTGAGTCAAGAACTTTTTTACATTACCTCCGTAATTACAAACTGTTATTTGGTTGTACTACATCTGTAATTCTAACTCTTGTAATTCGATCCTAGCGTAATCTGATACCAGGTGAACATTTTTTAGCAACCGCAGTAGAGCGTACGTGGCGGCCATGCATACACCTACTGTACATGTAGAGGTCGTTCAAAGAATGATTGTGCGCATTCATTCTGAACAAATTCACTGCAGAAATGGTTTACTCCGAGTACAAGCCGTAGACAATTAGATTCTGACATTTCAAGGATTTGATTCCTACCATCTTCTACTACAATTGCAGCTTGTTTGTTATAATTCTCATAGTTTACCTGTAGTTTGTCTGTAGTCGGCGAGTTGTAGTTCTAAATCGAAGATCTATTATTGCTCTGAAACAACGGCATTATAAATTTGTCATTCTGCTGTACTGTATTTACAATTCGTAAAGTTTTTTGTGATACCTACTGTATCTACCATCACTTCCAGTACCATACATGTACAGTATGTACGTAGCTTCAATGTTTGTTATTGGCCTCATGATCATCATCCTGAAACAAAACCTGCTACATGCACAAATACAATACATACATCAAAACACGCTCATGTCTCCCATGGCAGGCATACACTGTAATACTGAAGCTCCCCCTCCCTACCAAATTTTCATCCTAGATAGAACCCTTACAAGAGAAATGGTTTGGAAAGTAACCCCCACCCTCCCAACAAATTTCACATCTCACCACAAACATTTCACAAAATGTTATGTGTGTGCCAATGGCAAAGCTGACGTGCCTACACAGAAATGATTTCATGCTTATTGCAACAACACAATGCACACAAAAACACAATATATCACAGTATACATACACTAGTATGTAATATAAGCTAGTGTACCTTTGTCGTTCTAGATGCCTCTTTCAGAAAACCAAGTGTTCCCTCTAATATGAAGATACACAATACACCATTTACAAGTCATCTTAGTGAAACACCTGGATTGATAATAGTGTAAAATATGTTCACAGCACACAATTTCAACTGGGAAATAAACTTTTCACTATCATTATTGCTCAACAAAAGAACTAAAAAGACAGCTGATAGAATCAATCTGGACTGGGAACATCTGCATGGTACACAACCTGAAAAGCAGAAAATATGAAACATCCAATTCGCAATTACTGCAAGGCAGAAAAGAGCAATTTAGGAGAAGAGTACGGTGTCAAGATTCTTGCTCTATAAACCCATATACAAGCAGTCAATACGTATGTACGTCCTGTCCAGTCTGCTTTGACCCCATGCATCCCCCCTAAAGATATCCGAAGTGCAGCACTTCAGTTATGTACTTATTGTGCTTTCCAATCCTGTAGAGTTACATGCAATTATGAAATGTGTGGCAAAGTAGTAGATCCATTCACTGAAATATGTATAGTAAAGTAGAAATGATACATACATGTGCAGCATGTTTCATGAAAAATAGTGTTTGTCTGTGTAATCCTGTCATTTTCCCAGTGTGTGTGTGCCAAGTTTAGGAAAAACAAATCAATTAAATGAAGAAAATTTACCCAAAGCACTGGCTAGGGAAAATTTACCATCACTTTTGCAACAAATTAACTTGACGTTTAAGATGTACTGCATGTACACACAGTACAAGAAAAAACAACACGCAAATTTTATTTGCAAATTAAGAGAATCAAGAAGTACTTACCCATCAAAAATTCTGTGCAAAGAACGTTAATACTAGGTCCCTAAAATAGTTATGGTAATATACACACAATAAATTTATCAATCACACAATAGCGTAAGTCAAATACAGCAGCAAATTACCTCCCACATGTCAATGCTTTGCTGAAGAGCACGTAGCATACGGACATTTGCATGATAGCCACTTGCTGCTTTTTGGGAGTCCTCCCTATAGATATGCAATCAAGGACCTACGTAGCATCCCGGCTGAAAACGAAGACCTGACAATGTTTGGATTACAATGTACATACCTTCTCTTCAGAGGGAACTCGCCAACTGCACGGTCTATGTCTCCTTTCACTCCAAGCATGGCACTGTAAGCCTTGAAAACATATTCAATGAGCAATTACTAGCAGATCATAGCATAACATGAATAACATCAATAATAGACTATGTTAAATAACTTTCTATGTACTGCTAGTCGAAGAGGTCAACAATTACTGCAATCTAAAAGAATTTATAATACTATAGAGTGGCAAAATCTAACACAACATGTACAGAATACTCTGTTATTCACAAAATGTAGTGGGTCTATTCATTTGCATTTTAAAACCAGAACAGAAAAAAATTTGACTGGACAGATCTTGGATACATCAAATTCGCTCTGTTTCATACACTGGCATCAACTGTGGGGGTGCATCAAGGTGTGTGTCCTCCCCATTGATCATTTTACCTCTAGGTGAATCAACCTTTCCACCCACAATTTGCAAAGTTGGTACACACCATTAGTTCAACAATACATAATATTCCCCCAGCCTCCATATACTTATTAAAGCAGCATTGTACTTCTGCACTATGCCTTAAAAATATAAAAGAATCTTTCAGATACTGAAATATCATGGACAACACAAACTTATGTGAGTGAGAAAGCGAAATGAACCTCTGAAAAGTTTTCTCGATCATCATCATCTGTAGTTGTTTTCATCAAAGCCTGAAATAAAGATGGTAAGTGCATCAATAAAACTGCAACAAACTACATATGTACAATAAAGCTAACTAACTTGTATAATATCAAAGTAATAGAGACAATGATATATTGGTTGAAGAAGGTGTGTCGGTAGCACATACATAACAGCTTCTTTGAACAATGGTACATTTGGTCTCAACACCTACAAAAGAGGTTTGGAACACATACAACGATAAAAATGGTGCATATTTCATTTCATCACTGTATCATTAAAGAGAACACTTTCAAGCACAAATGATATAAAAGGGGGGATCAAACTATATACAATAACTTGATACAGTCGACTACAACACAAAGAAAAGCCATCAGGGCAGCACAAACATAATATTATAGATATCCCAACATAAAACAAATGCATATTAACTATATTGCAAGTAATTACACATTGTGTCTGAACAAAGGCTTTGTGTACTGCATTATGCGGAGCCAACAAACTTACAGCCAATTTGTCCATATGAGGAGTTTTGCTGATTTTCTTCAAAACAGCCAAAGCAACATGAATGTGCTCAGAATACTGACTGTATACACTGAATTCATCATTCTGCAAAAAGGAGGAATGATTGGGATCATGTCCATTTAAGGCCTAGATGTACACAACCAATACAATAGCGTTGGGGCACTTGGTTACATTATGGAATGCTGTTGACGAAGATGTGCACGCACACACACCTTGAAATATTGTAGATTACATTAATATCACAAGCCCTTGTGATTTTTCCAAACAGTCATTTTCTCCATCTCAAGCAGGGTTTCATATATCATGCATGACGGACTGCTCAAAATCAATGCTTATACAGTATGTACCTTCCAAAGTGGTCATCCTCAGACCCCCAACTAGTACCACATTCACAAATACTACATCTTCCACACTCCCATGTCTCGGTATTGTGTTTTTGCTCCCCCCCTCTCCCTCTCCCAAACACGCTTTAATTGAAACACTTGCCAATAGAGTATTCTTACTACATACATATGTGTATAATATGACACATACAGTACATACATGTGTATGGATTATGTGGGATACACCATACCATATTATCTCCAAAATACATCAACCCTAATTCTTTGGTATATTTGTATACCCTGTCAAATTTGCAGCCATTCTGATTTCTGTCACATGACACTAATTTTTGTCAGGTACTGGAAGTGATCTAATTTTTGTCATCTTTCTGTGGATTCTGCCAATTCGCTTGCAACAATCACCTACAACAGGTGTATTCGGTCTTGTTGACACAGAGTCTTACCTATGCAAACAATTGCGAAGTTTCTTTGTATTTAAAGGAGATATACACCACTTGTGTTCATTTTGCCTTTTTTTGTGAATTCCTGCTTGTTGAAGTACTCTAGAGGGTCAAAATGGTGTTACTACCATCACCAAAAGCTGGAATTCTAGGATTCGAGAGTAGCTTTCTAAAGTTTTGTCCGAAAATTCTATAATGTTGCCGGGGATAACATTTAGGCAAATCCTATTCTGCACTCGGGGTGACAAATTTTTAGAGAGAATACAGTAATCTCCATTTTATTACTATTGCTCAAACACAAAAGTGCCTTTATAATTATTCTAGACATACTGCAAGGATAGGTACACACTTCCCACAAATCAGTATGCTGCACCACGAAACACACCATAGCCAATTCCAGGAAGCAAGCTCCTAACTGCGGACACCTTCCTTTGCTTTGGTCTCCACCATCACCAACCATTTCCAAGCAATCTTCTACCATTCCATACAATTGCAAAGTCAGCTCATAAACATCATCAATATTGCCGAACAATATGTCAATTTCCTGGAGGGTGGAAAACTGCATTAGAGATATGTACATTTCCTATATAAATACTGTGCAATCTCATTATATGAATCAAAGGGGACATAATCACTCTAACAAGATAAACAGTAAACCTTAAATGCAGAAATTCACTGTAAGAATCTTCTTTATAATGAGTTTCTACTGTAGTAAAGTGAGTGTACACAGCAATGTGTGGGGTAGGCATACTCTTCCAAGTATACGTACAATGGACTCTCATTATAAAAAAAGTTACAGTGAATTCTGCATAACATACCATATAGAAGCAATAATGGGGAAAGGCCAATATTTGATAAGATATGGAAAGGCAGATAAAGTAACTCATAGCTTATAATTCATGACAGGAAGAAAACATGAGCAAGAGTGGTGGAGATTGTTGTTTAGCCTAATATTGGTGTAGGTAAGTGCAGCAAAACACACAAGGATTGTCTTGTCCTAGCATTCTTATCACTGAAAATGTGATGAAGAAATACTACGTACCTATCTTACCTTATGCAGCAAAAATCATACATATACAGTAAAAGTTATTTTTTTATGGAATATGTAGTCACTATTTTGCATGTTAATTGTTAACTCATTAACCCAGCATGTTATGTACAGGTACTCATACATGACCAAACGTGCTATCCGTGCAAGACAAGGGTGCTCCTGACTGAAATATAGCAGAGTAAAGTTTCAAGTCTCTTGTAATGATGGGTGTGTGGAATCTATTTCACACTGGATCAAATGATAAATAACGGTTCATTCTGATATGGTGAACAGGAGTGTTTGGAATCAGGCAAACAAATAAATTAGAAAGCAATTCAAAAGAAAAAAAAAATGAAAAAAACACCACAAAAATAGCATGCAAAAGCATTTACTATATTAAGCATGATTTGTGTACAGTATGAAAGACTGATCAGGCTGCAATGTCAAGTATGGCTTCCTTGCAGGAGGTGTAAAAACAGAAGTAGGTATTTTTCACCTATTAGAGATCCAGTTTGCATACTACCATTGATCTGATTCAGCAACAAATATTTAAGCTATATTGGCCACATAAGGAGACACATAAACTGTGATATAGTGCCATTATTTCGCTGAGAAAAGGAAAACAAACAAATGAATATAACTGGGGAGAGTCATGCAATAGAGTCAAAACAAAGAAAAGCTCCTTTGGACACTTCCTCGGGGGACCCACAGTCATGTATTTTGGCAGGTATAATATCAGTCCTTTGGGATCTGTTTCAATGAGATTCTACTGTATTCAAGTGATATGGTACAGGTCAAATACAATTTGAGCTATCTTCTCTTTCCTGATTGTGTGCAATTATCTTGTGTGAAAATGCACACTAGCAGAAATTATGACATAAAAATGCAGGACTCCCCTCTGTGACAATGTGTAAACTACAGTTAAATCACTAGCATTTTACAAAGAAAATTAAACAAACCAGCGATATGGTAGTTAAACAAAGAGAAGCAAGAGGTCCTCAAGAATCATACTAAATATTATAAGAAAAATTACTGCACATATGTTCCTATGGTAGGAAAACTTTTCCTATGGAATTCAAATGGAATTTCTATTAAGTTCCAACCTTTGAGTTTTACCATTCGAAGGTTTTGCCAAATCCAAAGTTTCAGTAATGTTATTCAAAAGTTCAGTCATTATTTGCTTGAAAGTTCTCCTATGTAAACTTATTTGAAGGTTTGGACAAAATTCATTCGATGCTTAGTGAAGTTTGAACATGCTCAGCTTCTCTTGTACAATCACGAATCAGTCTTATGAAATTGTACACAATACAATTGCACAAACAATTGCACAAATAATCTAACTTGAAACAGTTACTTAACCTGCACTGCATATACTGTACATATGGATACATAAGAAATACACCCATACGTTCTAATATTGTAGAAACAGACACATAACATACGCACATACATACCTTGTCAGAGAACATTTGTGGCTGCTTTCCCAGAGTGTCTTTGTAAATCTGAAAGAATGATAATATTATGATTCCTATCTACAACTACACATACATACGTATATGCAATGCACAATGCAGTGAAAATGGTTTACTTTATCACTAGATGCAAGCAGCATTCCATGTAGTGGTACCGAACTCTGAAGACATCCAAGATACAGTAGCAAAATCAAATGACCAAGGGAATGGGACCCAGACAGACCGGTGTCAATGATTAAAGGAATAGTCATCCTTTGACCTAATGCACATACCATATCTCCTCTAAAAAATTGTCCATCTAAAGTTTAGTCACTACATTTGAAAGTGCTGAAATGCCTTTCATAGATGACAAAAGTATTTGGTATCATTTTGTGGCTGAGTCATTTAGGATCAGCTATGGAAGCAAGCTAGTATACCCCAGTGTCCTGGAGTGCCAGAAACAATGTTTCCATTATTATTGGATAGCAACTCTAGTGGTCGTTGACCAACACACTGCTATTCAGCATCACCATTGCCAAAATGTCATCTGCAGGAACTCTGAGGAGTTCTTTAGCTGTTCTCTAACAAACAGTGATCGAATTAGCATATGCAATGTCCTGCATCAAGCAGCTACTTTCAGTGTTGAATGAGCGGCCATTTTGGTATTCAACTTTTTGTCACCCGCTTCAAAAGTTTTGATGTACACAGAAAGGTAGTACATTCCACTTGTAGTCACCAATCTAACAAAATCAAGTGATTTCGTCACATGACGAATTTTCAGAGGAAATAGGGTAATGTAATGAAAACAACTTGTTAGTAAATTCCAAACTACAATGAAACCTGTCTTAAAGAGACCACCTGTCTACGTATAGTGACCACTGTAAGCTATTCAATGGATCTCCTCAGTGATACTAATGCACCTCTGTATTAGGACCACCTGTCTCCAAAGACTACCAGCACTTGGTCCCTTGAGCAGTCGCGGTTTCACTGTATGTACACTAAGATACTCCAGCCAGAAATAGCGAAGTACACAGAAACCATTACACCCCATCTACAAACATGAATGTTGTGGATTATTGCAGTATGTGACAAAGTTACGAGCTATTATAACGCCAACACTGTACATACTAGGGCATACATATAGGAATGCAAGACGCCTCGCTAGGACAGGTCATATAGGCAAACTGGCATATTGATGCGTGGTAATCCCACGTAGCCTAACCTATTCTGCCATTTTGCATGCACACTGAAAACGGAGAAGGGGGTTGTCAATTCAGTTGATCTTTGCCGAGGAGCCTGTCTAGCTATTGGGTAAACTACCCCTAATTCTGTCTCTTAAGCACTTTGCTGTGATAATTATTCGCTATTTCGTCATTGAAAGCTACAGTCCTGTAGCGTCTTTGTCGCAGGCACCGATGTTCCCACAATGATTCTGAGGCACCTGTACACAGACAAACTGGTACCGAGAGGAATAATATGCATCCCTGTAGTGTCTGTTATTGAAGGTGTTGACGTTCCTGCAATAAATTCATGAGGCCATACATATGAAGAGAATTCCGAACGAAAATTTGGGAATATACAATACACGCCTTTGTATCCCAATATGCAGGTCTCCAGCCCACTATAATATCCTGGTGTGTATGGCTGTATACGTACGTACATCTGGATGTAATCAGATGATTGCCTGTCCCAATTAGCTCTAGTTACAATGTCCAGCAATGATATTTTTTTGCTCCAGCTCATTGCCACTATTATTGCTGTCATATATACATACAGTAGACCAATGCTACGTAGTTAGTGTACCATCTTCACTATGTAGTGAAACCATCTTCCGGAGTTGCAGGAATGGTATATCAACAGTAGATGATAAAAAAGAAAAAAAATCTAACTTAAATATGCGTATTTGAAGCCTCTTTCATATGTCACAAATGAATGTGCTTTGATAAACAGGGATGTACTAGATATACAGTACAGTGGAACCTGTATAATACAGACACCTTGGGGACCACCAAAAGTGTCCTGATTTTTCAGGGTTGCCTCAATATGCATATCATTCGTATGTGTATGAGATTTGGGACCATAATCCAATGACCAGTTTATACAGGTGTCCAGATTTTCAAGTGTCCTGAATAGCAGGTTTTACTGTACATACATACATACATACATACATACATAATGTTGTACCAGTACATTTGACAGAAGTATAAAATCATATACACAACACACCTTGATAAGCATATTAAGATGACGCAAATACTTGACTTCTTCACTGTTAAACTGCTTAACATAGTCTTCATGCTTCATACTCTGCGGATCTGATGAGTCCTGAATGAAGGAATTGAGCATCCCCAAAATGGGAAGGGTGTACAAGGTACAGTAAATGCACCCAAATTACATAAGAAAGGATGAGCATATTGTAGCCTACATATAGGATAACCACAGTTGGTACAGTATATCAAATGGTCTACAAGCAATTGCCTTAAGCACCATTTCATGGAGAGCAAAAGCTGATACACAAAAGCAAACAGTAAAACAAGCAATTCATACAAATAGTGCAACATACACCTCAAAGTACAGAAGGATCTGCTTTAGCGTCAGCATATGTTCAGGATACATACGTATGTATGTTAGGTAGAAATGTTTGCAGTGTTGTTTTAGTATGAGAATTCAGCTTCATTATTGTAAATTTACTTACATCTTCACAGGAGAGTCTTAGTAACAGTACAGGGTTAGTGTTTGAAAGTAATAGTTCTAGTTAAAGTGACATAACAATGTTAAGGCCATTGAAGGACACATAGATCTCCAGTCACAGCCTCTAGCGTAGGAGAATGTCTAGGCTGTTCATATCATTTATAAATGTAAAGATTTCAACCTTTGCCATTTTTGGGATAACAATTATTGGAACATAATTATAAGTTACCAGTTTTCACAAAACAGTGGAACCCACTTAAAACAAGCTCTCTTAATGTCAAATTTCTATCAAGACAAAATATGTTTCAAGTCCAAGGGAAGAAATCAGTATGAACTTAGACTGTGTTTACACGACAACAGTTTCCCCCGTAACCGCTGCACTTTCATCGTGTTTGCACCTTCGTTTACATGAAAACACTGTCAACGTTTGAAAACGCTGTTGTTACCAACAACGATCACTGAAGTGTTTTGGGACGACAACGTTACTGTTTTGGTATCATGTAAACATAGTAAAACGGTGAAACGAACAATAATAAGTTTCATTTACACCAGTTGTAGCTGTCTATTTCCAGACGTCTTGCTCATTGGACCTTCAACAGACGCAAGGACCCCAACAGCTTGATATAGGCTCAATAGTGGAAGTTTTCGGTATTTTTGTCGCTAGCTTGACAGTTAACTGTGTGTCCAAGTAGCAATACTGTTTTGTAATCTATAAACGCGAACGTTTCCTTTTCTTTTGTCTCGTTGTAGAAGCGCTGTTAGTAGCCATTTTCTTCTCGCTAATCGTGCAAAACGTTGTTGTGTAAACGCTATGACGTTTGTGTGTAGTGCAATATGAATACCATTATGATAGAAAACGTTGTTGTGTAAATGCAGTCTTAAGTTCTGTTAAGATGAAACTCTCTTAAAATGAACATTTACAAGTGGTCAGCAAAGGGGTGTAGTTGTGCTTTGACCATACTATAAAAAGCACCATCACGGTGGCAAAAAATCTCACAGTAAGAAGAGAGGACTTCAACGTGTAAAGATGCAACTATTCTAAAATTCTGTTCTTAACTTCTGAAAAAGCTCCAACTAAAGCTAGGGTAGATAGAAATGTACTAACCTCAAAAATCTGAGACGAAACATCGCTGTTTTCTGAAGTTAAGAACAGAATTTTAGAATAGTAGCGTCTTTACGCGTTGAAGTCCTCTCTTCTTACTGTGAGATTTTTATAGTATGGTCAAAGCACAACCACACCCCTTTGCTGATACTTTAGACCTGCTAACAAACCGGTACTTGGCATTAATCTAGGTGTTCGGTGAAGATGTCTGTTTAATACCATCTAGCGGTTTCGGATTTTCCTTGACCAATCCCTTGATGGGAGGTTTCCAAGGAACATCCGTTACTGCTCTGCCCAGGGCTACTGATGAAGGGTGGAATTCCCAGAAAAGGCCTTATAGCACATTGGCAAAACAGCGATGTTTCGTCTCAGATTTTCGTGGTTAGTACATTTCTATTTACAAGTGGTCCTTGAGTTTTGCCAGAAGAGGGTTGGTTCCACTGTACTTTATTTTGACCATAGATACTCTATACCCCACCCCATACTGTACATATATATGTACCATTAGAGTGATTCACACATACAGTATGCTAGAAAATGAATTTGGTGTGCATTGTAGGATTATTTGCAATAAAACACTCTGAACTTTGTTGCTGTAAGGTGTTAAGGTTCTTATGCACCTTGCTGTTATTCTCATCTGGTTGATGATGAATGACACTGTCACAGAGGGCTGTACGGGTTGTATTTTGAGGTGGGAAGAATCATAATTTATAGTACATAATAAGGTTGGGCAATAATCGTGATACTCATGATAATCG
Source organism: Halisarca cf. caerulea (assembly GCA_963170055.1). Classification (NCBI taxonomy): domain Eukaryota; kingdom Metazoa; phylum Porifera; class Demospongiae; order Chondrillida; family Halisarcidae; genus Halisarca; species Halisarca cf. caerulea. The sequence continues at coordinate 3,504,771 of CAUJGJ010000002.1, forward strand.
TGATATTTTTTCCAATGATAATCATATTGTCAGTGATTTTAATATTGTGATTATAGGACAACCATTGTACATACAGTGGAAACTTATTATATAGCCAATCACAAAGAAACACTAATATTCACCACTATAACAGAAATTCACCATATCCAGTTACACTTTCATAGTATAGAATGCACTGTATCCTTTTATTACCTCTTCCCAATTCAAGTGTCAGCATAATACTTGGTTAGGAGTACCCAAATTTCAAGAGATTTGTTGCATTTACACATATACTTTAGGATTTCAGTAATGTATGATTATTGTGATAATTGTGAATTTTGCTAAACAATAATCATGACTGATTAAAACCAGTATCGCCCATCCCTAGTATATAAATACCTCATATTAACACACAAATTTTAACACAAATAAAACAAGATTTTCGCATATCCTTGATATCTTGGGCTCAAAAAAGAGGATAGAAGCAGTTTATTAGCATTTGAGACATCTTGAACAATCTTAAACTTCACATCCAATGCACTTTTACTGAACATCTCCTTCATAAAATGCAAATGGATCAAAAAAGTTGTTGACTGCCTCGGGCATGTACGTAGAGGGAGCAAAATAAAGTAGAGATGTATGCATTGGCACTCATACAGTAATTTGAACAATAAAGTTAACGACGAACAACTGGTCAAGCAATCAACAAACACTGGTCGTTCATTTTTTAACTGTCACACATGATCCTTCAATGTCACTAGCAATGTGCAATCATGTCAAGCTCCTTTACAGGTGAAAGAAGAGACGGTATATTAGACCACTGTTAGGAAGTGAATCCTACACAAATGTCTGAGTGTGCAAGATTGTAGAATTCTTACTCAAAAATAGTCTCTCTGTGAATTTTTAGTAACATTACGCATCCAGTGCCTTAGCCAGTCTTGCATACGTAATAATACAACAAGTACGTAGCTGTTAACATGTTAGCAGATAAACATGAGCGACGTTTATTTCTTTGTTAGTTTTTTTTTGGTATAATCCCTCTTGGTTGACCACCCTTTGTCAACTTTGCTATAGAAAGTGCTGTACTTACAAAACTACCAAATAATTCAATAAAGAGGATTACTGCTCTCTTAATACTAGAAAAGACAAACAGATTTCTAACTGTATGACTATTTTCATGAACTTGCCATGAGGAAAACCAGTATGAAAAAACCCAATATCTTCATTTAAAGGGAGATTGTGATATACTTAACCCTGTACTGAAAACTTATGGCCTTTCAAACAAGCAATCATTTCAAAGGAATACTGGACAACCTGAGTGTCATGTAGAGTATTCCTCTGATAGTCAACTGTCCACTATCATCACATCAAATTCACAAAATTAAGATTAATGCACAAAAATGCAATCAAATCCTGACAATACAATCTTTACTATACGTGGATAACTCACTGGAGGTTCCATTATTAGTCCATGCTCATGATCAGAATCAAGTTCAAATAGGTCACTCAAAGCCTTTTAAAAATACAAATACATTCAAATTTTAAAAACAGACAAAAACGACATATACGTACAAGCATGTGTTAAAAATTTCCTACAGCACATACAGCATGCAATATTGTGCATGGTAAATGTGCTTTTCAGCAAGACTAAGAATATACAGTACTGTACATATCAATCTTTCCAACACCATTACCACATGCATAATAAGTATATACTTTACACCTCAAAATCAAGATGAGGAAATGGAATTACTGCCACTAATCTGTTGCTCGAGTTGTGGAGGATTATCAAGGTAAAACTGTAGGTATATACTTATCAATAACAACAACCTACATATGTATGATGACATCGATGTACAGATCAAAGACATTGGAAGCAAATTTCAAGTGTAGAGGGCAATTTATCCTCTAATCAAGGTACTACAACATGGTACACACTAACAAATTTTCCATTTTACTATATAAATACGAACTGTAAGTACTGTGCAAAATTGTAAAATATATATGTATGCGGATATGTTTCTAAACCAGTCAAAAATGTCCTTACTGTAAATTACTCACTGTGATAATATTCTTAAATTAACAAAAACATTTTTTGGCTGTTTGCACAAAGGGCAGTGCCCATGGCCACTAGGGCTGCTAACATTCTGTTGTCCTTGTTTCATCATGCAGTGCTTCATACAGGCCCAACTTGAAAAATTATTTTCAAACTTGAATTAGAAGAGTGACTGCATGCACATACTGAAGATATCTTTGTTAAATGAAGGACTACTACGTAAGTTCCAGTTTTAGCTGATAAAGAATGGAGTTTCCAAATTGTATTTGGGCAAAGTTCAAATCACATTGACACCCTGTATACGTATGTATATACAAAAAGAGTGAGGGAAACATTTTCATATAATGCATCTTTTTACCCTAAATTGAGAAATTTTCACGACCAATAATATTCACGTTTTTTTTACGAATTGACTCCACTTACAACTTTTTTGTTGCAAATATTTCTGCACACATTCCAAAGTATAGGCATAGACAATCTACGCTGAGACTTGTGAAGGTTTTAGTTGTGAAATTTTCTGCCTACCAGATTAGACCCCAATTCACAAAAATTTCCAGATTTAGGGTATTGTTTTCATTACGAATTTCGGAAGTGTCACACTCTATTCATATATACTGTATATATGAATACATACAACAGTACTTACAATGACAATGACAATATATTATATATATATATATATATATATATGCAACAGGAAGTAGGTGAATAAAAATGGCTTCTGAAAGTAAAGAGGACTTTAACAAGCAACGGTTTATCTCTGCAACAATGGTATCAGGTTTACGAAGAAGTTTTATCCTTCAGCTTTGTATTTTTTGCCTTTGTTGCAATTTTGAAAAAAATTCATTACATTTTGGCGAAGTTCCTTCAAAATTTCAACGAAGGCGAAAAATACAAAGCTGAAGGATAAAACTTCTTCGTAAACCTGATACCATTGTTGCAGAGATAAACTGTTATATTCACAAGTAATTCTGGACGAGGGAGGGGTGGCAGCCCCACAGGTTTTTTACCCAAATTAATTGTTACATTGTGACTTTGCAGATCTATTAAAAATATCACCTAGTGAGTTCAGCTAGACATTGTGCAGGAATACATACAACAGTACTTACATAGGAACCTTAAATGCCACACATGCTAATAAAATAAATTATTGTATATGTAAGATAAAACATTCATGACATTGTAATTTTGAGAAAGAGGATTCAATATTATATGTATGCATTTCAATTTTCACAAATGAAACAATTTACCATACACGTCCAAGAGAATTGGAAGAATTTTGAAAATCAAACTTTCACTCAAGTATCATTTGCAAAATTCCCAAAAGTTGAACCACACAAAGATGCCATGTATGTACAAGGATAAAATACATTAACTCCTTTCCAAAACTACAATAAGATACATATTATTAGATACATCAAATCTACTCCAAAATCACAATAAGTCAGCAAACATACGTACATACCTGATCAACATTTATTGACACACGTAGATCCCTTTCCTGAATAACTCCACCTCTGGGATTGTCTTGTGACCTATCACGTGTATTCTTCATAAAATTACCTGCTAACTTCAGTGCATCTGCTGCAACATAATCTAACACTCCTAAAATGAAACAAGTAACTGACACATCCACTTTGTGACCTAAGACCTCCTGCACAAAAATATAAAGAGAAAGCAAGTACATACATATGTATGTACGTACGTACATGTAAGTATGTCATCAAAAATCCTATCAATATATACTATATGCCAGGGGGAGAGATCTTGAATATCTTTGAAACTATCCTCAAAGAAAACTATTTTCCAAACCTTGTACTGTATATGGCCAAATATTGAAGAGATTTAATGACAATCAAACTTTCCCAGAAAAAAAAACCAACTGAAAATGATCGCAGTGGCCAATTTAAGGGAAGATAAACATTGAGTCATGTGGGTGTGTGCCGGCCTTAGGGAGATACTGAAGGTACATAAAAGGATTTTCAAATTAATCTTAGTTAATTAAGGAACTTCAATGGGTAACAAAAGGAACAAGTACAGCCAGATGACGAGAGATGACAATGATGAGAAGTATTGGGATTTGGCTGACACAAAAATTTTCACAAATAAAGTCAGGATGCAACATGGCTGGCTCATGATTGAAGTGCTGGCCGGTACTCAGATAGGTGGCCCCTAAAACCCACATAGTCAACACTCAACGCCTGACCAATGCCTGACTGCCTGGCAGTTATACCACTGCCACATATGTTAGTATACCAAGACAACCATTGGCATATAAGTATGTATATAATATGCATATGAAATAATTTAGACCATCAATCGTGCTTAGATACGTACATGCAAATCATTAAATCAACCCCACTGGTTGACGAGTACAAGCAGAAGTACATAGTTATGTACGTATGTAGAGGGGATGATTTTCCGCGATCACAGAAAATGGATGGAAAACACAGAATGAGCAGTGCAAAACGGATATATTGCTGCCAAGCGGAATTGTTAATCTTTTGGCTGGATGTGACAATTTTTAGTAGCAATCTCTAACCACTCCAGCAATTAATCAATTCCAGTCACGCAAGACAAAAGTACACAACAGTACCTTCTGAATGGCAACACAAAGGATTCAAAGATACTAATCCAATGGTGACATTCAGCACAGATTTAACTAGTTTGTACATTTTGGTCCACATATTCATGCATTATCTAGCTTCATGATGTAGTTGTGCCTTTCGTGTCATACTATTTACCTCAAATTATGTGATGAAAGTGTAAAATCATGTTTAACCTTGCAAATTTGATGGTTGACATCAGGTTGTGGAGTGGAAGTATAAAGCGGAATCAAGCAATTCTGAAACTGAATTTTGTATTTTTTGAACCCAAACCTGAAGCAAATCATGCAGTTTTTGAAACGGAAATCATCCCCCTCTACCGTACACACATTTCATACTAGCTTGTACACTAAAAACTGAATTGATACAAAACTATTAGGGATGCAGTAACCTTATATAGAGCTTATGCATTTACGTCACACTTTTGACGTGACATCACACTTCCGAGTGGCAAGAATGCACGCGCAAGGATAGAGAATATCCCTTCTTTCGATTATAACTGAACGCTAGATCAGAATATATCCAAAATTTAAATTAAGAACTGCTATCCCACGAAACAAAGATCGCTATCTCCTTAAAAAGATGCTAAAGGTAAATTTCGATATTTTGGCCCCTGGTCTCTTCACAATCACTCGAGGCAGATTTTAACCATACAGTTGTACTGAAAACGAGACAGCAATACGAGAGATCAAGGTTTGGCAACAATAATGGTCCGCGTAATGATGCTATTCAGCAAAATCAAAAACTTACCTTTAGCGTCTTTTTAAGGAGATGGTGATCTTTGTTTCTTACGTGAGTTAGCAGTCCTCAATCAAACTTTTGATATTCTGGTCGAGCGTTCAGTTATAATCGAAAAAAGGGATATTATCTATCCTTGCGTGTGCATTCTTGCCACTCAGAAGTGTGACGTCAAACGCATAAGCTCTATATGCTCTCCAGCCACTTATGTATACTCATATTGTAGTGTCACTCTAAGACTAAGGTTAAGTGAATTGTGGGAAGTATGTACCATATGTATTGTACTGCTATGCGTATGTATGCAGAACTGCAGAGTTCACTTTACGGCTGCTACACATGAAACACCCAGACATGATACAACTGCCAACATACTCTAGGTAAGCATATACACATTTGTATGGTAAATACACCAGTGAAAGTACATACACTACATAAACACAAGGTAGAGTTATTTTTGCGTACAATACATATATTCTGTATATTACCATACCCTTATCAATTGGTGGTGGATTTTGTCTAATGGCAGTGCATATGGTCCCTTTTTTCTTCTAGTTGAGATTTTGTCCATTGAACCTTCTGCTTCCTGGATAGCCCATTCATTCACGGGGTGAGGATAGTTTTCTTGTACATACACTAAAAATACAAAAGAGACACTCAAAGTAGATAGCATGCCTGTTTGCACAAAGGAAAAATAAGGGCAGAAAAAAACAATGTCACACTATATGAAACAAGAATTCAAAAAGCTTACATAAAATGTTCTTTACACATACATACATTGCCATAAATGGATTGTCTAAGGTGTACGCTGGTAGTCTTCATATACGCAGGTTAAAACAGGCCTGTAGGCAAGGGGGGTTCGGAAGCACCCCCACCCACTTAGAAGCCAGTTCCACCTGGCTAATAACACTGAAAATAAAAGAGACATTCTAGCCTTATTTCACGAAAACTTACTATAACTATTACTTTATAAATTTATCTACTCCATCAATCCCTGAAATAAAGCTAGCATCTGAATATTTCAATCACAGATTGTTATATAGCTGTTTATTCACTACAGCGAAGCACAGTCAACCACAACGGCCATTTACGTAGCAAAGAGTTCCACTGGGCGCCTGGGAGAATAGCCATTGGCTAAAGGTTACCCAGTCTAAATAATGTTACCAGATACTTTGGTCCAGAAGAACCCCCCATAATTCAACCTGGCTACAGGCCTGAAAAATAGATAGATAGATGAACCAATGTGACCAGACCAGCATTCTCTACCCTCTTGGGCTTCATCTTTGTTTTTCTGTCAACAACACAGCCTTAGATAGTTTTGAAGAGAAATCGTAATGTTCCTGCAAATGCTAATCTAAACTCTTTATGGTTTATCACCTAACAATGCATTAACAGAAAAGTGCCACTACGGCTTCCCTTTAGTGGTTAATGTCATGTTTTATAATCTGAACTGTAACTAGTTCATTCATACATTCATACACTACGTAATGTAGTACAATTAAACAACTGCACTACAAAAAGTACAAGATCACTGTAAGTTACAAACTGGAAGCAAGGACTGCTAACAGAAATTAATGGGGTCTCAGGAAGTGGGTGGGGACAGCCCAATGTGTGAGTCTATATGTGTATGTGTGTGGGGGTTGGTGCATAAGGCATAGTGACTACATTACAGACAAAAACTGCAAATGAAATATGAAAAATTGTTTCATGCAGTGTGCAGACATACATATCTTTGCTAAAAAGGCCCACTGTCACAATTTTATATCTCGCCTTAAAATGGTAGAAAACATTGGAATGACCCATAGATGACAATGAAGCTCCTTCATAATACTTTGATAAATAATTATTCGGTAAATGGCCCAGATCCTGAAATTTTGCTCAAAGAAAGCACCATTTTTCTTGTGATGTCATGATACATTGCTACAGTTACCTCTTGATGCAAGCACAAGTTACTACATGCCTGTGAGGGAGTAACGCATTTACTGAGCAAGATCCTAGGGTGCAGAGCACTCAAGGGCGAGATCAGTATATGTGTTACTCCTGAGAGATGAGTGTGTACATAGTAACTGGCTAATTGCCAAATAATCCACTTTGCAGGCCAATTTGAAGTCATCTTGGATGTTTCGTATAACATCATAATCGATTTTAAAGTACCTTAACAAACCAAACTCCTTGGTAAGGTCAGTGGTCAGTCAGGTTAGTGCGTTAGTGTGTTTATGTTGCACTGGGCGCCATTATTTTTATTAGTGTGCACCAACAATCCCTGCTTTTCAAAGCCTTTGCTTAACAATTGATTAGCTGTTTGAAGGCTTTTCATACATTTTGGCTCGAATTCAGATCCTTAATTTCATGAAACATGATCTGTAACATCTTTGCCAATGTCACTCTTATACCATCACTGCATTATGTATTCACAGCTGTGAGGCCAAAAAGTGACCAACTTTTTATGTCTGTGCTTATGTACATAACATGACCATATAAGGAGGGGTGCTTGTGTGATACTGCACTATAGTGTATGGACATGATTCACCAACATATGTTGTACTTGTCCCTTAGTCTGGCCTGCTATGACATCCCCAATATGCACTGGGACATATGTTCTAACAAATGGTATCTGTTATCTCTTATACTAAGATTGATACATAATGTAAGTCCAGTTCATTTATAGGCCAAGCTCTCTACATGCTGAGAAATGCAACACACAGGACGATAATTAATATTGTATAAACAGACCTTTCACATCTTGTACTTGACCAGGGGAGGTGGAAGAAATCTTTTGCAGAAGTTGATACAACAGTTTCTCCAAATAAGTTAGTGCATCATTGTCAATATCCAAATGTGGGTGAACTTCGTGCAAAACCTAAATAAAAGAAACATACTTATTATAATAAAACCGTACAAAAACCATTTAAAAATGGATGAAAGATGTAGGGATGAAAAATTGTTAATCGTTAAAAATCACTGGAACAAGAGGATGTAGGGAATTAACCCGTCTAGCCCTTTACCCAGTCAAGCTCTGTACCCGTCTAGCCCCATGTATGCCTTGCACTATGTCAGTCCTAGACCTATGCATAGTCCATCCTCATGCCCGTCTAGCCCAATGTATACCTAACCCTCTGTATGTCTATACCAATGCCTGTTCAGCCCTATGCAACAAACAACTCTGCCTTGTTCCAGTGATTTTTAACGATTAACAATTTTTCATCCCTACATCTCTCATCCATTTTTAAATGGTTTTTGTACAGTTCTTGTCCGTGTACTTTTTATTTCTATATTGAACATATGCCCATAAAACAGCGTATTCTCTACATTTTAACTGAAAACTAACACAAAAAGTTGCCACATATGCGAATATTAGACCATCCAGATATGAGTCGGCCATTTATAAAATGGCGGACACGGCCAATTTTGCAGTCAAGTCCAGAAAATCTGCTTGCCCCAGAACAAATTTCTTCAAAAAGGCACCCCGCGCAAAGTATTGAGTTAGAATGGTGGTAAAATTAGGTTGCTATGTCCCTCCTAGCAGTTGCTATCTTGTTTAAACTAAAAGGTGAGAATAAGAAGAAGAAGAAGAAAAAGAAGAAGCCGAAATGGAGACCTTTTACGCTATGTAAACTTTCCGATTTTCAGCGAAAATAGGGCACTCAGTGACCTGTTAAAGACTAATATCTATCTAAAATCCAGCAAAACGTTAGAATACAGGGTTTTTGGAGCTCCAGAATGTACCAGAAGTGAGTTTTGGCGCAAATACGTTAGGCTCTAATGTATGGGCGGCCATTTTGTTTCGGCGTCATCCCTACATATGTAGTACTACCGTACTACATGATAAGTAGATCGATTTTTTTCAAATTTGCTCGCAGTTTACTGACAAGTGCTGTGAGTAATTACGGCCAACTGTTCACGGCTGTTCCCTGTAGCATCTGAAAAGAGACTGTAGAGCCTCTTTTGACTTTTCCTTGCAAAATGACAAAATATCGAAAATAGCCTTTACAAGCCTACAAGAGTGCTAATTGGCCACCTTTCCCCCTAGTCCATCATGTGTGCAACCCTTGTATCCAGTGTATAGTTGTTACATGGAGTGTGGTTCTATACATAACTGAATTGTAGCTGTTAATCATTTCTGCCGCCATATTAGTTGCATCTATGGTTGTACAGATGAATCCTGATTGGAAAACGACTTTTACCTTCAAAACAGTTGTCTGCAAACTACTCCTAAGAAACAGACACAAGCACTTTCTGACTATGACAAATGTTCCAAAATATACTTGGTAAGTGTCCTTATCTATAAGGTGGGATGATTTAAGTATGGAAAACGCTAGGCTAGTTGGATGACATCGACGTCACATACACATGACTGTCATTGGCAGTGATGACAGGAGACATGAAGAATGCAATGCTGTACACAGTGGACAAGAGGGTCATCGGATTGATTGGGATAATGCTAGAATCTTGGACAGGGAACAGAACTGGTACAGGAGAAAGATCAAAGAGAGTCTGTACATCAGAAAACACAAAAACTTCAATCTTGACTCGGGTTTTTCCCTGAGTCATGTGTGGGATCCCCTTGTTGTACCATCCACTGACTCTAACATTTGATTTATTTTCCTTAGCTATATTTCCATCAGTCATTTAAATTTTAAATTAAAGTTGCTCTTTCATTTAAACATTTACTCAGTCATAGTCTTTTCAGTTATTGTACCTGAAGAAGCCCAAGTGGGCGAAACATTGTATATTGAAGAACTTTGATGTAAAAGATTGACGTGCTTTATCTGTGCAGATTGAAAGAATTTTACAAACTTAATTGCCTCCTCATGTCATTAATGAACTCTAGCAAAGCTTCATGAGATCCTCTACATAGCACACTACTCTCAACATCTTTGGAAAGAAACCTGAGTCTCCAGCAGCATTCCTGCTTTTTATCTTCACCTGAGCAGTTCCTCTTTATAATGGTAGTGCAGCCATATGTACATACGTATGCATCTACACACACATATTCAATAAGGAATTTTTCGTCAAAATCTTAGTATAAGCTTTCTGCTAGTGTGTCAATAGTATAGTAGTATACAAATCACACTAGCAGAAACCTTATACTAAGATTTTAACGAAAAATTCCTTATTTCACCATTTAAGGAATTCAAGGGCACAAATAGCATTGTGGACAGTACAGTGATCTAGAACACATACGTACATACGTACAAACACAAAGTTAGCAATCTTGACTACGTAAGTGAAACATACTGTACTTAGGTAGGCAAATAAGTGTCACATGTCACATTCTCCTGTCATGAAACAACTTTTATCAATTGTATACATGTATGTACATACGTAGGAACATTGTTGCACACACAAAACGTAGACACATGTGCACTACATATTAGATTTACCCCACGCAAGAAGGGCTGTAACAGTTGATACCATCGAGGATAGTTGTCCTCAGCAAGGAAGTCATAAGCAGGTCCAGTATGTTCAGTAACTGGCATGATGAATGTACACCTGAAAAAAGATAAAAAATGACACATACTGTATATACGTACATATACAGAAAAACCTGTCTATAACGACCACTCAAGGGACCAAGTGAAGGTGGTCTCTGTAAACAGGTGCATTAGTATCAATGAAGTGGACAATAAACCAACCTACCATGGTCTCTATAGACAGGTGGTCTTTACAAGCAAGTGGTCTTTAAGACAGGTTATACTGTATGTACCGTACGCATTCTAATTTTCGCAGGCTTAAACTTTCGCGGATTTTGCAAATTCGTGATTTTCGCGTTTTTATTTTCGCGGGTCCCCATCCAGTGCCTCTGTTTTTTTTGTTCAAGTGAAATAGTGATAGACCTGAGTAGACCCTAGATCGCAATTTGCACTCCAAAGTTTAAATGATTGCCAAGCCAAACAGGCCGAGCAATGGCACAGACACGTGAACGGTTTCTTCCTCTGAATTGTTGCATATTTCTTTTCTAACAGCATCTGCCATGCTTGATGGGACAACTTGCTCCAAACCTTGAAAGTCTTTTTTCGTTTTCGTTTTTTTTTTTTATTCTTCAATCCGCATGTCAGGTAGCTACAGGCACATGCTAACGCAAACGAAGACAAAATAAAGGCAGCGGACAAGCTTATACCTTCTTTCACACCTATATTAGGTATATCATCATGGATCTAATAAGAATACAACAAGGCGTCGACAGCGCTGCCCGCTGTTTAGCGACAGCCATTTTATATCACTGCGCAAGATTTCAAACTTTTCGCTGATTTAAACTTTCGCGGATGGCTTCCAATCCACGAAAACCGCGAAAGTTTAGGCCCGCGAAAATTAGAGCGCGTACGGTACATACCTGCATAAACACAATCTTACTGGATGCTAAAAGTACATGCATAGACCATACTCAATGTCTGAAATGCACCAAAAAAAGCTGGTAACCAACACATGTGTAGAAGTTCATATGTTAAACTTCAGTCACACAAAATACTTTGGAATCATACATTGTAAGGTCATAAAGTTCAAATTTCATAGCATAATAATAAAATAAAGAGGGCCACTGCTCTGTATTTAATATGAAACAATTACTTGATACACATTCTCAAACACACATCCTCAAGTTAATGTCGACTCTGGGATGCTTTGTTGCCACCCTCCAATGCAACCTGTGATATCTATTAACACTTCAGTAGTTTATATGTAACCATTCTCCATGTAAAAGTACAAACTGGTTCTCAAAAGCAGTGGCAGATAGTTGAATTGCAAAATGGCAGAATACATAGGTATGTACATATATGCATAGTACACCATTCAAGTGATTTCATTTTAGCAAAAAATATGGTTTGGAGGATTAACAGGGAGCAGATTAGTGAATATTCATTGTATACATAACAGCAAAGAACATTTAGATTACTATAGAAGGTAGCATATGTACGTACGTACATACTGAAAAATGGACAAGATGTATGTATGCATGTATTACGTATCCCATTGTGAGCTGAAGTATTGTGGAAAAATGCAAGAGAATCAAAAACTTATGTACATACTGTATTTGTTTGAATAGAAGCCCCGGCCTCTATTTCCTTCCGGAGGGTTTTGACCTAGTCTCTATTCTAACAAATACGGTACGTATTTAAATTCCATAACTTGCATCTATGTTAAGTGATTTTGTACAAGCCAAGTTTTAATAAGATCAAGTTCAGCAAAAAAAGAAAGGTTTCAAAAGTTCTTCAACTTCACAATATTATTTTATTTTACAAAATATTTATACACCTTGAAAAAATTACTTGCAACTTGAGCAAAATGAATTAATACTATTCAAAAGCATATGTAAATACATACGTATGTACATATGTTAATTCCCAAAAAAGGGCACTGGAACAAGGCAGGGATGTTTGCTAACAGCTAACAGGGTCTAAGGAAAGACAAACTGCACCCAGTCAAATGCAAATTTGGTCTAGCCCTTTACCTCAAGCCCTATGTATCTACCTACGTACGTAACTACTCCTTCATGAAAAGTAAACTCAAACTTCTCTTACTAGGACCAAGTGAACAAAGTATATGTACATGGGCAGGTAGCATACGTATATTATACGTACATATACGTATATTACACAGAGGTGAACTAAGAAAAAGCTGAGGTATCCCTTACAGCTAACAGCAACACACATGGGACAGTTTATGGATGGCTGGTTCTACATCCAAGAGCTACTTATGCTTGATGGAATGTACATACATACATGTGTAGGTTTCACAACTTCTCATTATTCCATCAGATCACTACCCAGTTAAAGTCTTCACGAAGGGAAATCCCAATCATTAAATTAACAGGCCATCTTTCCTCCATACTGAAAGGGGTTGTTCCATACTAGAGCACATACACAGGTGAGTGACTTTGGTTTTATCCTCAAATCTACATAAATATAGCCTTCTCAAGCAGCCATTTACATGTACATGCATGGTATGTGCACAATGATGAGTGGGTATACATATATACGTATGCACATACTAATGTGGGTGTGGATGTTTACGATCCAAATCATATACAGTAGTTGTACACATGGGAACAATGACAAAATAACCACCCCACTTCATGTAACCATTTAAAATCTTCATGATGAACTAGGAACTGATTTAACAATAACTGGTACATCTTCAGCTTTATACCATGCTGTCTGCATATCTGCTTTCCCATACATATAACTGCAACAAATATATGTCACACAACATATAAATTGCAATACAGAAGTTACAAATACGAAAATTATATTCTAGCAGTAACCCAACAACCCCAAGAATGTTGAAGTAATTCTAGCTCATGCAAAATGGAAATACTAACGAGGTCATGCCTAGAACTCCGTGGAAGAGATTTCGCACAATTACAGTTGTATACTTTCAACATGACTAACAAATATACGTACAATAGGTGCAATTAAAAACACGAAGTCCGCATTCTTACTAGGTATAGAAACAACAATTCACGAAAAACGACAGGATTTACCGTTAATTACTCGATATCCTAGCCTTAGTCTGCCCCAGCATGGCACACCTATTGCACCTACATTTTCGAAAATTAGTAACGAATTGGAATGACCAAGGCTACTTGTCTAAAAATTCTACTTTAGGCCCTTACCTACAAACTTGACAAAAAACACATAATGGATAGGAAACAGCACACTAAAACATGATTTCGTCCAAAAGAACTCACTTAATCGCTTCTAAGATTAACTAGAAACAAGTTCTCATCAAGATCCACAAAAACTACGATAGCACAACGCTGGGAGAATGCACACACTTCAACGCCATTTTTCCAATCTCCCACTCGTTCTCTACTAGTCTCGCGTAGCCGGCCAAATTGTCCTACCGGAAGAACGGCCATTAATTACTAGGTGTGAACATACTACGTAGTATAGTCTCGCGTAGCCAGACCTGCACTCGCCGCCATTTGTAGGCGTGCGAGATTGGGTCTGGCTACGCGAGACTATACGTAGTATATAGTGTCAATGGTGTGAACAAAGTTCAGAACCTCGCGAGATTGTGTTGCTGAATTGTGTCACATGATATAAATGACTGATGTGTTGTGCTGCAGTATGTATCACTGTAACCCTTTTGCCTGAGCATAATTATGGACAAATCCAACACACTGGGTGGTCACTCGTTGGTACAGTACATTGTTACCTTCGTTCACCACCTTGCTTCTTGTATTCTGTACACAACAGGTACTACTGGCCACATTTCATGACAAATACCACTCAGTATATCCCAGTTCATTTGTTTCCATTCATACTATTTGTGGTGGAAAGTAATAATGCCATATACAACATGATGTATGGCAGTATGTGTGTCTGCATGACATGTAGTGTCCTGCATAATCATCTCTAAGCTCTAGTTCTAATTCACTTTGGTTTTGCCATTCAGGCTGCAAGTAGATGAGAATATGTTTGAGAATGTTGTGATCCTGCCTGGCGGTCGTACTAGTGAATGGTACTCTATATTCTGATAGTACATGTTTTTATTATTATTATGTTTCACTTGGTTTCTGTGATAAGTACATTATCTTACAGTCAGTAGCTTTAGTGTGGTTGAAAAACCATCTTCAATAATACCTTAGCACGCTATAGCATGCATAATTTCGAATGTTGGCGCTATACGAGCAATACCTCAAAGTACCTATGCCCCAGTTAAGTGCGTGGGATTCTCGATCTGAGTCTGCTACCACCGGAAGCTGGTGATGAAATTCTAGCTAACCATAAACACTCGGTAACTAGGTGTGAACAAAGTTCAGAACATCGTGAGATTGCATGTGTTGCTGAATTGTGTGATGATAAAAATGATTGATGTGTTGTGCTGCAGTATGTATCACTGTCACCCTTTTGTCTGAGCATAATTATGGACAAATCCAACACACTAGGTGGTTCATGGTAGAAATTCTTTGACATGCCTGATTGATGTAGCGATGTTTTAACTTAGGACAGATAATGCATGTCACAGTTTGTCAAATAATTAGTAATAACACTTGTACAACATTTCACCCAGTTGGGCTTCTTCAGGTACACAAACTAAAATCTGATTGAATGTGATTCATATTCAATTCAATTCGTAATAAATCAGTTTCTAGTTTGTGTACCTGAAGAAGCCCAAGTAGGCAAAACATTGTGCAGTTGTGATTAATTGTTTGACAAATGGTGACATGCATTATCTGTCCAAAGTTAAAACATTGCTATATACACTAGGTGGTCACTGATGCGACGATACAGTACATGGTTACCTTCATTGACCATCTTGCTTCTTATATATGTACATAAACATGTGCTATGAGCATGTCTTCAATTTTGACAGTGTGTAAATTTAAAATTTGTTTTTGCTGATTGCTGATGTTTGCCTTGAATGTACTGATGACCTCAAGCATGCTATATGTTGCATGATTTGTATGCTTTTTGCTGGACTGGCCACATTTCATGGCAAACACCAGTATCCCAGTTCAATGGTTCGATCCATTCATACTGTTTGTGGTGAAAAGCAATAATGGGTTGGTCATATACAACATGACATGTGACAGGTATGTGTGTCTGACAGTGTCCTGCATAATCATCTCCAAGCTCTAGCTCTAATTCACTGGTTTTGTCATTCAGGCTACAAGTAGATCATGTTTGAGAATGTTGTGATCCTGGCTGTTGTATTGGTGAATGATATCTTATTCTGATAGTAGATCTACATGTTTTACTTGGTTTCTGTGATGAGTACATTATGTTACAGTCAGTAGCTTTAGCAGGGTCGAAAAACCTTCTTGAATTCTACCATAGACACTCTATGCCATGTTGAGTGTCTACGATTATACACAGGGTGAATTCATGCAAGGACGAGGTGCACTTCAATACGTCACGAATGTCACCTGACATTGAATTTCTGTGCAAATGGCCGTTAACATGGCCACCCCAGGTTAGGACGGCGGAATACGAAAAATCGCAAATTACAGTTTCGAATTGTTTTAAAAGTGATTTTAAGGGCATTTTCGTACTTGTAATCCTAGAGCTAAGGAAATCGTTCAGGTATAAAGTAAGTGCCTCTTTTAGGAATCTTGTACGAAGTACCGTTAGGATCTGGGAAAGTTTTTATCTTATTTGTGTGCTACACCCGTGCCCCATTCCGATCGGTGGGACTAATTGTCACGCACCACTTCGATTGAGAGGAGATTTCACGTCAAAGATTTCAAATGTTGGCCTTGAACGAGCAATACCCAAATTAAGTATGTGGGATTCTCACTAGGTGCCTGGGAGAATAGCCAATGGCTAAAGGCTACCAAGTCTAAATAATGTTACCTGATCAGATCTGAGTCCGCTAGCGACCGGAAGCCGGTGACGAAATTAGTAAAACTCCCTTACGCTCGGTAATTAAGAATGTGACTGGAGACAGGAAATCGCTACTTTTGCACCGCCCTTGCCCCAGTCCAGACCACTTCTGGTGTCACAGCTATTCCCCTCCGACACTAGATCACTGATAAAATTGACCTACACATTTAAGAGAAATGAGCCCTCCTCTAAGACCCCCCAACCCCCTTTTGTTTGGCATTCTTCCATGCACCCCCACTTTAGTTTAACCATATATATAGCTGTATGTAATCATAATTTTTTTTGGGAAGCTTGAATATTATAGTATGTGTCTGCCACACCAGACATAAATATAGTGTTGATGTATGTAATGTATGTATATGTATAGTGGGGTCTCTTTTGCGATGATATCAAGGGGGCACATATGTTGTATCCTAGATGTCTATAAAACACAGCAGTGCAGTAATGTCAAGAGGTGTATGTATGTATGTATGTGGTATCGCAGGGGTATATACAGCTTACACTATGTACAGCTAGGGTGGTCTGGGGGTATGGTCACCCAGGGGAATTGGGGTTTTTAGGTTATTATAAGCCATTTTAGACCATTCAAGGTGATTTGGACTCTCAAGCAGGGCCTTCTCTGTAGTAATTTGTACTACAGCTGGAATTTTGGAGGTGGAAGCTTCCCCCATAACCCCCCCCAACTGGACAGAACTTTGATAAAATAGTAGAGTATATCTATGCATGCACATGGTCATGAAAACAAACCCCAGGCCCTTCTTGACATCTACACTTTCATCTACCAGACTTTATAATTATAGTGAAACAAGCCATTTTCTTGTTTGGTAAATTTGGCAACAATATTATTGAAAAGTAAATGTAATGGCAATAACAGTACAATCAACAAAAATGAAGTAACTTAGTCCATAAAATGCAGTTGCTACATAATAATTGCATATACACGTAGTCATTAATAATAGAGTTGTCACAAACACGTCCTACAGATCCACCCAGAATTTACTGCCACTAGCTGTTGCCTGTTGCTGTTGATTTGAAATGATGGGCGGATTGCATTATATTTTACTCACTGTTCCATGGGATGGCAGGTACATTACTACAATACGTGGTTAACCCTACACATGTCTGTGTGTGCGAGAGTGTAATGTGGTTGGTACAGATTATGATACACCATGTCTATTGATATCAGCATAGATGTCAAATTATCCATTGCGCTGCTTTAGGAATTCTGTAACAGCTTGGAGGGCTCAATCATGCTGTCATGATAGTATGCATACATGGTGATGGTGGACAGCAATTTAGAATATGCCATTAAGATTCAGGGAGGATGATCCAGTGTGACGCGTGTGCTACAGGCAGACTGGTTTCACAAAGGATGCGGAATAATACATATCCCTGGGTCTCATGAAATCAGTCGGCACAGGAGTCTCACTGCATCATCCTCCTTGCCTCTTGAAGGTGACAGTGGCAGTAAGTTATGCCGGAACAGGTGGTTGGGCCGGGTACTGTAGATGTATATACTGCAGTGGCTCAGGGGGTATCATAATTATCAAAGAGGTAACGTTAGTCATAAAGATGCTGACCAGTCCTAAAACTAAGAGTTAAGAAGAGTTAAGAAGAGTTAAGCAGTCCGAAAGCAAAAAGCAAGCTTGGCAAGATATACACAAAATAAGCAGGTACACAAGTAAATAGCAGTAAGTGACTGATAAACTCTGAAAACAATGGTGCACTACTGAATGAATCAACACAGTGGCAAGCAGACAAGCAATTGAAATGAAAGAAAATTTATCATTGTGATACAAAGGGCAAATAAATGCATTAATAATAGTGGTTAGTTCCAGGTTGGACAATTGTGTGCTATAAAAGATTCCTTAGCTGTTTTCAAACACCTCAATTGATACAACTGGGGGTTTTGTGGGCTTCTGAAATTTGATAATCCAGCAAGGGTGGATATGATATACAGTATGGTAGGTCATATCGGTAGTGCCCGAGATATATACCTAATTTTCTAAAGGGTAAATAAAGAGTGCATGCACGACGTGATATTCTTAATGGTGTAAAGTCAGCAATGGGAGATGCATAATGTACAGTACTATTTAAGATTTGAAATGATGGGCGGATTGCATTATACTTTACTCACTGTTCCATGGGATGGCAGGTACATTAGTACAATACGTGGTTAACCCTACACATGTCTGTATGTGCTAGAGTGTAATTATAATGTGGTTGGTACAGATTATGATACACCATGTCTATTGATATCAGCATAGATGTCAAATTATTCATTGTGCTGCATTAGGAATTCTGTAACAATTTTAAGGGCTCAATCATGCTGTCATGAGAGTATGCATACATGGTGATGGTGGACAGCAATTTAGAATATGTCTAGATGTGCAGCATGGAGCCACACACAATCTGTACTCTTATTTGGGCAAAACAGATTTTCTTGCAAGCTAGCTGAGAATGACAGGTGATGGTAGGTAATAGCACAAAGTACAGTCACTTAACCAGCATACCACACATGATATGTTGCCACAGTTGGTTTTCCCCTAGTGGTCTCATGTATGTTTTAGAGAGTTTTGCACCGCCAAAATTTAATGATTGAGATGGTTTGTCAATTTTATGGTTACGGTTATGGTTACGGAAGCTTATATAACCTGGGGTGGCCTTTAGCCAAAAAGGCTACTACTCTAGGCACCCAGTAAGAAGATACAAAAGATACACAGGACAAGTACAAAGAGGGTAGGGTGATAAAAAATTACAAAAGCAGAGAAATAAGTAAAGTTTGATTTAATATATTTGAAAGAAGTTGACTTAATAATAAATACCATGCAATGAAAATTGGATAATATAAGAGAAATATGAACATGCAAAGTATTAGATGAGTTGAATTTTGAATTAAGCTACAAGTTCATTGAAAATACAGTCGGCAAGTCTTGAGAATTCTTCAATAGATTTTGATGTGCGCACATACGAGGGAAGTGACCACCAAAGAGAAGCCCCAGAGAAGCTGAAAGCTCTCTGTCCATAGGAAGACTTTACAGGGGGAAGATTAAGTAGGTGGGAAGAGCGAGTGTTGTGATCATGAGATGGATTTTGAAAGAGAGTGGACAGATATGAAGGAGCACGAAAAGAGAGACAGTTATACATGACTTGAGACTGGTGGAGTTTCCTACGAGAGATGAGTGATAAGAATCCTAACTTCTTCCTAAGTGCAGTTGCCGAGCTATGGCGAGGTTGTTGGAGAACAACTCTAATTTTGCTCTTTACTTGGTGCATGGCAAGAATAGCCTTGTAAAAGTGTCTATCTGTTTGAGTTTCTCCAATTTTGCATTGCATGATTCAGTCACTGCAAAGGAGATCTTTTGCTTTGATCACTGATAATACTCAAACAGTCTCCTGATAGTTTCATCCTATTTTGAAAGTAACCATCTTGAAGCAATTGATACAGCTCCCTTAATAGCACGTCTCGATATATTACAACTTTGACCAGAAAAGAGCACTACTCCTTTCTAAGATATGATGCATCCTTGACATCCAGTGAATGTGGGTAGAAAAGGCTGCTGTTGTTGTACACCAAGAAAGACTTAGCCACATATGAGGGTATACCTATTCATGTTGTGCTATATAAGGGTATAATAGTAATTTAGAGATATATATACTGATAAAATGTCCAATATGTCTTTGGGTCTGCATATAGGTCATTCTTCCAGGTAAGATTGAATAACATAGCATTACTTCTATATACACGCATGACCTGTTAAGAATTGTGTGAAAGATAGGATATAAGAGTTCCAAATATTCATAGCGTAATAAATCAATCAAATATTGGATATTAACCACACCAAACGTTACCTTTACATCCCATGCATGCTTGAACAAACATACATGAATACTGACCCAGAGACACTATACTTGTATGCCAGATGGTCTGTGACAACAGATCACATGACCATATATTATATAATTATTAAAAACAGGCCATGCAGAGAATGTGTCAGGTGCAAGCTGCATAGTTATATATATTTTAATCATGCAATAGATAATGAAGGCGAACAGTAAAATAATATATATATATATAACACTATAGTATATTATAATAATATATTATATTAGTTCATGACAGCCATATATAGCTAGATGACATGCATGGTTATATATTATTATTATATATCTCCTTATATATCAGGGCTGCATTGAGGAGGAGGGGGCAGGGGGGCACTTCCCCCCCCCCCCAGACTATTATAGAAGCATAACTGTTGCCCTAGACTTGTATATCTGAGCATAATACTAAGCGTTAAATTCTGAAAGTCAGAATATAATGGGGGAATGGACAAAGACAAGCTTTAATATACTTAATTCACAAATTATTTCTTGAGACTACTGGACATCACCAATGCCTTGATCCTCAAATATTTACTTTTGGTGTATTATATTTCATGGTTTACAAGCATTTGAAATATGATCAACACAGTCTACAATATGTCAGGAGTCATTCAAATCAGATTCTCCAGACACCAAAATGCTTAGATTACTGTCAGGGATGCCATGATTTCTTTGGGTGAGGCAAAGTATAGGGAGTATATTGGATCCCCCTACTTTTGTGAATCAGTTGCTCCCCCCCCCCCCCCCCCCCCCCCCCCGGCATAGCATGTATGTGTAATTGTAGTGATCGAAGTGTTAAATGATTGTCGACCATCGTCTTCAGCACTCTTTTGTTTGAGCCTTTGCTCCTGGTGAGGTATACATTGATTTTTTTGTTAAGTACAGTCGAACCTCGTTAACATGAAACTGCTTAACATGAAATATCTTTTAACATGAAATGCTAGCCAAGTCCAAGTGCAGATACAAGCATAACATGTAGTACTGTTTACATGAAATACTGTTAAGATGAAATTTCAGCACAGTCCCCCAAGTTTTGTGTTAGCGAGGTTTGACTGTAGCTTTATAGTTTCAATTTCCTTATCTTACAAGATTCACAACATGTTTGTGTATGGATGTGCAGGAGGTATGTAGAAATTTGTCGGAATTTGCAGTGCATGCATGTGCACTCAGTCCACTAACTTCGAGCTGTCTACTTCTATACCCACTTATAGCACTATTCTCTGCTGAGCTGTCTAATTCTATACCCATTCAGCACTGTGTTCGTCTAGCCCTATGCCTATCTTGCATGCCCTTAAAATTTGCCCACCTGGTTTTGCAACTTATCCTTGTTCCAAGTGTTTTTGGAGGATCCTTTTTAGATAAAGCCCTTTTGCATGATCCTTACAAAGAGGAATGTTTTGAATGCATTATACAACAGGTAGATGTGTTAAGTATAGATTGATGTGCAATTACACAAAACTTCTAATATATACACACAGGCATTGAAACAAGACATGTATATAACATATCCAGTACAAAAATAATATTATAATATACGTATATAATCTAGTAGATGTCTTTCTAAATATCCACATGATAAGTGATAACTAGATTAAACTGCTACTGGTGGTTCCACTGCAAACATTGCAGTCATGTTGAGTAGGATAAATGGTCTACATGTATGAAAATCAACCATAAGTATTATACTCAACTAAACATTGTTCAACATCTTGCACGTACCTGTCATAAGCCATGGGTAAACCACTTTCTCCATCCCCCCTTGCATTAGCAACAAATACAAAGTTACGAGAGAAATCATATATAGCAATATGGAGATCACCAGTTTGGACAATAGGAACAATTTCTTTAATGGTGATTGATGCAGTTATGTTACCATGAAACTTTAGCAGTTGCTCTCCAAGTACTTGACTGTATCCTGGACACAACCAATCCATGCCCCAATAGACAATATCCTTAATTTTAGGATGCCATGAAGCATCAGGTTTCAGATTTTGCCAAGTAAAGAATTTAGAAACAGCAGCAGAATATTCAATTCCAGTAAATCTAGATACCTGGAAGCAGACACATGAAAATATTACATGCGACTGTGGGCATTACTTTTGAAACTTTTGAAAATACTTCTGCATGCATTACATAATACTCAAATGCCATGCACAGCATGAAAATATTGCATGTGAATTTGTGATCAATTCCTGTAAAAGACACATGTCAAATGGGTATTGATAGGAGGAGGAGGAGGTTTCAAAATCTTCAAAATTAAGTTTAAAAAACAATCAATACAGTCAAAAAATTTGATGAAGGAGGTCAATTGTAATGATGCAAGACACATCACAATTTTTTCACACATTATTATTCAAATTAAGGAACAATAATGATACAAAAGAGGCCTCAGACACAGGGTTGCCACGGAGCAGGGCTTGGTATATGCCCACAAAATGTACATCTGGTTCCTTGCAAAGCTGAATGGAAAACAGGGTAATTACTCCCCAGACAAGACCAGGAGAGAGTAATTTTGCAATCAACAAAAAGACTGTTCAAACAACAAGGCGACAGCTAGTGAAAATTCATGTAGGAGTCTCCCATTGCTTCTATCTTCTTCAACTTTACTTTCTGCCACAAAATATTACCCTTCCGTGGTCACTTTCAGCAACAGTTACTTCCTATTCAATGGTCATGGCGGTCTTCCTAAGCACTATTCACGTTCTTCATCCTCTCACTTGCCACATGGTGGTAGCCATCTTCTTCAATAGTAAACCAGCGTCAACCAACATATATGTATAAGAGAAGTGCTACATACATATGTAAGTGTACATGCAGAAATAATTACTGTGCAATGTTTTTCAACAATACAGGGGGATCTGCATCATCTGGATCCCCCGACCATGAAAAATTATTCCTATACCCAAGATTCCCTGTAGATATATAGCATACTGTAAACATACAGTAGACCCTCGATTATCTGGACCCCTTTTGTCACAACAAATTTCTAGGTGTCTGGATAAGTGAAATAGTCCGAATAACTGGAATTACAGTTTACTACTCTTTTGCACTTAGCTCTAGCTGTAGCCATTTGTCCCTGGCTCTTAATAAACTGTTCACTGACAAAAAATCGAACACAAACAGTCTTGTGTACGTACATACGTACACAAGACGTACGTCGTTACATACGTACGTACGTACATATGTAACGACTACTGCACATGCACAACTGCACGTAGCTGCTAATTTTTCTATTCTTAGCATGAGACTGGTTATTGAAACCACATAATCAAGGGTCCGGATAATTGAGGCCCAGATAATCGAGGATCTACTGTAATGTCATGGTACATGTTGGGGATATTCTCCATTCATAAATTAAAAGTGTTCCTCATATAAGAAATTTCCAATACATTTCTTCCTACATGTGATATTTTTATGTCTATTTTGGTTTAGATATAAAATATTTCAGTGGAGATTGCATCAGTTCAAGTTGAGGGGAATTCCATGTCAAAACTCTTACTAATTGGAAATTTCAACCTAAGCAAAACTAAAGCTAATATTAGCAATAATATCTTGATCAATTATGTTTATCAGTTGTTACCAAGATCTACTATGGATCAAAATGTCTTGTACAATCCAATGATTTCCCTTCTGTGACCTGGTCCAATAACTATTTCACCCTTATCAATATTACGCAGCAATGAACCACTAAAGAATCACAACATGCATTTCATTGTGCCAGGACACAACTGGTGATAGAAAGAGATGATACATGATGAAAAAGCAATGCAGAGATTTATAGTGCTGGCAAAAGTAGTGACAAAAGTTCTTTTCTGGTAAGAGTTATCAGAAATACATGTAATAAAATATGCATTAGCTGCAGCAGATCACCTAACGCTTGGGTACACTGTGGTCATCTCTGATTTCAACATACGTATGCAAGTGTTGGGCTTCACAGGCTATTCCTTTATGCATTCAAAAAGAATTGAAGTGATAGCCTTACACAAGTTAGGGTAAAGGATAACAGCTTTTGATAATAGCGCTTTTTTCAAATTCTTTATTTGAACTTCTCAAGTGGTATTGCATACTCTGGGCAGCTTATCCAGAATAGAACCTTACTCGAAATGGAGTAGTTAGCTGATAGGTACGTTCGAAATTTAGTACGTTTTTCGTTTTTTAGCAACGTCAAATGCTTAATACATAACGTTAGGTGATACAGAACGATGACAAAGATCTTTATACGAGTTTTTGGCGATTTTGAGGGAGTTTTGGGCCATGAAGACGTTCTTGTACTATCAGAAACGGAACACAAGGCTAAAGAGCAGCAGTTAGAGGAGTAATGGAGAGAGTGTCACCACGAGCCTTACAACGTAGAGCAACAATGTACTAAGATACCTTGATACATCGAAACTGTTACCAAGAACGCTCTAATTTTCCACACAAAACATGGTAAGCTTATTACGTAACATTTTACGTAGTGCTAAACTCTCTATTATGCAATATTAAATGTAATTAGCTAGACCTGTAGAAATATTACATAATAATGTACTACATGTGCTCACAAGAACTAAACTCCAGCTAAACATAGTAGTAGCAGGCAAACATGGTACCTTCATGTTAAGTTCATTTAGTTACACAAAAATGTCTACTTGCACATGCCACATTCATAGTATACAATGTGACACACAGACTGACAGATCTCCGAAGTTAACACGGATATATAGAAGCTTTGCTTTTTTGAGGTATTGGGGTATCTTATTTTGACTGGGGAGCCTTTAGCTATTGGCTATTCCAACAGGCACCCGGTAAACAAAAAGAAAAACAGTTGTACAAATAGCAAGAAACAAAAAGGAGAAAGTAAATGTTAAATGATTAATAGATACAAAGAAGAGAAAAGAATTCAGAGGTTAATCAGAAATGCAATTGCAAAAGTGTCTTGAACATTCAAAATCCACCCAGAATAAGTGAACATGCAAAGAATATGAAACGAACAGAAGCCATGCAAGACATGCCAATAAGACATGCTTTCACTTTTATCATTCCTATAGCCAAGAATTTGCTATTTGTCAAATAAGGTTGTGCATTCTATCAGTACAGAGCTAACCTGAAATATACTGTATTGTATCCTGGTGTGGGGGCAAATTATGGGTGGATCAAAGGAAAAAGTGTGCTGACATTTGTGATGTAGCACAGGTCACTGATAAACACTTCCTAATTATTGTCAATTAATGATTATTGGTAAAGTATAAGTGGCTGTAACTGATCAACTCTAGATGAGACTGTACACACCAACAGTCAACAGTGAATGGTTGCTAGGATACAAATTAGTTCTATCATGTCCAGGTGTGCTGCAGCCAAAAATTTAGTGCTGATGACCTCGGGCTTTGCCCTCGGTCAATCAGCATTGTATTTCTGCTGCAGTACACCTGGACAGGATAGAACTAATACCTATTAGCTATACGTTAGGTATTTAGTTATATTACTTTAATATCCCAAAAGTAATCATATTACTTAATTCATTTTACTCTGGAACTAGCACCTCCAACACATGCAAACTAGAAAAATAACACATTTACAAAAGAGGACAGGAGAATGCAAGACATCTCAGTGCAACTTGTGTGGACTAATGTTTACACAGTACACTACTATACGTGCTTTAATTCTCACATGTTGTAAATTTAATGCACTCTTGATAGTAGTTATTTTTATGCTTTTTTCATTCCACAGTGGTCTAATTTAAATATTCAGGGTATAATCTTCCCTGGGTGGCTTCCAAACCATGAAAACCATGAATAGTACACCCAAAGAAAAAGTGTATATGGTATTTATCAGTACAATGAGACCTCACTTATCCACACCTCAGATATCCAGTTCCCTTACTTTCCACAGTAGACTTTATTGAAACAAATCTACAATAATCCTACTGTACACTATACTACTGCTCCCTCATTTATCCAGTTCCCTTGCTATATCAACAATTACATCCAGAAAAGATGTGTGCGGATAAGTGATGTTTGAGTATAAACAAAATTGAGGTTAATTATTGCAACGTTGTAATGAATTTCATTTGGTAGTAGGCATTTGCAGAAAGCTGCATGTGGCATAAACCTACATAAGATAATTATAAATTTGCAATTGTAAACAAGACTAGCATAAATTATGCATTTTTTAGGGGCTGCCTGCGGCAGCCCCTATATTGTTTTCATTTGGACTTCGGGTGTGTAACGCTCGTCCGATAGATAGATATATATATATATATATATATAATATAGATTTGAAGAAAAGTCTTATAATAGAGAATTTATATAATAGTAATAGAGAAGTATGAATTTATACAGGAATGAGTTATAGGAATTGTTTTGAAAACAATTGCCAAATATGGCAATTGTTTTCAAAACAATTGTCCAGTTACAATAAACAGTATGTTCAATGAATGTTCAGCTGTGCACTTGCACTCCAATGCTTTGCAAGTAATTCGAGCGTGTGGGGCGGCAGCCCCCACGAGTTTTTAACTCGAATTACTTGTTTGTTAGGTACTATAAATAATTATGTACACTTTTGGAGGTGTGCACCAACCCCATTTCATACCGAATAGCCAGAATTATTGATGGGGAACTTATTTGGTTAATTGCTGTAAAGCAGAAAATCACCAATGTATCATATACCATATAGGCGCTAATTTTCATAGGACTTTATATTCATGAATTTTGCAAATGAGCATTAGCGAAAATTCATGCAATTGTGAATATTTGGTTAGATACTTAGAATGTTTATCTAAGATATAGTGGGGACTGGTCCATTTGCAAAACTAAATTGTGTATTACAGCCAAGTTCTTTATTTGTGAAATATACACCCTACGAAAATTAGTGTCTATATGATAGTGAAAATTGTACCAGGTCACAGTACATTAATTTTCGTGACTACCAAAAAATTAGTATATTTCCTTCATCCAAGTTATTATTTGCATGCATATAAATCATGCCATCCTATTGGTTGTAAACCATTAAGAAGTCAGCTTTTCGAAGGAGGTGAAATAGGGCTTATAATTTTCAAATGAAATCTTAAAAATGACCTGTCTACTCCCCAAAATGATGGAACATGCGAACTGTGTGAGGAATTTGCATCGGACTTTTGCTGAAGCACCCACTGCTATTTACAGGGTGACCTCAAAGGGATCTTTTCTGTTTGCGTATGAAATGAAAGACTTTGGAAATTTGCCCATACATGGCTACGAGACACCAATTTTGTTTTACGGATGAACATGGACTGAAAAATGGATTTTCCATGTCAATTCTTTGTCATACATCTCCTCCTATAAAAAGGCAAACGCTTTAAAACTACTCAATGTTTTTGAAGCTATAGTTGGTGAGTGTTGTTAGCTATATAGCGGAAGGTTTTCCAATGAGAAAAGTTGGCCATTTTGCCCCATTTGAGTTTATCAGCAACGGTTTGAAATTTATGCTGGATTTGTGTGTGTGTGTGTGTGTGTGTGTGTGTGTGTGTGTGTGTGTGTGTGTGTGTGTGTGTATTGGGTATGTGCGTGTGTGTGTGTTTTGTGTGTGTGTGTTTGCGTGTGTGTGCATGTGTGTGTGTGTGTGTGTGTGTGTGTGTGTGCGTGTGTGTGTGTGTGTGTGCGCGCGCGCGTGTTGGGTATTGTGTGTGTGTGTGTGTGTGTGTGTGTGTGTGTGTGTGTGTGTGTGTGTGCCCATGTGAGTGCACATGTGCATGTGAATGCATGCATGTATGTACATGCATGTGATAAAACAAAATTTAATTCAAAGCATGATGAATACAAGAACCATACACTTGATTATAAGGGTTGCACCCATGTGATGAACTAATAGTAGGAGAAAAACGTATGTGTGGCCAAAGACCGAATATTGGCCTTGAATAGATCAATGGATACATACACACATACATAGGGATATTGGCAAAGCTTTACTCACTGCATGTGTGTGTATTAGCTGATTATTCGAGGCTTAAGGTCTCAGTTTCAGTATACTTAGCTACGAGGATTGCATACAAGGAGATGTGTTGGTCAGCTGAATGGCTGAATGGATTTTGGTCAAACATATTAAGTTCTGCTCAGGAAATGACAGACTGCTACTTCTAGCCATGTGTGTGTGTGTGTGTGTGTGTGTGTGTGTGTGTGTGTGTGTGTGTGTGTGTGTGTGTGTGTGTGTGTGTGTGTGTATACAAGAACCATACTCCATGTAACAACTAGATCAAGGCACGTGATGAACTAGGGGAAAAGGTGGCCAAAGACCCAAGATTGGCTTACACAATAGTGAGTAGCACTATCTCTTGATACTGCAATTACAGTTCAATCAACAAATTCACTCAATGCAACCCCTTCACTTAATTACTGAGCGTAAGGGAGGTTTACTAATTTCATCTGTGGCTTCCGGTTGGTAGTGAACTCAGATCAAGAATCCCATGCACTTAATTGGGGTATTGCTCGTTTAAGGCCAACATTGGAAATTTTGACAGAAAATCTCTTCTCGATTGAAAGGATATACGACAATTAGTCCCACCGATTGGGAGAGGGCAAGAGTGTAGCACACAAACAAGGTGAAAACTTTCTCAGACCCTAACGGTGCCTCGATCATACACGATTACTAAAAGAGGCACTTACAGTACTTTTAACCTAAATAACTTCTTCGGCTCTGGGACTACAAATCTAAAAATGTCCTTGAAATAACTTTGATCGGGGGCGATTTTTCATATTCTGTTGTCTTAACATACGTAGGGTTTCCACAATAGGCGCCAAAAGTTAGCCATGATAACGGCCATTTGCACAGCCATTTAATATCATGTGACAAATGTGACGTTTATGAAGGTTTTATACACATGTCATTGTGAGGGATGTCGAAAGGGGCAGAGCAGTGTTGTCTATATTGGCTGCACATTTCAGAGGTATCTTTTAATAGAGGTCTCACTGTCAGTAGTTATACCATAGACCCTCTAAACTCTCACCGGGACTGGAATCATGAAATTTGCAATGTGACCATGACTGTTAAGACTTCTGGTGAAAAAATGGCGAAATGGAAGTTGATAAAATGAGAAAACACGGTGATTTTAGTTACTTTGACTTTGGAAAATTACATAAAAGAGCTTTTCGAGTGCTTCTGAACAAATCAAGCGAATTATGTAGGTTTTCGCCAACGAAATCATCGAATCGTCTTCTCCGCTAAGGATTTTGTAAGCCAAATAATGCTGTATACCACAAAAACGGTAGTAATCTGAGGTACATACGTCTGTGCAGTGCACGCAGCATTACATTAGCTACAATTTGAAAGAATGGAATCAATCGGGTGAAAACTGACGAAGATACAGTGACCACAGTGAGATAATGTCATTTGGGGTAAAAATTTGTTGTAACTTCTTACCCTGAAGGATTTGAGACTTCTAACATGGATGAGTACACACACAGTAATCTGAAGATTGCGATGAGGACTAATTCAAAGTTGTCCGCAGTACAGCGCTTTGGTAATTGTGGTCAAAATGTAACATCTAAACCTATTTTGGTTGATTTGGCATGGCCCTGTTTTCTTTGCTTCGGGTGTCTACAATAGAACCAATCACATGTGGTCTTGATTTTGATATATGACGCTTAATAATACGAAGCTGTTTAGCTTTGTTTTAGATGATATGAAGTTGTAACGTAAGTCTTCCTCAAAGAAATGTTAACAGTCATGGTCACGGAGGAAGTGACGTCACGCAATAATTTTCTACACAAAGTAAGCGTTATCATAACACCTTGCAATATACAATAATAAATGATTCCAGTCCCGGTTACATAGTTTAGAGTGTCTATGGCTATACACTGCAATGTCAAAATTTGTACACAAAAGTGCACACATTAAGTACATCATGGTTATATACATACATGTTTGGACACATGGAAGGACACTTAAACATGTGTACTGTCTAGGATCTGATGACCCAGGTAAATTTGAGCAGATATTTGTGACAGCACAAAATGTTAAGTTTACTTGCATGTGCTTTCCAAGATAGTAACAGCACCCTATACCATGCATGCAGAGGTCTGCAACACCCACAAATTCAGACATAACCAAAACCCCCTGGGTGGTGTGTCTCTGGATAAACCTCAGACATAGGATCAATTTCCTCGCAACAGGTGTTTTTAACATAGCTTTTACAAGCAGTTGGAACAGGACTGAGGTGTAAACCTGCAACAATTTGTGGGTAAAGTACAATGTTTACTAAATGCACCGTTGCACCATAGATCTATGGTTGCATTGGCACACAAGCTTTGGCATCGACCGCCTTCATCCTTAGACGTATATTTACACGTGGAAGTACCCCTGTGTTCATTGAATAACGAGGAAGAGCATTATAGCTCGAATTCTTCTTCGTACTTGCCATTTAACATAATTTTCTCCCTACAGGGTCCTGTTTGTGACGTCAAATTAATATGCAACACTTTTTCCATGTTTGCGGAAGTCGCTCACGCATTAATTGGATTTTGAGCACCTTTTGAAGGCTATAACTCCCCCACTATGTGTATGACGACACTAAAATGGGTATCATTGGACATGGTTTTTCAACCTCTTTACATATCAAAAATTTTCCCAACATGTCAGTGACCCTTTAAGGTTAACATTTGCTAAGTAATCATGCCATGTCCCATTGTTTGCCATCACCAACTATCCACTTCCTGTGCTTCTGTTGATATCATGGAAGAAACACTACTGAAAATGTGACCTCACAAGGTCCTTTTTGAGCCGTTGCATTCACAAAATCACAAATTAATCAACACACAATATGTGAGAATGGCTATTGCACATCAAGCTACTTCATACATGATCTATTAGTATATCTTGAGAGTAACTTGCTTTTTTAATGGTTAGTTGTCATTTGAACAAGTCGAAGTGAACTCCAAAATTTATGCATAATGTTTACAAACTTAGAATCTATTTGCCTGAGTTTGGACTTTGGATTTAAGGAAATGCACATACAAAATTGCAGAAAGATGCAGATGTACATACCATAAACTCACCTTCCCGTCACCAACACCTAATAGTAGATTACATGTACGATGAGCATTCCTTATCCTTTCAAGTGATGAATCCAAGCCATTATCGAACTGCAAGATATCTCTAAGTAGATACTGAAGTACACACAAAACACTAACAATGCATTATGCAGTGGCTAAACACAGAATAGCATTTGCACATACAGTAAAAGGGATTCCAAATCGTGATTCATGCCCAAAAGAGTCATCTGGGAAGCTGACTCCAATTTCACTGATTGCTACTTGAACTGATGACATTCCAGTTATTGAACCAATCCATCCAGTCCAACCAATATTGGCAAAAGCATGGCCATTTCCATGGTTTGGATGATAGATGGTGACCTGTGGGTAGTTTTTAAAAGGGCCTGGAATAGAAATGGAAAGCAAGTAAGAATACCATAGAGGTATTTATTTTCGCGACATTTTATTTTCACGAAATCCTGCAGAAAGCCTTATATCAAAATTTTTGCAGATTCTAAATTTCGGAGGTTGCCTTACATGCGAAAATAAAAATTATTATGGCCAATGCTATTATACATATAACAATACCCTAGCTACACGCCTGTAGGGTGTCAGCAGACATGTGGAAGAACGTGCTAGACAACTGGCCATCCTGTGCTCACTGCTCATTAGATAGCCCATTAATACTCGACCGTATACGTTCCCGAATCTGCATCTTCGTACTGGCATCTTGTTTCTCTACCGACAAGACTTCGATGTTCACTTGCCAAATGCAGGTGGTGGGATATCAGCATAAAGATGACCAGTAGGATCAGGACTTATGGTTTTTGACCGGTTTGAGGTAGCGCAATAGTGCCATCACGGTAGTTGTTGGAACTCGAAAACAACAAGAAGAAGAACAGAACGCCTATGGAGCCCACCAATGCAGGGTTCGATATACACAAGACAAAATTACTTTGAAAATTCGCGAGTACAAATTATCATGGATCAGGAACGAACCGCGAATATAGCGAAAATTTATCTCATGTGAAAATATATACCCCTATGGTATAAGCACCTGATAAGAAATGAGTTCATACACGTACATACATGCATGAAACTTACCATCAACATTCCAATCAAGCGCTCTAAGTTGCAATAAGCCTCCGTCAACAGTTGCAGAAGAATTGGCTCCAAACATTGAACATTGTCCTTTGCTAATATGTGTAAAAGAAATTACAATTGCACCTTTATTGACAGAATAATGTAAACATAGTTGTTAGCCTGTCAAAGATACAGCATAAACTATGTTCACTGATGCTGGGCATTAATTCTATTGACCACAATGTTCACAAACTTTGGTGATAATTTAATGCTAATACAATTCCCATATACAGTAAATCACATTGGATGCATGTAGACAATGTCCCTGGCCAGTTTCTGCCAAAGTAATAGTAAGTACATTATTAAGCTCTGTGAGCCTTTAGCTAGATAATAAGTTATGTGCAAGAAGATCATTAATTTTTATTATTGTAGAAGTTCTTAGTGTAATATACTGATCAAGAAAGGATGACATACAGCTGCCATTACTCCCCTCTCTGTGCAAACATCAACACAACAATGATCATGAAAGGTTAGGATGATCATGCAAACCTAGCCAGCCCAGTCAATTTGCAATAGAGGTACACTGTATTAGTGTAGTCCACAACACAGTCCGTGCAACAAGAAGAGTTGAAGGCTGCTGGTTTGATCCCTGAAAACAATATTATAATAATACTGTATAATATTACAGGCATATGCAGAGCATCTCAGCTGGCACCTTCTGCCTTTCTGGCCTCGGTTGCGGGATGTTCGGATCTTGTCTGCTGTATTCTACCAACAGGTTGCCCCCCCAATCTCTTCTAAACTCATGGAATCTGCACTAGGTAGCTGGGGCAACGGTCATGAGGAACCTTGACCAACCAGCTCCTCGGCTACACTCCAGAAATCCTGGGACTTACGTATGTACCCAAGGTATGAGTTACATACGAGTCTCTACTAAATTCAGCCCCAGATGCATCATCGAGAGGCAGATTACTCTCAGTGCAAGGAATCTGGAGCTTGGCTGGATGCTCCCCCAGTCACTTCATTAGGTTTGCACATGGACAATGAAGTCATCCATATAGCCTTGGGCCTTTGCTTAGGACTCCCCCTTTGCGACCCACACCCTTGCACTCAATGCAACCACAAGGTTGACAGACTAGGCACTCATGGCCTGAGCTGCCGTTTCAGCAAGGGATGCCACTAACGGCATGCTGCAGTCAATGACATCATCAATAGGTCACTTGTCTCCCTGAAGATCCCCTCTCACCAGGAACCCTCTGGTCTGTATAGATCAGATGGTACACGACCAGACAGGGCGACCATCATTCCCTGGAAGCAGGGCAAGATCCTTGTTTGGGATGCCCCTTGTCCAGATACCTTAGCTCCATCTCACCAGGCCCTAGCCCTCAGGGAAGGTGGAGCTCTAGCCAACAATGCAGAAAGCAAGAAGCATGCCAAGTACTCCCGTCTGGAATCAACCCACATCTTAATGCCGGCAGTGGAGACCTTAGGAGCTTTCGGGAGGGAGATCAAAGCCTTCATTCAAGACCTTGGCCAGCGGCTCATTACCACAACTTTAGACCGCATGTCCCGGGCATTTTTGCTTCAGAAAATCGCTGTTGCCATCCAGCGTGAAAATGCAGCCTCTGTTCTTGGGCCCTGTAATGCAAGTGATCTCTGTGTCTTTGATTAATTGTTCAACCATTCTTTGTATTTATTCGCTGCTTAGTTATTTTTGTTTGAGCCAGTGGTTAGTAATTTTGGTTTGTGCTTGAGATTAATAACTTTGCTTACTTGTGCTTGTGATTATAATTTATTATCATTGTTCTCATTTATTATTATTATTATTATTATTATTATTATTATTATTATGTACAACAATATTAAACACTTGATACATAGATAGTTAATATACTATACTAGACACAAACACAAACGGAAATTACTAAATACAGATTATTATTACAGACAACACAAAATGAAAGAAAAAAAAATCATTACACACAAGGCCTAATTAATCAATAGAATCTGGCAGCTCCGATGAGAAATCCATGGTGCCCAGAATCGAAGAGGCATTACCTGTTATATTATTATTATATATATTATTATTATTAATATTAATTATTAATAAAAATTATTAATATTATTTATTAATATTATTATTATTATATAATTATTATACAACACAAAATGAAAAGAAAAAAATATTATTGTTATGCTAACAATTATGTGTACGAATAAATAAAATCATAATAAACAATAACAATAATGATGACAATAACTAGAAGTGATAAATAATCACATTAAGCATGCATGAATTACAACATACAACCTAATTATAAGCATGCAGGATAATTAATCAATGTCAAGGGACTGTGAATCACGTGGGAGGGACCCCAATACAGATACAGAATTATTTATTATTATTATTGCCTTATTATTTTTTATTTCTTTTATTATTTTTATTTTTTTTATTTTTTATTATTATAAGTTATAAATCGAAAGATACTGATCACAGACACAATGTCAAACAAAAATTACTAAACACTTATTATTATTAATATTATATTATTATGAGGAAAACCATGAAACAGACATGTACAACAAGATTAAGGTACCATTATAGATAATGATAATAATAAGAATAAAAATTAATATTTTTTTCTCAAAATGAGAAAGTATTAATTAGTATAATAATAATGATAATAATAATAAAAAAACAACAACAATAATAATAAGTGAGGTTCATCGCCCTGGTCCTTGAAGGGAAAACCCCAGATCCAGTTCAATCATACTTCCTCGGGGGATCTCTCACTGCTTTGAATAAAAAGGATGGGGGCCTACGTCCAATTGCTGTTGGCTGTACTTTGCGAAGACTGGTTACCAAGTGTGCTTGCTTATATGTTCGGGATTCAATGGCAGATTTGTTACCTCCACACCAGTTAGGGTTCGGGGCTCCTCAGGGAGCAGAGTGTGCTGTTCATGCAGCACGTATCTTCCTTGACAACCTGAGTCAACATGAAGCTCTGTTGAAAGTTGATTTCCGAAATGCTTTCAACTCCATTAGGAGAGATAAAATGATGTTAGCTGTTTGTCCCAAGCCTTCTGCCATTCATCAGATCTGCTTATTCCCACTCATACAAAATCTTCTGGCATGATGCCAAGCTTACATCTGCAGAGGATGTTCAGCAAGGAGACCCTATTGGCCCCCTATTATTCAGCTTAACCATTCATGGATTGGTATCACAGCTGCAAACGACCTTCAATGTGTGGTATCTTGATGATGGGACACTGGGAGGTGATGAAACAGAGCTAGTTGGTGCTCTTTGTACCATCGAACATGAAGGAGAGAAGCTTGGTCTGCATCTAAATCTGCATAAGTGTGAACTTATCTGCCAAAACCCATCAGCTATGCAATCCCTAGTGGATTCCTTTCCATCTTTGAAAGTTGTAAAACCATCTGATGCCACTCTTTTGGGCTCACCCCTCACAAATACTGCCGTGTATTCATGCCTTGAGTCCAAGATTCACCAGTTGCAGATAATTGGCGCTCGCCTTCAATATTTGGAATCGCATGATGCATTGGTCCTACTTAGACATGCCTTGGCCATTCCAAAGCTCCTCCATGTCCTTCGCAGTTCTTCTGCCTTTTCATCTCCACTTTTGAAATCGTATGATGACATGCTTTCAAAAATGATATCACAGATTGCTAACAATGACATTAGCACTGAGGATCCAGCCTGGCTACAAGCATCATTGCCAGTGGCCAGTGGAGGGCTGGGAATTCGGAGTGCTGTTCATCTGGCACCGTCTGCCTTTTTAGCTTCAGCCGATGCAGCCTCCTCTACCGTAATTCAACTGCTCCCAGGTGGTTTGGATCCCAGTGTATGCCCTCTTCGAGAAGCCGCCTTGTCTTTGTGGAAGGAGAGTGCAGGTCATGATACTGAACCACCACATCCCCCTTTGTCACATCGTCAAAAGTCATGGGATGTACCCTGTGTTTCTGCTCGCTGCAAGTCTTTGGTCCATGAAGCTGATTCCCCATGCACTAGGGTTCGTCTATTGGCCACTTCATCACAGGAGTCTGGTGCATGGCTTAGTCTGGTGCATGGCTTAATGCTTTGCCATGCTCCTCCCTAGGCCTGAGGATGACAAATGAGACCGTGCGGATTGCTGCGGGCCTGCGTCTGGGTACACCATTGTGTCAGCCACACATCTGTATGCACTGTAACCAAGAAGTGACATCACTTGGCCTCCATGGCCTTAGCTGCTTAAGAAGCCAAGGACGACATACCCGGCATTTTGAACTGAACCAAATTATCCATCGCTCTCTTCAAGCTGCCAAGATCCCATCCCGGCTTGAGCCTTCTGGCCTTTCACACTCTGATCGGTCACGTCCAGATGGGTTATCTTTGGTCCCGTGGGCAAATGGAAAATTTCTGGTGTGGGATGCCACATGCACAGACACTTACTGCGCTTCTAACATAATCCGCACTTGTTTAGAGCCAGGTCGTGCGGCTGCACATGCGGAATCCGAGAAGATGAGGACCTACAGCCACCTTTGCAGGTCATATTGCTTTGTTCCGGTGGGTGTTGAGACCAGAGGAGTAATTGGGTCCACAAGCCCTGGCATTCCTTAAGGAACTGGGAAGGTGCACAAGGAAGGTATCTGGTGACCCACGGTCTTATGCCTACCTTTTACAGAGGATATCCGTGGCAATTCAGAGAGGCAATGCAATTGCAGTCTTGGGTACGATGCACCTTGATTATGTTCCCTCAGTCTAGACGTTTTCCTCCTCTCTGGGGATAATTGTAGTAGCTAGGTTTAAATTTAGGTAATATATTATTATAATTATTGTTGTTTTTTTTTATTATTATTATTATAATGATATAATAATAATATAAGAGGTGTAAAAAAAAATAATAAATATATTACCTAAATTTAAACCTAGCTACTACAATTATCCCCAGAGAGGAGGAAAACGTCTAGACTGCCAGAAGATTTTGTATGAGTGGGAATAAGCAGATCTGATGAATGGCAGAAGGCTTGGGACAAACAGCTAACATCATTTATCTCTCCTAATGGAGTTGAAAGCATTTCGGAAATCAACTTTCAACAGAACTTCATGTTGACTCGTGCTGCATGAACAGCACACTCTGCTCCCTGAGGAGCCCTGAACCCTAACTGGTGTGGAAGTAACAAATCTGCCATTGAATCCCGAACATATAAGCAACCACACTTGGCAACCAGTCTTCGCAAAGTACAGCCAACAGCAATTGGACGTAGGCCCCCATCCTTTTTATTCAAAGCAGTGAGAGATCCCCCGAAGAAGTATGATTGAACTGGATCTGGGGTTTTCCCTTCAAGGACCAGGGCGATGAACCTCACTAAGGCGTTAACTAGTGGTGGGGCTCCGTCCCCTGCAGCAAAGCCAATTAGGTCCTTCAGATGTTGTGGCCTGAGGCCATCTGGTCCACCACTAGAACCATTTGGAAATGATAAGATTGCTTTACGTACAATATCTGCAGAAACAGTGGGAGTCGGCAGTGAGTCTTCAGAGCTTCCACGCTCAAAAAGAGAGTCAGGATGAGCGTCAGGGTGTTTTTCTTGTAGTATTTTGAAATTGGCTTCCGAATACTCTGCAACAGTGTCCTCTGAGCAGGCCAATCTAATCGCTCCCTTAAAGTCGCCTTCCTCCAGCTTCCCTGAAATACTTAAAGACAGTGATTCAAGATTGATGTCCTGCTGCTTACTACTGGACCCACGTGTAGTAACGCAGGAGGAAGATGACTCAGATAGTTTCCTAATGAAATCATTAATGGGCTCTTCAGAAATGATTTTGTTAACCTGAGACGACAAACTGTGATTCTTTCCTCCTCTCTTCGGAGTACGTAAAAATAACTTGGCGAAGCAAAATAATCGCGCCCACGATGGCAGATCGTTGTGCTTCGTTACCCGATCAATTAGTTGTGCCAGCTTCTTCGCAGCACAAACTCTAGAGCCAGAAGGGATCCGTTTTAGAACTCTAATTCGTCTAGTAAATGAAAGATCGATGCTGTCCAAATCATTCAGGTCCCGATAATCACCCGCCGCTGGACATGGCGCGGTGGTGACTGGAATTACCTCCGTGGAATCTTCTAAATTCAGTTGCTGTGTCAGATAGAAGTGGGACTTCTCTTCAAGAGTAACTGACTTCACTCTAGAAGACAGTTTGTGCAGGAAAACTCTGGTCTCAGGGCCAAAGACTCCAGATGTCTCCACTGCTATAGGAGTGAACATGTGAACTGCCAATAAGACTTCGTAGTTGCTGCGTTGATGTACGATGGGGCAAAGGTGTCAATACATGTTGCATCCCATACAAGTGTGTGGCCTCTTTCCCAGGGAGCAACTATGATTCCATCCGGGCGTTTGCCATCAGATCTGTAGAGTCCAGAGGGTTCCAGTCGAGAAGGGATGTTGCCTGCAGCCAGGGCCCTCTGGATTATATTGTTGATGGCTCCATGTCAAAATGAACGTCCTGCACTTTTCAGGCGGGACAATCCATGGAGAGCTGTTGTATCAACGTCGCTACCACAATGATAGCACCTGTGTGGGTGGCATAGGTAAGCACCCAAATGAATAGCTGCTGCAATGCGAACATCATCATTATCCATGCAGAGGCCCACAGAAGCAATAGGCAAAACATAGAGCCAGGCTCCTGACTCCTTGGTGTTGGCAGCGAGGAGACGCGCCCGCCCAACATCAGTGTAAGTGCCTTCCATCAATTTGTGAAATGTGGAACTCATTTGTGGCTCATCCCAAGCCCTCTGCTTGCTATCATAAGGGGTGGTAGGTGGAGGACAATTTGCTGACTGGATCCAAATGCTGAGAGCTCTTTGTTTAGGAAGGTATGGCAGACTGTGAAGTCTACTAGGCAGGAGCTGTTTGATCAAGGGAACGGAGGCAGTAGCGGATGCCAGATAGGCAGAGGGTGCCAGCTGAACACTCCATCGAACTCCTAGACCACCAGACATTATTGGAAGAGTTGCCTGTATCTACATGTTTTCATCATCCAACGAAGGGTTTAAAGTGGTACTCAAGATGGAGCGAAGCTCTTGATCAAAGTCCCCCAAAATGGCAGAAGAAAAGCAAGGAGAAGTGCGAAGGAGGTACAAAATCTTAGGGATAGAGAAGGCATTTCGAATCAGGAAGAGGGCATCTTGCGTGCGAAGATGTGCCAGATGGTCCCCTAGGATCCTAAGTTTCCTCACTTTATCTTGTAAGGCATTGTCAATGCCTGACAGATCACCAAGAGGGGTATCTAACAACACAGCATCTTTGGGTTCAACTTTGTGCATGTCAGGAGCATAATAATGGATTAGCAAACCGGAGTCCTTGCTGCAAATGATCTCTGTCTTACTGTGGTTAAGGAGTAATCCCAATTGGCTAGCACTGTATTCAATACACTTGAGATCGTCCATAACCAAAGATTCGGGTCCGCCAATTGTTCCATCTTCAAGATAAAAAAATTTCATCCCAGACTTCAACTGGGCTGTGATAGGATGAATAGCAAGACAAAACAGCAGTGGTCCAAGTGGGTCACCTTGCTGAATTCCCTCAGATGAGTTGATCAATGTGCTGCCAAATCTGAGAAAGGATGAATTGGAGTAGCATGAAGGGACGAAAGGAAAAATCTCTGGGGCAAACTCCTTGACTGATTCCAACATCTTACCACGTCTTAAAGTATTGAAAGCATTTCAAAATCAAGTTTCAGTAAGATGTGATCTGATGATAAAGTCGACAGGTAAATGCGAGTAGCATGTACTACTGCCTCCGCACTGTGGGGTATCCCAAAGCCAAGCTGATTAGGGGATAGAAGGGAAGCCATACGGTCACCTATGGCTTTGCTTGCTGTCTTAGCCACAAGACGGCGTAAGGTACAGTCCACTGCAATAGGACGTATTCCTCCATCCTTTTTGTTAAGTGGGGTGATGGAAGCACCAAAAAGTAAGGTCGTAAGTGCACTGGTATCCCGTTAGCTAAGACAAGATTCACAAAGCGTGCTAAGGCTTGAATAAGCAGAACTCCTCCGTCACCAGCTAATAGTGCTCTCAAGTCAAGCAGATGTTGTAGGTGCAGCCCATCAGGGCCACCAGCAGATCCACTTGGGAAAGACCTTAGCACTTGATGGAGGAATTGTTCACTTATTACCAGAGTATTGGCAATATCGTCATCATCAGGAGGAGGAACTGGTACAGTTTCAGGGTATGGAGGTGGATGCTTTGATACTAAGGCAGCAATAGTGGAGTTGTCTTCTTCAACTATGGAATCCTCAGAAGAGGCTAATCTAATAGCGCCCATAACATCACCTTCTTCCAGTTTGATGGACACACGCCTTGCCAAATCAGACAAATCAGGAGTATGCTTCTTGGTTGCATTGGTATCAACAGATCCAGGAGGGTCTCGTTCATTTGCCACCTGTTGAATTACCAGACCAGAGAGATTCCTGTGTCTATTGCCTCTCTTTGGTGTTTGAAGGCAGCGTTGTGGGAAAAGCATCAGTCGGCGCCAAGAAGAGTCTGAATTGGTGGATACGACTTCATCAATGATTGAAGCCAGTTTTCGTGCACATGCATCTCGTGATAGTCTAGGAATTCTTCTCAAGATTCTTGTTTGTTTCTTATGATCTCCAAAATAATCAGACCAGGTGTATTGCGGTTCCTCTGAGCAGGGGTCATCTCAGGGAGTTACTTCACTTTGTGGAATCGAGCACAGGTCATCTAGTGGGTGGTTTTCGTCCTCAGCAGGGAGGTTGGAATTGAGATTCTCGCATCGAGTGGGTGAAGAAATCGAAGGCCAACAATCAACGCAACGTCTACCAACTTTCACGCAAGCACAACGAACACATCGACCCTTGCTCATACAAGGACAACAGTGACCAGGCATCGTTAATGCACACAGCCAATCAACGTAACTAAATCAGAGAAGTGAATAGGCCAGAATCAATCGCCATCTTCGCCGCCATGTTATCCATCCATTATTATTATTATTATTATTATTATTATTATTATTATTTGTTATTATACATATGTTGATGATGATGACAATAACTAAAGTGATAAATAAATATGGTAACCATGCATGAATTACAACATACAACCTGTAAAACTCAGTTCCCCTCCCCGATGGAAGCCTATGGTGGTATATAGTCCAGCTTCATGGAACCCATGACCGCAACCGCATTTCCTCTCTGGATTATTATTATTATTATTATAATTACTAGATGTACGCAAAGTGCAGTACTTGCGAGACAGTGCGTGGTCAGCGTTGACGTCACATACACATGACTGTCACGTGGCAGAACATGTCGGCCGAGATGGCTGACCAATTCGCAGCCCCCAAACAAAATAGTTAGAACCCTGCCAAAAGCAAAAACAAATTTCAACAAACAAAAAAGTCGTCCCGAGATATGGCCTAGTTCTGTGCTTTAATGCGTCGATTACTTTTCTACAATAAAGTTATTCGGCACCAGGAGGCAGAAAGTGAGTTTTTTTATTTCTCTAAATAGCGATGTTTTAGTAAGGCTTTCGAACAAATCTCTTGTCCAGCCTCAAAGAGCACAAACGTCCCTCTTTGCCAGTTTTAGCTACTGCAAATTTTCACGAGTACCTTCCAAGTAATAGATGCCCAACGTGACCTAAACTGGGACTAAATCGAACAAATGTTACCCGAAAAGTAATCAAAAGTGTGAGTAGCTCAAACCCACTCTGCTAATGCGACGGAAATAGAAACTTGCACGCTCGTAACAATTACTGTTTGCTATTACGCATATGTTGGAAATGCATGAATACACTAAAAAAAACAAGAACATGGAATTACTGAATAATTCACAGCAACTACAAATAACTACAGACACAACTACAGATACAACTACTGATGACAAATACAGATAAACAGCTATGTACAGATACTGATACATGTCTACACATGCACAATAATTATAATAATACAATAATAACTATTACTATATATATTATATTATAATTATTATCATTATTATTATTTCCACAAAGCCCCATCAGCCAAGGTTGGTATTAACGGGGAACCACATAACCAAACATAACCAAGTAATCTGAAAGAGACTGTTTATTATATTATGTCAAAGCATTCCAAAGGAATTTCAGCAAGCACTATCTATGAAATGATATTATACCTTTATAAGCCAAGCCATAAATTCATGATAATAAACAATTAATGCTTATTATGGAGTACGGTAATATTCCATATGCAGGATTGACAAGGAAAAATATCGCTGCTATACATTAGTGCAAATTCATTATCACCTAAAAACTAATGTTATGGAGTGTAAATAGCTTTAAAAAGCAGATTTTGGTGCATTTTGACAGACCAGTTACTAGACATACTGTAGTAGTTAAAAAAAAACTCCGTAAGCCCACCTCTTTAAAGAACTTCGAAGTGCACTCACTGAGGTATGCAACACCAGTACCATTTTAAGATTCTTCTTTTTATTATTATTCTCTACATTGTTTTTTCTTTGAATTAAGCTACAGGTTGCCAAGAGGGGTCCAGAGGTCTCATCTTTTGTCAGTGAGCTCCAATTGTTAGTGCAAAGTGCCTTTTGGAGGTTTTCAAGCAATGTCTACATTTCTAAAGTGAGAAAAATCTTTATAGGAAAATTCCATACATTCGCTGGATCAGCCATTTTTGGATCATCAAAATGGCTATACGAGACTAGGCATATGAGTACTGTACGTTCACAAGGCCACCTGTTTGATTTGATGATTGCTGACTTTAAAACTCTTTTGTTTGAACCTTTGCTTCTAGGTGGGTACACTGATCTTAGTCAACTAGCTACATAGTTTTAGTTTTAGATAAAGATCTTACAAGATTCAATTGTGTTCCCTGTCCACTGCAGTGGAAACCGCTTTTCAACAGCCTCTATTCGAACAGCTTCGTTATAAAGGAAAACCACATAAACAAGGATGTACTATACAAAAACATTACTACTTGAAAATGGTAAAAGGATGTAGGATTGACACAGGACTGTGAAAAAGCTAGGGTCTATCAATAAAGGATCCTCCAAAACACTTGAAACTACAATCATGCATGCAAAAAGGCTTTATCAAAAATGGATCCTTCAAAAACACTTGGAACAAGGGTAAGCTGTGAAATAGGTGCAGGGCTAGGTGGGCAAGGCAAGATGAGCATAGGGCTATACATGCATGAGACTAGACAGAGTTTAGTTGGAAATTCCTACACACATCCCACATGTGCAGCACATTATACCTACATATGTATGTGCTGCGGGGTGTAGAATCCTTTTTTATAAAGCCTTTTTGCATGATTCTGTGTCAATCCTACATCCTTTCACCATTTAAAATGATTTTATACACCCTTGTTCGTGCGGTTTTTCCTTTAAAGTGAAATTAAATGGTTGCTCGAATAGAGGCTGTTAAAAGTTTCCATTGCAGTTGAGAAGGAACACAATCAAATCTTGTAAACTAGTTAACTAAAACCAGTGTACCCAGCTAGTAGCAAAGGCTCGAGCAAAAGAGTGCTGAAGTTGACGATCATCGAACGCTTGGCCTTGTGTACGTACTCATACACCTAGTCTCATGTAGCCATTTCATTGACCTGAAAATGGCTAAGCCGGCAAATGTAAGGGATTTGCCTATTAAAAATTTTCTCACTTAGAAGTGTAGGTGTTAATTGTGTTAAAACCTACAAAAGGCACTTCAGAGCTCACTGGCAAAAGATGAGACCTCTGGACCCTTCTGTGGTGACCTGTAGCTCAGTTTGAAAAAAAAGACAAGAAGAATCATAAAATGGTACTGGTCTTGTGGACCCATACCTCGGCGAGTGTACAGGGACGGATGCAGAAAATACTCTGACTAGTTTCCTTCATAAGATCCCAATATTGTAGTGTAATGCAATTAATGCCTTAAAATGACTGCCACTTACAAAGTTGGATTCTGATTGTGAGATTCCAGCTCTTTGGCACATTTATGTAGTGAGATTACACCTAAAACCGTTACTATAGAGTATACAGTGGTACCTGTTTTGAGAGACCACTGCCATGAGCGACCACCTCTTTTCAAAGACCACATTTTCAGGCACCGACATTCAGTAATACATTTCTACCTTTGAAGAACG
Source organism: Halisarca cf. caerulea (assembly GCA_963170055.1). NCBI lineage: Eukaryota > Metazoa > Porifera > Demospongiae > Chondrillida > Halisarcidae > Halisarca > Halisarca cf. caerulea. The sequence goes on from CAUJGJ010000002.1 coordinate 3,549,551, forward strand.
ACCACCTGCAAAACGCTACCAGTGACCAGGGCAATTAGTTGAAAATAAGACAAAATTACCTGTATTAAGTGACCATTCTTGGAAGACTTCTCATAGAATATAGGTATAATCCTTCCTTCCACAAATGCAAGTGCTTTTTTGCCTTCAATAGGTTACAAGAATAGTTGTAATCGAAGCACGAATATCGACGGGCGGCCATTTTATTCCCCATCTCGTAATAGATTATGGCCAGTTAGAGCTGGATTACTGAGGAAAATTAAAGGGAGGCGTCCTATCTTTATAGAAAGATGGGTTAAAATTGTCTAGAGAGCAGAAAAGAAGGTATAAAAGGGTTAAAAGCATGTCCTCACTTATATAAAAGACTTGAGTGCACTTAGTATTATTATAATGCCTATTTTGGGTGAACCTCTAATGAGAGACCACCTGTCTTGAGAGACTGCTTTTTTGGAACCATGGGGTGGTCTCTTAAAACAGGTACCACTGTAATTCATGAATAAATAAGCTGCTTTACCATTATAATTATTCTGATGTCACTTGTGATGTCAGATGATGTAACAAAAGATGGCGATTTTAATATCTTAGTGATTTTTAAGCGCTTTTCCTCAAATAGAGGTTGTTAGAGCTGGTTTTTTTTTGAGAATATATTCTCCACATAGTTCTACTGAAGAGTTCTAGGCCTGGCAATAAAGCATGAAGTGGTAACTTGCTACTTCTGCTGTTATGGGAATTGAATATTGCTTTAAGAGCTCTTTTGAAGAATTCCAAGGCTTGGGGTAACTTGACTGGTTTCTGGAAACCACAGAAACACCCTAAATCCGCCCCTGGTGTACTTTGATTTTTTTTTAAAGAGATAGCTTTATGAAAATTTTTAAACTACTTTACCTTGTAGCTGGTTTGTCAAAATGCACCAAAATCAACTTATAAAAGCTATGGAGTCACCATACTGTTAGTTTTTGGTGAAAACGAATTAGCACTAATGTATGGCGACGATGTTTTTTCTGTGTCAATCCTACATAAGGAGTACTACCGGTACTCCATAATTGCAACAGGATGCATGAATCTGCACAGTACATGTGCACTCAGTCCAACTAAACTCTGTCTAGCTTCATGTATGTATAGTCTTATGCTCGTCTAGCCCTATACCCGTCTTGCACGCCCTTTACAGGCCTAGCCCTGTGCCTGCTTTACAACTAACTTTTATTTCAAGTGTTTTGGGAGGATCTCTTTTTGATAGAGCCTTTTTGCATGGTCCTGTGTCAATCCTACATCCTTTTACCATTCTAAACTGGTTTTTATACACACAATAACCCTAAAATACAGTATCTACAATGGCAAACATACCGAATACAAACACATACACACATACAGACACACAAATACACACACACACACACACACACACACACACACACACACACACACACACACACACACACACAGAGGTAATAATAGCCAACAGTACGTAGTCCTGTTAGAACTCCAAGAAGGGAGAAATACAACTGCTGAAAGGATAAGTCTTTGAAAATGGTTGTGCTCACAAAAAGATTCAGTGTCTGGTTTCAGTAGAAAAACAATAATATTCCTCGAACTAGTGGTGATACAAAGCATTTACAGCTGTTTCTCTTTAAACATCCATTTCCAATACAAAGCTGCTTCAAAAATGCTATGGAAGATTTGCATTCGCATATCTATCAGGTTGCTCTATTTGGTACAAAATGTCTTTAGAAACATTTTTGAAATATTTGTAACAGTCAAAATAAAGGCAATTTATACAGGTCATAACCATAACAATCACTTCTCCACTGTCTCAATATACTGTGTATATACATTGTAGGGGAATACTTTTTCAATATCTGTACATACCTTCTAAAGTAAAAAATTCTAGAATAGCACTTGCTAAATACATGGATAAAGCAACAAAACGTAAAAGATGCATGTGCAAAGGTGTCAATTGTTATGGCATATACCTACTGTATAGGAAGGGCTTCTGTTTGTCACTTAATGCAGTTTCTTATGGTGCCAGATATTATACTGTATCATCAAATAGGATGATGATAGGAATAGGGAACACATAAATCTACATATAGGAAACTCACGTGAGTTCCCCAATCATATGAATTCTCTGAATCCGCTTGTAGTCCACTTCACAGCTATCTGCTAAGCCTTTGATTTCTTCTAAAAAGTAACCACCTGTGAAATGCTCTGTAATGATTATCTCTGCATCCAGTGCAGCTTCTAAGCTGAATAGGAAACAAACTGTCAATTTGAATAAATACTACCAAGCAGTACAATACTGTACATACCCTACATTTACTACATCTTCAATAAACCAGCTGGGGAAAAAACTAGTTGATTTATTAATGGCTGCTTCCTGTATGAATGAAATAAACTCTGGAATTCAAATCAAATGGCACACAGGCTAACTTACAACTTGCTCTTCAAGGTAACTCCACACATCATTCATAAAACTATGAGCCTGAGATGTCATCAATTCCCCATGAGCATAACCCATTTCATATGGTGAACCTTTGGTAAGAAGGCAAAAAGTGTGATTGTATACATTGCTAGAGAACTACCGTTTATCCGGAAATATTGACAATCATTAAATGTGGCGATTTGCGCAAGATCAGGCTGTATTTTAATATTAGCGAAAACTAAATTTGGCGGTTGCACAGTAGGACAAAGCATAGTAAGAAGGTACATGTAAATTTGGTGATAGAAATTTAGCGATTTTGATCCTGACCGCCAAACCGCCAAATTAAAAAAGTCGCCAAAATTTCTGGATATACGGTATGTACCAGCATACTGCATGACTCGGTAGCAAGAATGATCATGACTGACTGTACATGTCAGAAAGTAATCACGCACAGTTACCAGTAATTTTCAAACAATACATGCTTTGCCTACAAGCTAGGGCTTAATCATACACACTTTAATATAGGATTGCCAAGTTCCATCATACCCATCCTCCATATCATATGATGCCATATATTTTCCAACTAATGAATGGCGTCATATAAAAAGAATAGGGTTTCTGTACTCTGTCAGACTACCCTCCCACCTTCTCATTCAAACAAATTATGCTATGGGCTCCCATAAAAGTTGAACCTCTAGAGCAGAAAAGACCAATTCATGACCACAATCTTAGGGAAAATAGACAATCATTGACAAATCTAGACATAGAAAAAATAATCAGTTTAAGAAGTTGTAAGTGATCTCAGAGCCCATCCAAATACAGGAATCCAGTTACATTGTAGAATGGTTGATGCTAACCAGTCCAGTGCTCATTACTATAAGCAACTCCCTACAGGTGCACAGTGGTATCCTATGTCAATATTAGGGTGTCCAGGTAATGAATATAGAAAAGGAATTGTTAAACATATGAGAGAGACTCGCTACGACAGGAGCATAAAGAGACAAAGTGTTTGGCTTTTGCCATCATCATATTTTACTGGAATATGTTTACGTTTACAATACTTACACCACACAATACATCTCGTTACAATACAATGTGTTCTATTGACCAATTATTCATGTAGCTTCACCCTAACTATTTACAATGCTGTCCGTTAGATGGGGCTTCAATGTGGCAAATGCTTTCTGAGAGCATTTCCACCATTTCCGCCATTTCTCCTTGCCCGGTACAAGGTGATATGTGACAGGAAATTTGATTGGGTGCAAATTAGTAATTGTTTACACTTGCTTAGAAGACTAGCAAGCTCAGCACAAGTACATAGCTACAGAACTTCACCATAGTAACAATGTACATCTCTATTCGACATTGATAGACTTTCTCTCCCCCCCATTTTTGGCTGCCGACTAAAACACTGGGTATAAGTAAAACCAATTTTGCACTTACCCCATACATGAACAATGTGAATCAAGTCATCTCCATTGCCAGCTGAGTAAAGCTTGCCATTCTTCACACTCTTCAAGAATTTGGGTGGGTCACTTTGTACAGGGTTAAGGTTTGGCTTTGCTCTGGGATCAGGCTAATTGGCAAATAGTGAGAAAAACAGGAAAGGGAATGATGTGAACTGTTAAAAAAGATAGAGAATATGAGGGATTATATATGCATACATACGTATGTAGTATACAGCGCAGCAAGCTTAATTATTCTTGGTGGTATGCCAAGATGGTCCTCAGACACAAACAGGTACTGGTGACATTTGAAAACAGTGGTGCAAATGTAAAAGGACATGCAGATGGTTTATTCTCAGCAATGTACAGGATAAGAGGCATGAAACTAAAAGTGTGTGCTATGTTTTCCCCTTATACCCAGGGCTGCATTCACCCCCACCCCAGGATTTCTGCTGCCCCCTCCCCCTAGACGTGTATCTGAACACACACAAAGGATTCCTCAAAGATAGGATTTATGAGGAAGTGGCTGAAAACAAGCTTCAATGCTATAATTTTGGAAGATTTCCTTGAAATCACTGCCATCCATCCCTTATCCCCTCGAACTGTCATTGTTGGTATACTTGAAATGGCATAGGGTTAGGGACAACGCAGGGAGTATTCGCTCTCCCCTCTCCTTCTGTGACCCAGTTTATGTACAACTACAGTGAAGTACAGTACTCATAAACCTGTTCATGCAAGTGGCATCAGATGCCACATTATAAAGCCTACATAAAAGCAAATTTCTCTGGGGGGGAGAGAGAGCATACCTACCCCCCCCCCCCCCCCCCCCCCAGCTAGCAACACCACAGACTTACCCCTCCTACGCAGCTCTCTGCATGAAAAGAAACCCTCAGCATAGTTACTTATCCCCCTGGTCTATGCACATTTACAATCCCAATTACTTTGCCCCTCCTTAGATTTTAGGCATATCAATTTACCCCCCCCCCCCACAGCCTCAAATCCTTTCCAATACAATTCCAATTTAAAGGCTTGGTAGGTTCCTAATATATTGCCACCTTGAGAGCCCAATCTAATGTGGGTAATATCACCAAGCCACTGTTGTTGATAAATGTCAGGGAATCTTCTGTAGATCAAGGCTTGGAGATTACGTATGTGAGTATAAATTAGGAAAGGACTACTAAAACTAAGGCCATCCCATTCTCCTCAGACCAAATTGCTGGCCCAGGATTTTAGACTATAGGATGATAGTGAGTTCTACTGCAAAAAGACCTTTGTAGTAAAGGTGCAAGTGGCAGACTGAATTTGGGTCCAATATTAAGCCATTTTCTTCTGCATGGCCCAAGAAAATATCTTGCAAAAGTTGTAATAACAGGAGGCAGTAATGTATATATGCACAAGTAAGACATACCGTAGTCGACTTTACCAATGGTCATGCAGAAAATACATGCTAGTGAATACAAATGTACAACATAAGATAATAATAAGTCATCAAATAAAAAAGGAGCAGAAAGTATGGCCTAACATATGGTAGACTAGACTTGCAGACCTGAATCTAACCTATCTATCCATCTGTGTGTGTGTGTGTGTGTGTGTGTGTTTGTGTGTGTGTGTGTGTGTGTGTGTGAATGTGTGAATCATATAAAAACTATTAATTTTATAAAAGGGGAAAAGGAAGTAGGGATGTGTTGTAATTATTATACTAATACGTTCATAAAAACACTGAACCAAGGCAGTGTTGGTTGTGGCACAGGGCTAGACAGGCACAGCATAAACACTCCATACAGCTAGGGTTCAGTGTGCATGGGTTCTAGCTAGGATTAAAATTTTGGGGAGGAAGCTTCAGTATTAAGTACTGTACATGTATGTATGTCTGCTGCATAAGACATGACTGTAGTTTGATGTGTGTATTGTATACATACATATGTACAGCAGGGTGTCTTTTACAATAATGATCAAGGGAGGGGGATAATTACAAATTATAGAAGGGGGCAGATATGTACATACTGTAGTATGTGGTATCCTAGACATCTATCAAACACATGCAGTGCAATGATGTATGGAGGTGCAGATATGTATCAGTGTTCTCCCCAGGTATCTTAAGGCATGTCGGCCCGACATGCCTTCTTTTCTTCCTAGTTTTTATAGAAGTGTACATCTATGGGCCTTTAGAGTATTTTTAGGAGAACAAATGATGCAAATGCCCAAACTTAAACTAAAATAACCTCTGCGAGTATTCTCCATTTTAATGTGATGACATCATGATAACGTACTTTGTGTGACAGCAGGCGTTTTCGTGCTCGATTGGCGTCGCAAGCATACGATCTTTAAGGATAAACATAATTTACATTGTGACAGAATCGAAAATAATAATAGAGACCACACAGAACTAGGATCACTGAACTGAACTGTCCACGCTTAGTGGAAGATAAGTTGACTGCATCTTTAGAGAAAAGAAGGCATTATAATAGGAAACATAACTGGTAAATCTGCTGGAAGAAGAAGTATATAGCGATTTAGGTGGACAGGAAAGACTTAGCTCACCCATAATATTTATATAAATGCTAATAGGTACTGACAGCAACTTGGGAATCTTTTTTCCTTGAGCTTTCCTACATCCATCCCTGACAATTTGTACACTCAAAGTGGCATGAACTTCAACATGCCTTAAAATATTTCTGGGGAGAACACTGTGTATGCGGTATTGCAGTGGAATATATGTAACTAGGGGGGTCTGGGGGTATGGTCCCCCAGGGAAAAGTTGAGGTATTTTGTTATAAGGTGGTATCTGAGGCCATTCTAGACAATTCAAGGTTGATTTTAACACTCAAGCAGGGCCTTCTCTGTAGAAATTTGCACTACAATTGGAATTTTTTGGGCTAGACGGGAACAGACTTATATATACACAGGGGTTGTCTGGATAGGTGTCACAGTTAAAGCATCCCCCAGATAGTTTAAACCAGTAAAAATCAACCCCCATCAGGAAAATCTACCCCCCCCCCCCCTCCACCGGCAAACATTGAAGGTGCATATTAAATCAGCGGTTGCCATACCAGTCACTGTTATTCAGGGCAAATGCTCAGTTTTCGAAAATTGTAAATACATGAACGAAGAAGACGCCACATTAATATGGCACACATGATGTAAGACCGCTGACTAGCATTGTAGACATTGTAGTATTGAATCTTAATATTGTGATTTGTTTACTTCATATATTTCAATATTATATTTTTTATTATCATTATTAAATTTTAATTATTCATAAACCACACCAAACACATGTACAAGAACAAAAGAAAAAAATATCCCAATAATACACTAAGATACCAAACTAGTCAAACAATATGAAGGGGTTATGTTTGATTGTTTTATTGTTACGAGAATAGCAGCAGCATTTCCTTGATGCACTGCCACTGACACATGCTGTAGGAGATGGTATGTGGACAGAGGGTCTCCACTTGCAGTCTTGATCCTCTGCCCAATGTCCCTCAGTAGTTCTAGAGCACTAGGACCAAAAGGTCCAGCTGTCTCTACAGCAGCATTAGAGAGGTGGGACTTTCTTGTCTCAGCTTCTGTAGCTATTACCCCAGGATCAACAATGGATAGATTAAGGTGTGAAGGGGAAATTGTGCCTGAACAAGTGAAGTCCCATGCCAGGGAACGACCTCACTTCCATTGGACCAATGTGATCCCATCAGGCCTATTGCCAGTGGTAAGGCAAGAGCCCTGAGGTTCCAATTGTGAAGGCACCCCAGCTGCTGACAGGGCTCTCTGGATGATGGCATTAATTGAGCTATGGCATGTCTGATGTCCCTGCTCTTCCTGCACCCAAGGCCATGGGTGTCCATCTCATCCACAAATGTTCCACAATGCTGACATGGATGTGGGATGACAAGGGGCACTCCTATCCGGAGACCAACCGTGATTCTGATTACCTTGTCTTCCTTGTGAAGACCAAGTGAGGAGATTGGTGGTGCATCCAACCAGTATCCAGATTCCTTGGTAAATGTTGCAAGAAGTCGTGATCTATTCCGGCTGTTTGCAGGGGCTTATAGTTAATCAGCTTCTTCTGTATGTACTCCACCCTGACAGCATCCCATTCCTACTGCTTTATCCTGTCCACTCCTTTGTGGAGGTGGGTGATCATGGTCTCTTGACCATAACTGGATGGCTGATTCCAAGACCACTGGTGGCAAGTATGTATGAGGGCAGCAGGTATGTAATCAATAATTCATGACAACCAACAGTATGCGGAGGTCAAAAAAGCACTAGGCACAAGCTCAGTTGTCATTCCGATCCCTGTACCCCCCACTCTCACTGGCAGTGGTGACTGTATCCACACAGCATGGGAGGACAGATCCACATTCAATACTGTGGACAGGGCATTACATAGTACTACATGGATCAAACTGGTGGAGTAAAGGTGACAGGAAACAGGGTACTGTTCGTAAGATGTACGTACAAACTTTTAGCAAGGCAAATACATGCTTTAACAGGAGAAGCGCATCATGCCTGGACAAGTGGTTCAACCTCTCACTCATGGTTTTCAAGGATTCAATTTTTCCTTGGAGTACCACATTGATTGATGATGTATCACCAATAGAGGAACCAAGAAGGACAGCATCAGTGGACTTCACCATTCTCATGCTCTTGAATGATTGTTACTGACATCAAGACATCTGATTAGCTCACTCTTTTGGAGATTGAGGCTCAGACCCAGCTTTTCTGCTTCTTCTTCAAACATGGACACATCCTCAATGAGTGTGTCATGGTCTCCTCCAATTGTCCCATCATCTAAATAACACTTTGAAGCTGGCCTTTAGCCGTAGCAGGACTGGGTGGATGGTTAGACAGAACAGCAGTAGACCCAGTGGGTCACCCTGCTGTACACCTTCTGCAGAGGGAATGATATTTCCTCCAAAGAGTAAACTTGATTTACACAAGTAGCTGGAGTAAACACAACTAATGGGATACACTCAGGGGGAGAGGTAAATGCCATGTTGGAGTATGGCAGAAGGTGCTTAGACTGCAGAGCAGCCAAAGATTCATCATTATTAAATTCAGCAAAGGCCTCTGTAGAGGAGGCCAATTTGACTGCACCATGCAGTGAAATCCCCCTCCTCTGGCTTGGAGGAGACCCTGGGCACTAGGCATTCCATTGGCACTGACACAGAAGAAGTTTTCCATGCCACACATGGTGTGCGATCTCTGGATTGGAGCTCAGATAGTGTCTCTGCCGCGATCTGGTGGTTCAACAGAGTAGACAAACTCCAACGCTGCCCCTTGAGAGAACGAACCCTTAAGCAGGACTTTGGAAAAAGGAACAACTGAGCCCAAAAATCAATCTTGTTAGAATCGGTAGTGAGGATGTTGATTATTTGTGATAATTTGGAGGCTGCATTATTTCTGGAGACCTGAGGGATCCGATTTATCACAGAGATGCGTGTGCCAGTCAGCATATCTATGAGGGGACCATAGAATAGGGTACAGGTGTCAAAATCAAAGTTGAATCGATATCTCCAACCATTGGTATAGCAGAGCTATTTCCATGAGATGCAGGTGGCTGTTTAGACCCCTGACAACGATTTTTTGCTGGGCCATGGTTCCTGATGAGCCCATCAAGGCGTATTTGCATAGATCTTCGACAAACTGAGCACCTGCCACAAACACTGCTATAATCAGCATCATCTGACATGATGATAGACCAAATTACAAGAGAAACAACAATGGCCACTCTAAATTGCCAAATGCTCATGGGCAAAATGATTGAAAACTCTAGCTGTCATTAAAAAAATGACCAAATTCGATTGATTTCAATTTGTATGCACGTATTTTGCCTATATACATGTTTAGCACAATAGAGTATATGCCCATGAAATTTGGTGCCTATATACCATAATTATACTCTTCCATCCAATAGTGTAACACATTGGAACATTGTCTAATGATCATGTGGTAGTTGGGATGAATTTCAGATGTGTCAATAGAGAGATTTAGCACTACATAAAATGTTAGGTAATACGCTTTCTGTGGCAGCCCCTATATTGTTTTCATTTGGACTTCCGGTGTGTAACGGCAGCCCCTATATTGTTTTCATTTGGACTTCCGGTGTGTAACGCTCGTCCGATAATATAGATTTGAAGAAAAGTCTTATAATAGAGAATTTATATAATAGTAATAGAGAAGTATGAATTTATACAGAAATGAGTTATAGGAATTGTTTTGAAAACAATTGCCAAATATGGCAATTGTTTTCAAAACAATCGTCCCTCAATCGTCCAGTTACAATAAACAGTATGTTCAATGAATGTTCAGCTGTGCACTAACCCTTCAATGTTTTGCAAGTAATTCGAGCGTGTGGGGCGGCAGCCCCCACGAGTTTTTAACTCGAATTACTTGTTGATTTTTGTACAATCTTTCAACTTGTACATGTATAAGGTAAACCGTCCTAATTTGGGGCAGGCCCTAATTTGGGTTGCTTGAAACAAAACAGTAAACTGTGGCGCTCAGAAGGATCACACAGTTTTACTTTACTGATCGAACTATACTCCATGCCATGCTTTGTACTCAAATGACAAGAATGCCACAGTTTATCATTTTGTTCGAAGTGACCCAAATTAGGACCTGCTCCAAATTAGGATGATTTACCTTATCAATCAATCAATTTTCTTAAAATGCACATGTATACAGCAACACTAGGGTACTACATATCCCCAATGAGGCACAGATAAAAAAAATAAAAAAACAATTAATCATCAGAAGAAGTAGAATTCCCCGTGTCACCGGGTGCAGGTGCAAAATCCAACACCCCAAACATTGTCGACGGGATGCTGGAATTTAGTTGTGTAGTTTTCTACATCTCCGAGGTTATAATGTAGTGTTACGAAGGTTGCAATGCAATCTACTTCGGGCACACGATAGATGAATACTAGAAAAACTCGATCGCCCAATACTTTAGAGGATAATTGCATATAGATTGAGAGTATCGAGGATTTTATCGCTAGTATACTATATTATTATTATTATTATTATTATTTCCACAAGGGAGGTTGCCCCATCAGCCAAGGCTGGTATTAACGGGGAACCACAAATTCAAGTAACAGTAAATGATAATAGACTTAAGATTGGGAAGTGATTATAATAAAAATTAATTAATTAGGTGGAATTTGAGAGAAAGAAAGAAAAAAAAAACAATACATAAGTGCATGATTGTGAAAAATGGGGTGAATTGTGGTACTGATCAGATACTAGTAAAGGAACAGAGAAAAAAAATGATATCAGACATGTAACATGATTATCTACGAGTATAACCTATACAAATAATTAAGAAAAACACGTCCACGTAACATACGAGCAGATTGTACCAACGAATTCCAATCTTGGCCTCCCAAACTAACAAATGATTTAGCACCCTGATTTGTCTTAAAAGTAGGTAGATAAAAATCATGTGGCCTCCGTGCATGCAACACAAATCAACTGCAGGCCATATCGACAATCTCTATGATCACGCCAAACATGGTTGTACCATAACTCACTTTACCGTGGCAGAAAGCACTCAAAACACAGTGACACTGCAGAGAAGCAAGGGCTGTCACCAATAGAAAAAGCAAATTCCGCATTTGGTCGGTAAACTAGCTATAATAGGGAGGACAACCTATGGACAAACTATAGATAAAAATATTATACTATGACCGTCTGCACTCCCAAGCGAGCTCCCAAGTCATGTGAACTGCTAGTCTAGGAACCAGACCCATCACGCTCTATGACGTCATGACGTTGTCACAGGGTCACGTGTCCCCTAATATTTGCCCCCCTGGACACGCGCGTTCCTATAAGATAGGATGTCCCCCGCACAAAATGTACTAGGACCGTGAGTCCCCCTAGGACGCATGGTCCTAGGAGAGATTGGCCTTTTCACCAACTATAGTGCAGGACTGAAAAATCAACATCATGGAAATAGGTATTGTAATTGATCTCAATATTAACAATATGTTAATGCAACCATCTCAGCTAGTGAATTTACATATGCATAAGGCTAGCTTTGATTGAGTCGGGATGAAAGGAGTGTCACTTCACACAAAATGTAATTTTAAGGTAAGTGAGGGGTGGCCTAGCAAGTCAGAAAATGCATGATGTAACCTAACTACGTGAGTTGAGCACTAGCCAAACTGGCAGCAGAGTTCCATGGCACAATTAGCTCCAGGAGTCTGACTGATTTGCTTTCAAGCAGCACAATGTCCGGTCTGGCTGTTGTTATGGCTATACATTAGTAGGAACAGTAGCTGGTGGGGATTCATAGATACTGTGATTGGGGCTGGTCTAATCTGACGTAGCCAGACCTCTTCTCGCCGTGACTGACAGAGACGTCAGTCACGGTGAGAATGGGTCTGACTACGTCAGACTAGGGCTAGTCCATCAAGTCCTCATCGAATGGTCAACCTATATACCAAGGTGATCGCTGTGGCAGGATTGGAGAATGGCACTTCTTTCCATTTCACCACAGCTCTCCATTGGGTCTTCCTTCCTGGAGGAAACCAGCGCTGGAATAGAACATGACGCCGACGCCAGCTTAAATCTTAAAATTCGCCAGAGATTGAATTTATTCATATAAACTGCAGCACCCTGATTCTGGTAAGGGGACATGTAATCCTAAAGAGGGACATGGGATCCTTAGGATTCTATGTCCAGGGGGGACAGTTAATCTGGGAGACACGTGATCCTCTGACAACGTCACAGAGTGTGGTTCCCAGACTAGTTTTTTCTTTGTTTGTTTGAACAATTATTATTACTCAAGTTATAGCAAGTACAATAGCATACATACTGTTAATGATAGAGTAAGTACAGCACTAAACAGACAAGAGAAAGTATTTCGAGTTAGCATTGAATTGGAATCTGCCCCTCAGAGCAGGCGAGGTTGATCCTGTCTCCATTAAAGGTGGCAGGGCGGTGAATAGCTGATCTTGACCCTCTAAGGCACATGATGGTGGATCTCAATAAAGAGAAAATGAGTTTGCATCTCATAGTGAACTGCAAAGAAATATTCCGTTAGTCTCACGGCACCAGACCACTCAAAAGCAGGGGGTGGCCACTGCCTAAGCCCGACCTGCATGCACGTTCATACGAGGCCCATGCCAATCCAGGGTTATCGTAAACTTAAAAGCCACCATATCCTTAAAGGTCAGCAGATAGGGCTGAGGCTGTTATGCTCCACCCTTTGCCAATGTTATGCTTAGGAATCTGCCCGACTATTCTCTTCTTATGCTGCAACTTTTCTCTTCTTCTTATTGTATTATGCAGCTATTGCAACATATTGTTAAGTTTTGTGTTGCGAAAGCTGAAGATTCAGTGAGAATATCAGAAAAGGCCTATAATGAAGACCAATCAATCTCCCATCTCTTTCATATATTCATATTCATATTCATTAATTTCTCCAAATCTTTACGAAAGGAAAGAAGATCGATTGGATGGGGTACACAGGAGGCAAGCCTATACTCTGTGCTCCCCAGACTACAGTACATGCAAACAATAATTAAAACAAACATGCAAGATGATAACATGCAGTTAACAAATTATAGACACATTGTAATATTTGGAATGTGGTTGTTAGCCAGAGCCTGGCTGAGGCTGTGGTAGCTGGAAGGTTACCATGGCGACTAACCACAAAGGCTACAAGCCTGTTTGCGGTTAGCGGGACGTTATGTCCTCTTGGTTGCCTCGGTCGCTACCACGACCCCCCACTGAATAATGGTCAACCACTTCTATCAGTTGTGGTTACAGTCCTGAAACCCCAAGTGCTACTGCATGGTTTTGGGATTGTATAAAAGGTATGTGGTCCAATCAGTAAAGTGGGTATACCATACTGATGAGTTCCCAGAATAGACAAAACAGCTGTCTATGGTTCCCACTGCATGGATCACTGACCTGGATAGAGGTCGGTAACCATGGCAACCAAGAGGACATAATGTCTCACTAACCACAAACAGGCTTGTAGGCATTGTGGTTAGTCACCATGGTAACCTTCCAGCTACATTGTAATATTATTGGATCAGAAGATGATTAAAGAGTGCATTCTTAAACATGGACAAGGACATATGATTGATAACATTACTAGGTATAAACAATTCCATAAGAAGGGTGCATTGATGAAATAAGAATATCTATAAGAATTAATTCTAGAGGATTGACAAATCAAATGACCATAGTGTCTTCCTTGGTGAACATTAACAGATAGATAGTTGCGCAGGGAAGGGTATATTTTATAAGCGAGACAGTTGGTAATAAGAGGCTGATTCTTATCAAAAGGAAGCCAATGTAGAGAGCTTAAAGACTCCTGGTAGGATTTGTTCCATTTCTTCTCCTTTTTTACCACTTGGTATCAATCCATCTGGCAACTCTTTTCATTCACTTTTTCTAGAGTCCTTCAACTGTCAAAGGATTCCAAGCTGACATTCCATATTCTAACATTGGGATAACAATGGCTTTATATGCTCTCTCTTTGCTGGTTTAATTTAGGGCAGTTACTCATTGTTCTCCTCAGTAAGGATAGTGTGTTGTTAGCTCAGGTTACTGTAGCTCTAACATGGCCTGTCCACTTGAGCTTCTTATCAATAACAACACCAAGGTATTTCATATTCTCCACTTCCTCTTACACTGTAGCGTCCAGGCAGTAATTACACTGAATAAATGTTCTCTTATTTGTAATATTCATTACCTTTACACTTGGAGTGGTCAAGTTGCATCTCTCGATCTGTCACTTCAGTCACCAGTTCTAGATAGCATGAAGATCATCTTGTAGCAAAGAACAGTCTTTTGAAGTGATACTACAGCACTAGATTTCTCACTCAGTGGATATGGCTGATTTCTGTCCCAAATGACTGGGCTGTCAGTGCAAGAGTCTGGGGAAGCCATTTTCCCCTATTGCTAATTATGTTTCCTTATTGTATCTGTTTATTCCTGCATAATTCTGCCTTATTTAGGCACCCATTTTCTGGAAACTATGCCAGTATACTAGCCTCACCCCTATCAGTAGATTGCAAGCCAGTTTTGGACTAGAGGAAGCCAAGGTGTGATTGCATATGCAGAATGCAGGCACCCAGTATAAATAACTTGGATTGGAGCTTATAATTCTCCCTCCCTAATAGGATTCCTAAATCCTCTCAAGGAGGAATTCTGTCAGCTTAACACCCTGACCCTTCTTTACTCGTTGGAGAAGGTTCATTGGGAAAGATGCCCTCCTCCACCATAGTCTCGTTCCCAGCCCCACTTCCGGCCACCATTTTATTCTTGCCAGGAATAGTGGGTCTGCCAACAATGGTGGGTAAATCCTGGCTTTTTGGCTGTTGCATCCCATGAGAAAGTTACATGACATTTTAGTCGCAAACCTTGTACAGCTGGTACACATTTGGGATGATTTATTACCATAGGATACAATGAGAGCTAGCATGAAACATCTTACTTAGTTAGGCCATAGATACACTGACCTACGCAACTGCATAGGTTAGTGTATCTATGATTAGGCAGAACTGCTTTTATTAAGCTCAGTGGGAATATAGGGGAGATCGGTGGAATGAGCGATAAATGCATCACTCTCTTGTGCATTTTGTGTCACTCTCCTGTCAATAATATCTACGTACCTACAGTACCTGCCGACTACCTACACCAAGGACTAAATCCATTTTTGACCCCTTATCTCCTTTTTCATCTTCAACGTCAGCCAACAAAGTTGGCTCCAGGCCAGACAGAGTCGCAGCATTGCCTGACACAATACACATGAGAAGAAAATAGCCAAGATTGAACAAAGCACAGACTACATAGATGTCAAGGGGAGATCCCAAGCTACTGAATACAACCACATTTGTGAGGCCAGAAGCCAAGCAATCACAAACCAACACACGTGTATGCCAGTGGAAACTGACACGGCACCCATATAGAGTAAAAAATGCCAGTTCGGCCGGATACAAATTTGGCCACCTGATACTTCATACTTCTAAAGGCTATGAACTTATAATTCCTGTCAACCATAACCCTTTGTATGTTCTGGCTGCAGTTGGAAATTCAGGTGCTTCTGTTGTACCTTTCAGGAATAGGAGCAATTCACCTCCTGTGGCCAAATAAATGAATATTCGGCCACTTGTATGCAAAATCTGTCCGCACTTGTTTTCTCAACCGATCCAATTCAGAAGACTCTGAAATATTCACAGCAAATCACAATGTATGCCCCCTAATTTGGTATAAAAGTTCAGCTCCAAAGTGTTCAGGTAGGTTAGATCATAACAGACGATGTCACATACACTTGAAATCTGGCCTTGTGTGAATGCATATATGTATATATTTAATATTATACTAATGTGAACATGAATTCACTGCATAGGCTGGCAACCCAGAACTATAGACACTATGCCAGAACCTTTTGCACTATTTGAATAAGGTCCTGCATGCATGAGGTGCATGAGTACCATGATCACGCACATTAAACAGTAGATTTATGTACATCAGCTAATTCTTGACAACCTACAAAAATCTTGTGTCTACAATACATAAAATTACAAATTTATTGCAACATGCACACAGGAGATTATCCACAATAGTGCAAAAGGTTCTCTGGCACAGTGTCTATAGTTCTGGGTTACCACCCTACGTGGTGAATTCACATTCTCATGAGTATGCATTTGCACAAGGCCAGATTTCAAGTGTATGTAACATCATCTGTTTTAACCTAACCTGTTCGAACACTTTGGAGCTGAAATTTTACATCAAATTAGGGGATGTACATTATGATTTGCTGTAAAAATTTTAGAGTTTTCCGAATTGAATCGGCTGAGAAAATAAGTGTGGACAAATTTTACATACAAACGGCCAAATATTCATTTATTCGGCCACAGGAGATGAATTGCTCCTATTCCTGAAAGGTACAACAGAAGCACCTAAATTTCCAACTGCAGCCAGTACATATAGAGGGTTATGGTTGACAGGAATTGTAAGTTCATAGCCTTTATCAGAATGAAGTATCAGGTGGCCAAATTTGTATCCGGCCGAATTGGCATTTTTTACTCTAGACTACAGAGGTTTGTATATTCAGTACAACAGATCATACCCGTATACTGTACGTATATCAGGTAAGTTTTCCACTAAACTGAAGTCATCCTCCATTGCTGATACTCTAATCAATTACTTTGTTTCTGCATCTTCCTCTGTTCTGGATCGATACTCTCCTCCTCCTCCTCCTCCTACCAAGCACATGCCCTCCCCTATAAGTCTACTCCGTCCTTGGTTTCCATTTCCCCACTTGGTGTAAGATGCTCTTGCTCTGCTCAAACCAATGCTCTCCTGGACCTGATGGTATTCCCGTCTCTGCTCTTATTGCTGATCAGTTGGTCATATGCTTCCCTCTTAGTTCTATTCTCAACTCTTCTATTGCTTCTGTCTTTCCTGAACCTTGGAAATGTGCATACGTAGATTAAGCCTTGTATACGTAAAGCCTGCATGTAGAGGCTTAACCCATGCACATTTCCAAGGTGGTGACCTTGCCTCTCCCACAAACTACAATCCCATCTCCTTATACTTCTTATATGCAGTAAACTTTTAAAAAATGTATTCAGCAGCAGCTTTCATTTCACCTTCAGTCTAAAAAATGCTATCTTTCCCTATCGATCTGGCTTCCGTCCTTCCCATTTGACCCAAACACTACTTCTCCACTGCTTGGATAACTGGTATAAAGCCCTAGACTGGAAACATCCTGCTTCTGTTGGTGTTGTATTTCTTGACATCTCCAAAGCCTTTGACACTGTGAATCATGACCTATTTCTGGCAAAAATCATCCAACTTGGTGTAGCTCCTCCTGCTTCTGTTTGGTTTGATCTGAATTATCTAACAAATTGATTGTTCACAAAATACACATGTTAGTGACTCCTTTTCCTCTTCTGTTTTTCCCTCTTCTAGTGTCCCTCAAGGTTCTGTACTGGGTCCTTCTCTCTTCTCTTAATTTCTTCATAAATGACCTACCTTCCTACATGCCTTCCAATTCTATAGTCATATTTGCTGACGATACTGCAATTTACATCATTAGTGATAATGTTGCAAATTTAAATTCCTCCTTTAAATCTGCCTTGATCTGGCAAACCTGTGTATGTCAAACAACTTATAAACTTGTGCTAAGTACATCAAAACCGAATTAAAGCTCCTTCACTCCTGCTGCAAGAAAAAAAAAACACTGGTTTATGTACAACTCTGCATTGATGGCAAGGCTGTTGAACAAGTTTGGGTCTTAATTCAAGTATCTTGGTATCTATATCAACATAGAGCTCTTACTTGGAGTGATCATATCAACCAGGTCTGTGGAAAGGTTTCCATAGTCTGAATCTTCTTAGAAGACTTTCTTGGTTTTTTCCCCACCCAGTTCTTCTCTTTTATCTTAAATCTTATGTCCTTCCATATTCAATTACTGCAATGTTGTCTGGGATGGTTGTACACAAGGAGTCCTATTGTTTGGAATCTTTGTTGATCCAAATTTTCTTGGTAAGATAGTGCTACATATAGATGGTGTGATTCCTCTTCCTCTGCTACTCTCAAGGTCCTTGGACTAACAACCCTCACTTCAAGAAGAAAATTACGTGCACATGGCACAATGTATGTTTTGATGTTTGTCACACAAAGCTCTGGACTATCTTTCATGGCTCGTCACTTCTACTTCTATTTTCTCTCAACACAAAACTCATTCTCCTTCCACTTCTCAACTAAATCTTTCCTCTGTCAAATCCTCATTTAATAATAATGATAATGCTTCTTTGCACCGTTTGCCGTTCTGGCTTTTGCTGTCGAAGCCTCCCAGCCCATTCTTGCTATGGGTCTCTGGACAAAGATGTTTGCCAATTACGTGATGAGGATTTCATGTTTCATTACAAACATTTTGCAGTTTTTGACTGGGGTTTGTTGCTGTTTGGGTTTTTGGAATGTCCTCTTCTTTGCACCGTCTGCCATTCTGGCTTTTGCTGTTGAAGCCTCCGAGCCCATTCTTGCTATGGATCACTGGACAAAGATGTTTGCCAACGCGATGAAGATTTCATGTTTCATGAAGAACAATTTGCTGTGGTTGACTGGGGTTTGTTGCTGTTTGGGTTTTTGGAGTGTCTTCTTCTTTGCACCATTGCCATTCTGGCTTTTGCTGTTGAAGCCTCCGAGCCCATTCTTGCTATGGATCGCTGGACAAAGATGTTTGCCAACACGATGAGGATTTCATGTTTCATGAAGAACATTTTGCTGTGGTTGTCTGGGATTTGTTGCTGTTTGAGGCTTAGGAGTGCCTTCTTCTTTGCACCGTCTGCCATCATGGCTTTTGCTGTTGAAGCCTCCAAGCCCAATATTCTTGTTATGGATCACTGGACAAAGATGTTTGCCATGCTACGTGATGAAGAATTCGCATTTCACGAAAACAATTTTCAGTGGTTTGTTGAACTTTCTGTGGTTAAATTAATTAGGAATTAGGAAATTATTACTATTAACAATATATTAATATTAATTCTTCATATCATAAATCCACCAAAATGTGGCCCTAATATAATAATAATAATAACATGATAATAATAATTTCTTATTTTAACTGGGTGGCCATTAGCCTGAGGCTACTACACAAAGGCTGTGGTGGACAGTACTTTAGACCTTTGTGTGTTTTGTATTTAACCGCTCTGTTTATTATTATTTGTACTCTTACATGCATGCGCATTACGATCTACCACGTGTTGTCTCTGGTCCACCTGTCTTGTCTTGTCTCGTGCTGGTTATGATACTCGATTAACTAATGATTACGGTTCCCCTTTCGAACCTCGCATTAACCATAAGGCCCCCAGTATCCCACACACTCGATCACACACACACAATCAAAATGGATCAATACAAATTGTTTGGTGGCTGGAGTAGGTCATCTTCTCAGCTGTTCCCAGGTTGGTGGCAGGGGTGTACAGGGAAAAAAACTCCAAATGGCACAGGTGGAGTGGTGCCTTTTGCTCAATGCTTGATCATGACTGACTTCAGTATACTAACTTACTGAGCCACCAGCATGCACCCCTCATTTGGGTAGAAATCACTCAGCTTTGCAGGAGCATCCCTCTGGCAATCCCTACCACCACAAATTAATGTGCACCACAAATGACTTTGGCATCTTCATGAAACCTTGCAAACACTTTCTTTCAACTACATGACCACCTTTATTACATACCACAATAATCTACTGTGCATGTTGTATGACATTCTTGAATAAAATTGAACTCTGCATGAAACTTGACTCAAATAAAATTTTTAATTCACTGTACTTCATTGTGTATCTTTTAGCATGTCTCTTTTGTATGTATCTGGAGCCTTTGCAGTAGCCTATGGCTATTGGTTCCCCGGAATAATAAAGATTCCTGACACCTGATATACCTGATAGCCTGCATGAAGGGTCAGATATCATGATACCAAGAATAACCATGCCAGGGACAATGATGAGTCATGCAATACAGCCTAACATTCCTATCAAAACTTCCCATACAGGAAGACAGAGCAATAGTGGCCCAGTGGAGACAGAAACACTATTCCAGCAGCATGCAGCCACAATATTTCACAGACTAGAGTGGGAATGCCAAATACCAATTAATGTGCATGTACCCTGAAGTACACCATACAGTGGTGAACTGTCAATTAAGTCTCCCGTCTACGTAGTTGCATGGAAAGTTAGATGTACAATGTCATACTATACAGCAGAAGCCACATCTAAAAAATCAACAACCAATAACCTCCTATAGGGAGGAACAGCCAAGAACTGCATACCAGTACCTTGCAACCGCAGCCAAAATCCAATTTCAATCATGTAAATAGAGGTACCCCAGACTGCAGGGTACTACCAGTATACAGTATAGTGGTAGCAGATCAAGTGACCAGACATATTAGAAGTATACCAGGGTTCTATCTAGGATTAAAATTTTGGGGGGGGAAGCTTGAGTATTACAGTGAATGACTGCCGCGCAAGATATACACATAGATTTGATGCATGTATTGTATGTACGTATATAGCAGGGTGATGGGGGCCGGGGTGGTGGGGTGGGGTATAATTACAAAGTATAGTAGGGGGCAGGTCCATGTATGTATATGTGGTATCCTAGATATCTATAAAACACATGCAGCGCAGTGATAATCGAGGTGTATGCAGATATGTACATGGAGTGCAGGGGTATATATATATGTATGAAACTAGGGGGGTCTGGGGGCATGCCCCCTCAGGGAAAATTCGAGTTTTTAGGTGAGATAATGTTGCATTTGAGGCCATTTTATACCACTCAATGCCAATTTTCACACTCAAGTAGGGCCTTCTCTATAGTAATACAATGAGTGCCTGTGTGTATACTGTACATGTGCACACATGTGTCAGTGTGTATGTGTGTGTGTGCATGCATGCATGTGTGTGTGTGTGTGTGTGTGTGTGTGTGTGTGTGTGTGTGTGTGTGTGTGTGTGTGTGTGTGTGTGTGTGTGTGTGTGTGTGTGTAGTGCATGCCCATATACATTATGGAGTGTAGGAGTATACATACTTAACTAGAGGGATCTGGAGGCATGCCTCCCTATGGAAAATTTGGGTTTTTAGGTTATATAATGTTGCATTTTAAGCCATTTTAAACTATTCAATGCTGATTTTGACACTCAAGTAGGGTGTTCTCCATAGTAGTGAAATGAGTGCCTGTGTGTATACATGTGCATCGATGTGTGTACATGCGCGCGCGCGCGCGCGTGTGTGTGTGTATGTGTCTGTGTGTGTGTGTGTGTGTGTGTGTATGTGTGTGTGTGTGTGTGTGTGTGTGTGTGTGTTTGTGCACGACCGGATATATTATGGAGTGCAGGAAAATGTACTTAACTAGAGGGGTCTTTGGGCATGCCCCCTAGGGAAAATTTGAGTTTTTTGGTTATACAAGGTTGTATTTGAGGCCATTTAAGATCATTCAAGGTAAACTTTGACACTCAAGTAGGGCCTACTCCATAGTAATTTGTATTGCAGTTGGATTTTTTTTGTGGTGGAAACTAGGGAGTTTGGGGTGGAAGCTAGGGAGTTTGGGGTGGAAGCTAGGGAGTTTGGGGTGGAAGCTCCCCCCCCCCACTGGATAGAACCTTGTATACCATTGAAGATACTGAACAAAACCATGCAGAATTATCAGATTAGGAAACTGAAAATTAGCTGATGTGAGATCTAACACCCAATCAAACCGGCCCACTAGCTTGCCACACTGCTAAACTATGGCAAGCAATTGGACCAAATTAGCAGCAAATGCTGCCAAACACTGCACTGGGTGTAACAAAACACACCCTTACATATGCGGCAACAAACTTTATTGTATATGAACGAGCTACATAATACAAAGCAAGGACCTACAGTATTATTATTATTATTATTATTATTATTATTGTTAAAGGTAACCCCATCAGCACAATTAACGGGGAACCAAAAAGGAAAAAAACAAAACAAAAAAAAAACAGTATTCAACAAACAGACATAATGATAAGTGCAGATAACACAAAAACAGAGAACTACGCAAAATTGAGAAAAAAGAGAGAAAAAAATGCAACATAATAGTCAACAAACAAACATGGTAATTGAGTGGATAACGCACACATAGGTTATGAGTTAATGGTGGCATAAGACCAAACAGATTAAACTACATGAAATTAAAATTAATGGTAATAAATGTGTAACTGAAACAAATTATAATTAAAGCCAATCTATTTCCAAACATATGATAGTTACATGCTGTTAAAATATTTCAGCAGACCTGTCCTAAAACTAAGATCAGAAGATTTACGCAAATTAATAGGTAAACTGTTCCAATCGGTAGATCCCTTAAATAGAAATGATTTCATCATGCAATCAGTATGTGGAGTAGGCACAAACAGATCAGTATCTCGGTCTCTTGAACTCCGAAGACCCATTTCCTTCCTGGTAGTGAACATTTTTACACATTTAGAGCCATCATCATCAACATACCGTTTTACACAAATCAGTATCTGCATCTTCAATTTGTTTTCAATGGACAGCCATCCCAGCCTGGATCTCATGTCCGTAGATGGACATGTCCATTGCTCATTTAGAATGAGTCGCATTCCAGATGTTTGCAATTGTTTGAGCTTCATGAGATCTGACTTATGACATTCTGCCCACACAGTACTGCAATAGTCAAGGTGACTTTGGATAAAGGACTGGTACAACAGCTTTAGTAAGTTAGTGGATAGATATTTCCTTACTCTACGAAGGGTAAATAATCCGAAAAGGCACTTTCTTCTGACAAGTTGAATATGTGATTCCCAGGTCAAATTTCTATCAACAATGACTCCAAGAAACTTTACTTCTTCACACTTCTCTAGAGTGGTATTGGAAATACAGATGTCAAGATTGTTAGCCTCTGATTTCCGACCTTTCCTAGAGAAACACATCAATTTAGTTTTGTTCAGATTTAGCTGTAGATTGTTATGGACCAACCATGAAGCAAGATGAGCAAGGTCTTTAGACAAGACATCTTTCACTTTGTCAATACTGTGATTGTAGTAGTAAACAGTAATATCATCTGCATAGAGCATAATTTTGCAGGCATTCAGACACAAGGGTAGGTCATTTACATATAGGCTGAACAATATGGGGCCCAGGGTTGACCCTTGGGGGACTCCAGACAGTACATTTGACCAATCTGAAGTCTGTCTTCCATACAACACCCTCTGTTTCCTTCCTTCTAGGTAGCTCTGGAACCATCTCAGTGAACCCTGACCAAACCCGTAACATGATAGCTTGTACAATAGCAACTTGTGGGAAATACTGTCAAACGCCTTGCTCAAAAAAATGAATACAGATCCAACAATAGCATTCTTGTCAATGGCAGATCTCCAGTCATCAGTTGTCTTCAAAAGAATGTCTTGAGTGCTAAGGCAAGGACGAAAAGTAGAACACCACCCAGGCAATTCTCAAAGAGTATACCCCTGGTAGTTCAGTATCAAATGATGGCAGCACCAACAGCGAAAACTTTAACTGCACCATGCAAAAGCAAAGCAGTATAAATGTACAGCAATGTACACCATTATACTAAACTACACAGTACCGATAGTACCAAACATTGACTGCATTGAGTTACATAGAAGTACTAACTGTTGACTGCACCAACTACACAGCAGTACCAGATGTTAACTGCTTATAGCTACATATGTATAGCAGTATAAATGTAGAGCCATTATGTACTGTACATACACCATTGACTACACCAAAATACACAGCAGAACTGATCACAAAATTGGCTTCAGCAGCTATACAGCAGTACTAAATACTGACTGCATACAACAAAACCTACAGTCTCATTTAATCACTCAAATATGAGTTTGGTATTTTCTACCTGGATGATGGCACTCTTAATTGGAGGATCCCTTGCAGACATCAGGTCTGACCTCCTGCATCTGTAAGAACTTACTCCTGGCCTTGGTCTGCAATTCAACCATAGCAAATCTGAATCTATCTGTGTGGACGATGTGACTAGAGATGCCATCTTTTCATAAATCCCATCACTTTGTGACACCCCTCCAGTTGAGGTCACTAGCTCTCCTTGGGTCCCCAATTGGTGGAATTGAAGCCACCAAGATGCAGAAGAAAATTGCCAATCTACAGGTGCTTGGATACACACTGACCTATGGCACATGATGCCTTGTGCCTACTGAAGAATGCGCTCTCATTCTATATAAGTCCCTTTGCGGTCCGTACTGCTCCATGCTTTAAGTCAATATATATTGTTAGATTTTGAAAGACTTCAAAGATTCTTCCTTGAGTCAATATGCAATATCCATCTGATTGACTCTGATTGGCTGTGGGCCTCTTTGCCTGCTTTGTGTGGTGGTTTGGGGTGATAAAAGTGCTGATATTGTCTGCCTTTTTGGCTTCTACTGCTGGCTGTGCTTCTCTCTCTCATGCTATTCACCTTAACAGGCTGGATGACAGGCTCATGACAAGTCAATCCACATGGAAGCTGTCATGGCCTGAAGATCAGCACTAGTAATGCCTGTGGAACCACCAACTGGCATTGATACAACTCAGCAGAGGTGCTGGGATTCCCCTATTGTAGAACAGCACTTCAAGTCACTTATGTTAACTCCTGACACCAAAGGGAGAGCCTGAGTGTTAATTGGCAGCACAGCAGATCAAAGGAGTCAGGAGTTCGGCTCATGCAGTACTCCATCAGTTTCAACTCTTGGTCTCCAAATGGGGAACAAGAGCAAAAGAACTGCTGTCAGTCTTTGTTTTGGTGCTCTCTTATGTGTTTCACACACATGTCCCCATTCTGGCATGGACTTAGACCACTCTGGAGTTCATGGACTCAGTACGTTACAGAAGCAGTCAGGGGAGAACACCTCGTCACTCTACATTGAATGACATCATCCACCAGGCCCTGACTGCTGCCAATATATCCACCACCCTAGAATGCCGCTGTCTTGGTTGGAGAGATGGTAAGAGACATGATGGTCTCTCTATAATTCCTTAGGCAAGCAAGGGATCGTACTTGATCTGGCATATGGGATTATTAATCCTTTTTTTGTATCTTATTTTACATGGGATCCCTTTGCCTGAGGCTACTCCACCAGCAGCCAATGAAACTCATACAAATCACGCACAATTTTTACATGCACATTGTGTGGCTTCACTAGCTGCACTTTTTTCATAAACAAGCAAGGGGTGCAGGTTGGGAATCGAACCCAAGCTACTGAGCCACCCGGTACCTCCGTTACCCAATCCAACATCCACCTGTCATCTTCCTATGCTAGACTGATAGCTGACCATGCAGCCACCAAGAAACGGGCCTTGTATGGTGAATTGTTGATTTGCAACTAGTTTGGAGCATTTAGGTGGGATCATACCCTAGATTTTCTTTGCAATCTTGCCAAATGTTCCCATAGACATCAGGATATTTAAGTATTGTATCAAAGGGATCAGTGCCTGTATCCAAAGTTTTAATGCCACTTTGATCTTAAGTAACTGTTGTTGTACTGTTTGATTTGGTCATACAGTATGTATTATTATAATGCATAAATATAATTAAAAAAAATCCATCTTTCTCTCTATTTCTTTCATGTCACCATTATTAATTTCAAACAAGAGCAAAAGTCATGCAAGTACAATGATCAAGTAGAAAATAATGATGCATATACATGAGGTCTGATGATCATCCAATGCCAAAGTATTAGAATAAAATACTGCACATTATGGGATGCAACCAGCTATACTACTACTATGCTTATATGACATGCAACATATAAGTCAGTTAATTCAAATTAGTCCATATATAGTAGTTAGGTGGTGACAGGCTCCATCCAGTTTCATTTGCATCACATTCTGTATGGGTGCAGTAGGCACACCTGTACCACCTCCTTCTCAAGTGGCCCCTGCTCAGCCTGTTTAGCTGGAAAGGAAGCATAGAGGGCATCAAAGCTTGAGGCATTGATGAATCCTTTGGATCCTATCTCGATGGTGATGAGGTTGACACAGTATACTGCCTTTCTGTATTAATCCAGCAGCTCACTGTATTTTGCCCTAGCTCTTTATCCTATAGTTGCTGATTCGAAACAGAGTTCAAAGGGCGCAGTCAGTTCTACCACTGTAATGGACTTCTTATCCCACACCACAAGGTGTTGGTGGGTGCTGGTGCAGGTAATGTGCTGTAGGAAGCTGTGACTTGCTGTTGGGAGATCAGCAGTGCATTGTTCATTGGTGGCAGCACCTTTTTCTCAAATGTGAATAGGCACTCTAGGATGGCATCGTGATGGTCATTGTACCTCCATTTAATCAAGAGCATAAGGGCAGGTGTTGGACATGTACATGTATAATGATTTGCTACTGACTGCAGAGGTTGCATAATGGTGAAAGTACCTTCTTCCACAGGTGAAGATTTTAGTTGCGAGGCAATGTGTCAGTCAGTGCATTGAGTGAAAAAGCTCAAAATCTACTTAGGCAGATTGGTGATGGTGGTTGCCCAGATCTGAGGTGCCCTGCTGTCATCCCACAGTGGCCTGTTGTGGCTAACCAAATTGGTGCTTTTGTGCCAGATGCTTTGAGTTGTCTCTAGTTCTCAACCTCTGCCTTGACTTTCTCAACCTCTGCCTTGACTTTCTGGCATAGCTGATGAGAGGACAGTCCAGGATCCTCCTGCATTGCATCACCTACAGCTTCGTAGGGCTTGAAAACTGGTCTTTGATGGATGGCTTCTCTCCTCGTCTCTTGACTGGCCATCATTGGCCCTCACAACACCATCCCTTGAACACATGTACATAGGTAGCTGCCTTGCTGACCTGGAGCTTCTTGTACAGGGATACCAAGGATTTTAGTTCCATTCCACCCTTGTCTTTGGGGAAAAAGATGCAACCAGTGTCAGCAGATTTGGCAAGGCCACACCACCTTCTCAGGAACCAGGTAGCAATGGGCTGAAGGGTGGTTTCCAGCCAGGACACAAGAAAGGTGTGGATGGAGAGGTCCTAGGTTAGTCCGGGACAGATGGTAAGCTTGTAAAGCTGTAGTTTCTGTTGCCTTGAGAGCAGAGTACCATCTACCTTGATGAAAGGATTGTAGTTGTAACATAATCGAGTTTTGGGAGGTTTCCAAGGAACATCCGTTACTGCTCTGCCCAGTGCTACTGACGAAGGGTGGAATTCCCAGAAAAGGTCTTATAGCACATTGGCAAAAGAGCGATGCTTCGTCTCTGGTTAACGTGGTTAGTACATGCATTTTTACCTACAATCTACCTTCTCCAATAGGCTGTCTGCCAGGATTTTGTGGTGACCATGCATTCCAATGCATTGGAGTACATTGGAGTGCAGGCTCTCATAGAGGTTACAGATCATTCACCATGCATCTCAGGAGGAGTGTGATAGTGCTCAAAAGAGAAGCATATCAAGTTGTGGTGAACACTGTCAAAAGCATTGGCAAAGTCGAGCCAGCGCACGCAGAGAGACTTGAGCTTCCTCTGGGCTTCATGGAGCATGGAAAGCAACTTGATGTGGTGCTCTGTGCAATCTGGCCCACCATCAACAAAGGCCCATCTGGACAACAGTGTTCAGGTAGCCATTTGCTCTCATGTATGCCATCCATCGCTGCTTAAGCAGACTGGTGAATACCTTGCCTTACACAAAGTGAGGGCAATGGGGTGGAAGTTCTTGGGGTTGCTGGGGACTTCTGCTTCCTTTTCCCCCGATAGACAGAAAACATCAAACTTCCATACTGTTGGGACTTTCTTCATTGACCAGCAGGAGTTGATGATGTGTAGCAAGGCTGGTATCGGAGATCAAATAATATCTGGTCAAGAGACCGGGGCTTGGGCACGTGGAAGATCTGAGTATACAGATGATGAAGGATACTTCCTCCTCATTGAAGGCACTTGTGACAAGGTTAACTGATGGACAGTTGCAGGCTGCTGTAGGCTTCCATAATGGATCTCGCTCTCTATTTATATACGGACATACATACATGCATACAGATATATGTATTTATGCATGTTATAGTTATATCACGGTACAAGCATTATGTCCAGGTTATTGCCCAAGACTGAGGCGAAGCCAAGGTCTCAGGCGATGACCTGGATATCATGTGAGTGAACTGGGACATAACTAACTTCTATCCAATGCAAATCGATTTTCAATTACAGTGAAACCTCTCTAATCCGACACCTCTGTAATCCAACATTCTCTCTAATCTGACCTTTTGATGTGGTACAGCCATCATATTAAAGTATGGTAAGAGTCACTCTGTAATCCGACAACCTCCTAATTCAACATTATTCTCAGGTCCCATTGAGTGTCGGATTAGAGAGGTTTCGCTGTAGTAGACTTGATTGGCAATAATTAATTTCATTAATGCCAATAATTGATTTCATTAATGCCAAATTGACTGACTTGGTAGTTATTACCTGGGAGATAACTACCATATATGCACAGTTTTTCCTTTAATCTTTCACAAACTGGGATAGAAATATATACACATATACGTTTGTGAATTATATATCAAAAGCTGCACAGACCACAACAAAAACACCACAAAGTACAAGCCAACTATAAGATGAAGCACAAAAGCACAGGACATCAGGACATATTATTATATATACATATATATATATATGTTATAGTTATATGCATGACTGTATATTATTATTTAAATTTATGACTAGCTTCCAATTCCTATAGCACTATTATTGATTTTTAATTCCTATATAAGCATGTTTCAATCAGTAAATCTTATAATACATATATCAATCCTTCAATCATATATTATATCTTCAATGGGTGCATAATTGCAGGTAGTATATATTATGGAAGATGCAGTAAAATAATTATTATAATCTGTATATAATATGTTATAGTGCGTACTTAGTCTTGTGTAGCCTATAGATCGATGGCAATGTTTTGCGGCTGAAGATAATGACCCCAGGAGTTACAGTTTTTCAGCCTATAATAATTATAAGTCTGTTCTGTAAAGGAACAGACTTATAATTATTCCTTCATGCGTATATATTACATAATAATATATTACAGTATTATGATTGTAACTTTCATAATTCAAACAAAATGTTTACAATATATATATATAATTATATACTATATAATATTATATATATTATGTACTTCTCAATGACTTCAATGAATTTTAAAACAGTAAAAAGTAGTAGATCATAGAATCTTTCAATTAACTGTCAGTATTTGTTTTTAATGCCTTCAGAGTGGCATTCAAATTCCTCATTTTGTGCTCCACAATAGATTCCTGAGATTCAACAAACAGTGTCAAATCTTGCAGCTTTTGCATTACCTAAGAAATATGTAAAAATAGCACATATGTAAGCATAGGCGATGGAACTGCAACTGCCCCTCTCCAAATTTAGTTGAGGGGGCACTGCCTCCCCTAAATTCTTATGCATTACTATGACTTTACAATGGTAAATCCAACAATAAAATTTAATACTGATATCCCCCCCCCCCCCCCCCCTCCCCAAATAGTAAAATGTATGACTTTTCACAAATTTTAAGATAGAAACACGTTACTTATGATTCTATAAATCCTCATGCATGCATGTCTGCTATGACATACAATATGCCTCTCAATCAGTATTGAAGGATAATATGTGTGATAAACTTTGTTAATAATGAGGAAATCTGACTGAAGTTGATTTCCACTAAATTGATAGTAAAATCTAAACAAACGGACATTTGACAGTTTGTAACACCAGAATAGCACAAAAATCTTCCTTTCTTTGCCTCAAAAGCAATTGTGTAGGACACTTGTAGAAGTTTTCAGGGAAAGCAGGACAGATACTTTAAGGCCATGCAAAATTAATTTTATGTTTCTGGTCCCCTTTCTGGTCAATCTTTGTGGTAAAAAATGAAAAGGAATTTTTTAAAAAGAAAAGTCAGTGAATACACTGGGTTCAAACCCTGACCAAAATATTGTAATCTATCAAGTAAAGCATGTGTGCTCAACATGAACACATGCACAACCATTGTGTTGCTATGGGACTTAGTCTAGTGGCTGTCTGGTTCTATACAGACATGCACTCCCAATCCAATTGTGCCATATAGGTTTGTATCATCTTTTAACTAGTCTTGTTTCCATTCAACATTCTTGTATAGCATTAATAGCTAGCATATAACACAGATATAAGACATATACTAGATTGAAAAAAATAAAATCGAAACCCTGGTGGCCTGGTCACTTTTCAAAGATGTACAAGACCAGAAACATAATTATTACTTACTTATTACATATTACTTTGTGTGGCCTACATATACTGTATTTTTGGGGAATGTCCTGCAAAATCAGAGACAGTTTAAAACTATGTATATGGTGGAATTCCCTCTGAGGCACTCTCCAGAAAATCTTGTTGTACTGTAAGGCTAACTTTACATTTACTAAGGCCACACAAAGTAAATAATATGTTTCTGGTCTTGGACATCTTTGAAAATTGACCAGGCCACTACGTTTTTTTTTGTTTTTTTCAATCAAAGGCATGCATGCAAGTATATTCCTTATATCTGTGGACAGATGCTAGCTATTAATGCTATACAAGAATGTTGAATTGAAACAAGACTAGTAAAAAGATGATACAAACCTATATGGCACAATCCTGGTACGAGCATGATATCCAGGTTATCGCCCAAGACCAAGGGAAGCCGAGGTTGCGGGCGATGACCTGGATATCATGCGAGTGAACTGGGATATAACTTACTTCTGTCTCATACAAATTGATTTTCAATTAGTAGACTTGATTGGAAATAATTGATTTCATTAACACCAAATTAACTTTATTAACACCTGGTAGTTATTACCCGGGTGATAACTACCATACATGCCCAGTTTTTCTTTTGATCTTTCTCAAACTGGGATATATATATACATATCATATATATTTGTCTACCATTACCATGCATGGTAACTTAGGGATATCCATGGGTGATATTCTGGCTATCAACCCCTGGGAATGGATACTTGTGGTAGCTACCAGACTAATTAATTAATACTTCACACTCCTTCTGAAGTAAAACCAACCTTATGAATACAATTATGCATACAATGAACACAGGGGAATGGAAGACAAAAATTAATAGTTATCACACAATTTACTTGGACATTAGCAGTAATAGATTACTCGACCTCGGCTTCACCTCCGTCTCGTCTCGTATATATTACAGCTAATGTTCTCGTACTTGGGTGATAACTATAACATATATATGTATGTATATATATGTTATAGTATCTAGACATCAGACTGTGACAAAATTGTCAGCCATTTTGGATGATATCGCCGCTACAACACGCAGGAGGCCTGGGAACGCCTATTCCTTTTCCCTAGACTGTGCCTCCAGGCTCCCAAAAGGGGAGGTCGCCGCAGAAACCTGGCAAACTTCATCAACCAGGCAGTTGCGGAAGAATCAGACTCCCACGCTACACCTGCTGTGTTTGGCCATCGATCCAGTTTAGATACACTAGTGGTCACGGTGTCCTCCAAGTTGGAGGACGGGGATTGTAAGGGTGCAGTCCGCATTGCTAGTTCTCGGGATACATTTTTTACACCAGATGAAAGGTCCTTAAATCTACTCAGGCACAAACACCCTCCATCTCATCCTGATTGTGTCTTACCATGCAGATTTCCAGGCCCCTGAACATCCTCTGGTTGTATCTTCCACCTCGGTTTTGAAGTCTATCTATTCTTTCCCCTCTGGTTAAGCTGGAGGACATGATGGCCTCCTCCCACAACATCTGAAGGACCTCATATCCCCCAGCCTTGGATTGAATTCCTCCAACCCCCTGTCCTCCTTGACCCGCTTTACCAACAAAGTCTTCTCAGGCAGTGTACCCATTAATTCCAGCCCGTCCCTTCTTCTTTGGGGCAAACCTTTTTGGTCTTAATAAGGTAGATGGTGGTGTTCGCCCCATCGCAATTGGCTGTACATTACGGAGGCTAGCTGCTAAATGTGTCTGTGCTGAAGTCAAGGATGAATTGGGCTCGCTTCTCAGTCCCAAGCAGTTAGGTTTTGGCACTCCCTTAGGTGCAGAAGCCACCGTTCATGCTACTCGATCCTACTTAAGTGGTATGGATTAAGGCAAGCTCATGGTGAAGCTCGACTTCCAGAATGCATTCAATTGCATTCATCGTGACTTGATGTTGTAGCGCACTCTGGAGAAGGCCCCTACTGTTTTCCCATTGGCTTTTACTTCCTATTCCCAACCATCTCTGCTGTTTTTTGGAAACTATTCCATCAACTCTTGTGAAGGAGTACAGCAAGGCGATCCATTGGGCCCACTCCTTTTCTGCATTGCAATTCAGGATCTGATTAGTGCAATCAGGTCAGAATTTGCAGTGTTTTATTTGGATGATGGAACTCTTGGCGGCAGCTTGGAAGATGTTACATCAGATCTTCAGTACCTAGCAGACAATGTTCGCCACATTGGCCTGATACGCAACTGCAGTAAATTGGAATGTATCTGAAAGGACGACACATCCAGAAATGGAATTATGTCGGAGTTTCCATCCCTTCATGATAGTCCCCACGAAATGGCTACTCTCCTCGGTTCTCCAATTGGTGAGATTGAATCCATCAATGCAGTCCTTGAGGAGAAGATCTCTGACTTACAAACTCTTGGAGAGAGGCTGAAGGTACTGAATGCCCATGATGCCTTATGTCTCATCAAGAATGCATTTTCACTTCCCAAGCTGCTACACACTCTCCGCACCGCACACTGCTTTCAATCAGCCTTGCTCACTTCCTTTGATGATTTGCAGAGATGTCTATTGGAGTCCATCTGTAATATCACTCCTAGTGAGTCCAGTTGGAAGCAAGCCTCCCTGCCCATCACTTCAGGTGGTATTGGGATTAGAAGTGCAGTCTTGCTGGCACCTTCAGCCTATTTGGCCTCGGCTG
>CAUJGJ010000002.1:3595345-3620845 GCA_963170055.1 Halisarca cf. caerulea
AAGTGCTCCCATCTGGAATCAACCCAAATCTTCATACCTGTGGCAGTTGAGACCTTAGGTGCTTTCGGGAGGGAGCCTTCATTCAAGACCTCGGCCAGCAGGTCATTACCACCACTGCAGACCCCATGTCCAGGACATTTTTGGTTCAGAGAATTGCCATCACCATCCAGCGTGGAAATGCTGCCTCCGTTCTTGGATCCTGTGACGCATGTGATTTTTGTGTTTATGATTAGTATTATGTTTGTTTGTTTGTGTCCAGTTTGTATTTAGTCGGTGTAGTAATGTTCATCTGTTTTGAGCCTGTGTTCGGTAATTTTTGTTTGTTTGTGTTCAGTAGTTTGTGCTTATATTGTCTAGTATTATAATCTGTTTTGAGCCTGTGCTTAGTAATTTTTGTTGGACATTGTGTCTGTGATCAGTATCTTTTGATTTGTAACTTATAATAATAATATCAATAATAATAATTGACTGATTAGGCCTTGCATGTAATCATTTTTTTCTTTCATTTTGTGTTGTCTGTAATAATAATCTGTGTTTAGTAATTTCCGTTTGTGTATGTGTCTAGTATATAATATTAATTATCTATATATCAAGTGTTTAATTTTGTTGTACACACCTGTTGTTTTTGTCTCATCCTTTAATATAATAATAATAATAATAATAATAATAATATCAATAATAATAATTGACTGATTCAGATGTTGTGGCCTCAGGCCACAACATATGAAGGACCTAATTGGCTTTGCTGCAGGGGACGGAGCCCCAGCACTAGTAAACGCCTTAGTGAGGTTCATCGCCCTGGTCCTTGAAGGGAAAACCCCAGATCCAGTTCAATCATACTTCTTTGGGGGGTCTCTCATTGCTTTGAATAAAAAGGGTGGGGGCCTACGTCCAATTGCTGTTGGCTGTACTTTGCGAAGACTGGTTGCCAAGTGTGGTTGCTTATATGTTCAGGATTCAATGGCAGATTTGTTACCTCCACACCAGTTATATAGGGTTCGGGGCTCCTCAGGGAGCAGAGTGTGCTGTTCATGCAGCACGTATCTTCCTTGACAACCTGAGTCAACACGAAGCTCTGTTGAAAGTTGATTTCCGAAATGCTTTCAACTCCATTAGGAGAGATAAAATGATGTTAGCTGCAGAGTTATTTGTCCCAAGCCTTCTGCCATTTATCAGATCTGCTTATTCCCACTCATACAAAATCTTCTGGCATGATGCCAAGCTTACATCTGCAGAGGATGTTCAGCAAGGAGACCCTATTGGCCCCCTATTATTCTGCTTAACCATTCATGGATTGGTATCACAGCTGCAAACGGCCTTCAATGTGTGGTATCTTGATGATGGGACACTGGGAGGTGATGAAACAGAGCTAGTTGGTGCTCTTCGTACCATCAAACACGAAGGGGAGAAGCTTGGTCTGCATCTAAATCTGCATAAGTGTGAACTTATCTGCCAAAACCCATCAGCTATGCAATCCCTAGTGGATTCCTTTCCATCTTTGAAAGTTGTAAAACCATCTGATGCCACTCTTTTAGGCTCACCCCTCACAAAAAACTGCCGTGTATTCATGCCTTGAGTCCAAGATTTACCAGTTGCAGATAATTGGCGCTCGCCTTCAATTTTTGGAATCGCATGATACATTGGTCCTACTTAGACATGCCTTGGCCATTCCAAAACTCCTCCATATCCTTCGCAGTTCTTCTGCCTTTTCATCTCCACTTTTGAAATCGTATGATGACATGCTTTCAAAAATGATATCACAGATTGCTAACAATGACATTAGCACTGAGGATCCAGCCTGGCTACAAGCATCATTGCCAGTGGCCAGTGGAGGGCTGGGAATTCGGAGTGCTGTTCATCTGGCACCATCTGCCTTTTTAGCTTCAGCCGATGCAGCCTCCTCTACCGTAATTCAACTGCTCCCAGGTGGTTTGGATCCCAGTGTATGCCCTCTTCGAGAAGCCGCCTTGTCTTTGTGGAAGGAGAGTGCAGGTCAAGATACTGAACCACCACATCCCCCTTTATCACATCCTCAAAAGTCATGGGATGTACCATGTGTTTCTGCTCGCTGCAAGTCTTTGGTCCATGAAGCTGATTCCCCATGCACTAGGGCTCGTCTATTGGCCACTTCATCACAGGAGTCTGGTGCATGGCTTAATGCTTTGCCATGCTCCTCCCTAGGCCTGAGGATGACAAATGAGACCGTACGTGCGGATTGCTGTGGGCCTGCATCTGGGTACACCATTGTGTCAGTCACACATCTGTATGCACTGTAACCAAGAAGTGACATCACTTGGCCTCCATGGCCTCAGCTGCTTAAGAAGCCAAGGACGACATACCCGGCATTTTGAACTGAACCAAATTGTCCATCGCTCTCTTCAAGCTGCCAAGATCCCATCCCGGCTCGAGCCTTCTGGCCTTTCACACTCTGATCGGTCACGTCCGGATGGGTTATCATTGGTCCCGTGGGCAAATGGAAAATTTCTGGTGTGGGATGCCACATGCACAGACACTTACTGTGCTTCTAACATAGCCCGCACTTGTTTAGAGCCAGGTCGTGCGGCTGCACATGCGGAATCCGAGAAGATAAGGACCTACAGCCACCTTTGCAGGTCATATTGCTTTGTTCCGGTGGGTGTTGAGACTGCATGTCTTGATGAAATCAAATGAGCTTTTATGGGTGGATTGGTAAATAGGACAGTGCAGTAAGAAGTGCTGCTCGTCTTCTACTGCAGATGTGGTGTTACTCTTGCGCAAACTACATATTCTCTGGTCAACTGGGATAGGAGGATGGTAATGTCGGCCTTTTTCAATTTGAAGGTTATGGCAGCTGACACGTATTCAACATAAGTTTATCTGATCGTGTACATCTCTAATGCAAGTAAGGTATGGCTCAATCTTTAAAGTAGATTTAAATAACTGGTACTGTCATAATTTTTTGTTATTCTTTAAATCACAATGCCAATTCTGGGTGGCTATGTCACTGAGTCGTCTGAATATTATCTCTGGTAGATCAGTAGATGTATTGATGTACAATCTGCTTGCTGTCAACATTTGTTTCCAGTCATGCATCCAGTTGTCTTTATAATTTCCACTCAGAGTTTGTATGGCCCATGCATCTGCAAGAAGTGGTGAGCAGTCGGTGTTATGAAGACGGATCCAATATTTGGGAATTTTCTTAGCAATCAATGGTTTTATTTCAGTGAGGCCAAGTTCACCATAGACAGCAGCATTAGAAGTATTATAAGGGAGTCTTAGAATATATTGCTTGTAAAATTTTAGACAGAGCTTATTTAGGCAATCAAGTTTCTGCATACCCCAGATCTCAGCATTGTAAGATAAAATTGGCAAAATTAGAGATTGAAAAAATGTTGCAGTAGTACCGTTATGTCAGTGATATCATTATCTATAATCCTCTTGATTAATCCCTTAATTGCATTTTCTCCAGATTCTGCCACTTTTTACACTGAACTGCAGATTGTTCTTACAATGAAGCCATGTTCCTAGATATTTATATGAATCTATATACAACGTCGACTTTTTCATCTTTTATATGCCAGTCATAGTCAATTCTGTTGTTGCTACCAAATTGCATTATCTTTGTTCTAATCATGCTTACATTGAGTTGTGCTGAATCACAAAAGTTGCATAGCATATTAAGTTGCAGTTAGAGAGATTGAGGTTCTTTGGCTGTTAACACCAGATCGTCAGCAAACATCAGACATGACAAATTAATAAGGTGTAAGGTGAAAAAAGGGAGCAAACTTGGTAAATTGTAGACATATAGACTAAATAAAAGAGGGCTCAAGGCACATCCTTGTCTAACACCACAAAGAATTGGGAAAGGGTCTGACAAGCCATTCGGGGTAGAGACATATGCTGAGCATTTACTATACATAGATATCAATATGTTAATAACTTTTGTGTTGACGCCCATTGAAGTTAGTCAATTCCATAGCTTATCATGTTGAATGCTGTCAAACGCGTTAGTAAAGTCGACAAAGCAGCAAAACAACTTTTTATTTCGTGTTGTTTGTTTATGTATGGCTGAGAGCAAAATGAAGACAGCATCTGTCGTTCGATGGTTTGTCCGAAATCTAAATTGAGATGGCGAGCTAGAGGATGTCATTGGGCTCAGCCAAAAATGAAAATTTATTATGTAACAGTTGGTTGAACATTCTTCCCATTACAGTCAGTAATGATATTCCATGGTAATTAGCTGGATTATTTGGATTATTTGATTTATACATAGGTTTGATTATCGCTTCACTCCATGAGGATGGGTAGTATTCTCTAAGAATAACAAGATTAAAAAGTGATGTCAAATATACATGAGTGTGCATGTGTGTGTGTGTGTGTGTGTGTGTGGTGTGTGTGTGTGTGTGTGTGTGTGTGTGTGTGTGTGTGTGTGTGTGTGTGTGTGTGTGTGTGTGTGTTGTAAAAAGGCGGCACCTTCACCAACAAAGATCTTTCTCACTTTACGGGAAAGAATCCTAAAAAGATTCCTTCTCTGACAAATGATTTCTTTATAAGCAGAGTTAATGCTTTCAATGAGTGCACCGGGCTCTGTCTCCCTATTGCAACCTTGTTAAAACACATTCATTAAAAGGCAGTAAAGTCGGCTTGATATCTTTCCGAATACTTGAGCTTGAGCCGAATACTTGTGAAGGTGATTCTTGAGGATTATGTAATGAATCTGGAGAGGAGAATATCAGCTCAGACTCTGAAGTTGTGCGATGGAACATCTGTTGCATTGTGGCACCTGCCGATTTTACTTGGGCAATGATCATGCAACACAGCGATTCCAATATTAAATTCAGTGGGCCCTACATATAATCACATATACCAGTTAAAGGAATATCCTGTTTAATGGAATCTAATCTCCAATTAAGTGCAGACTCATTAGTATAAGTCTATGCACAGTAGCAAATTAACTGCTTAATGGAAAACCACTTAAATTCTCTAAGAATTTCAAATCATCTATATTCAACGAGTATGTAAATATTATAAAATATATAAAGAAAAAAAATATACATTTACCATCAATCTGTGTATGTGTGTACCTGTAAGTGTGAGTTATCTTTTGTGATAATTACATATTATATGCCACTCTCATGCCCCACCAATGAAACCTCAAAATTTTCATTTATTTTAACTATATATACGTATAATATACTCACTCCCATTGTCCCCTGCTACATGTACGTATGTGGTCAATCATCTCCAGATTTATAGTTTTAGCTTTTGATCTTCTTTATAGTGTGAGGACTTTAATCACCTTTTAAAATTGTATTGCTTATAATTATCATTACTGCAAGCTGTAAACAATATTCTGCTCACCATTTCTTTGTATTGTGCTTTTCCACATATTATGTGTTCTGTAATAATATAGTTTGCGTATTGTTATTATTGTATTAGCACTTCATGCATGCATACAAGCTACTTACAAATGATTTTCAGTACATATATAATATATTATGCTTGTGCATGTATAGAATATGTATTATTGTTAAATTATATATACACACACACACACACATATATATATATATATATATATATATACACACATATATATATATGATTGTATTATATGTATATATGTTATGTACCATAATATTGTACTATATTACATTATTTTTTCTTTTTGCTCCAAAGTTATATTATTACGCAAAATGTATTGCAATCATCCGTCTCCTTTATTTTATGTATTGTGGTATTACAGTTTGCCAACTTCATCCCTACTCTACATTCAATGTGTCATTCCTAGTTGTTTACCTCACCGTGTTTGTTGAGGAGGTTGGAGGATATAATATATGTAGCAATAATAGCAATATATATATTTGAAGAATTCCAAATTGAATGTCATTCCCAGCAATCCTGGAAATAGTATTCCCCAAGTCCCAATTTGAGAGGAAAATTTTTGATCACAGAATTAATTGGCAATAAGTTCAATTAGAGCCATGGTCAACAGAACATGATTTTTACATAATGTTATACATTAGGTGAACTTAAGAAGAATAAAGAACCTACTACAATTATAAGAATTCACCCCTCCCTAAATGTTGTCTACCTCCATGAATATCTGAGTAATACTGAATTTGATGTATATTGTTTTTTTTGAATTTCATTTTTCATTCTTGATCACTTTGCTTGTTTACACAAAAATCTGAGATAATCGTATTATTTGTTCTGTCCTTTTCTCTTATTTATAATTAGTTTTTTTCCTCTGCTGTATGTATGCTGAGGTCAAGGGTCAGTTTTGGCCAAGACCAGAAATAAATTCTATCTATCTATCTATAAATCATACTGCTTATAAGAATAACATTGTAAAATTTAAGTTTCTCCAAGTCAGTTATAGCCACCCTGCATTAAAAAATCAATAACATTGCTTGCTACTGTTTAAAATTCCTGTTTAAAGCATAATATTCAATTCACTGTACATTGTACATGTATACATTCATACATATAACATACAAAAAGACTGTCCCCATGATTGGCATAGTAGGAATGTATGTTCTGGATAAAGGAATAATAACATTATTGATTTTTGGATAGTGGAAAGTTTTCACCCGGTTCAGAGGGTATGCAACTAACAGGGGACCTTTGTTGTAATAATATTATTGTTTTCTCATCACTACTAGTATGTTTAAAATGGAAAAAGACGCAGGGATAAAAAATTGTCAATTATCAGAAAACATTGCAACAAGGTAGGGTTGTTTACTACACAGGGCAGGATGGGCACAGGGCTAGATGAGCATATAGGGGAGACATACATACATGGGGCTAGACAGGAATAGGGATATAGGCATACATGGGGCTATAGATGGGCATAGAGCTAAACAGCTAGAGGTGGGTTGGACTGAGTACAGTGTGTATATTTCTAAATCCTGCAGCTAAAATATTAATGAAGGATATAGGAATAGGATGCCTATCCAGCCCTGTGTAGCAAACAACCCTACTTTGTTCCAATTTTTTTGATGGTTAACAATTTTTTATCCCTACATACATATTTTTCAATTTTTAGATGGTTTATATATACGGTTCTTGTCAAAGGTTTTTGTACTTGCACATAATAGTTTATAGGTAATGGCTATAAATGCCATACAGCCACAAACATTGGTCATCCAAGTCGATTGTCCAATATTAGCAGTATACACAAAAATACTTCGTAAACCCAAATGTAGCCCAAGTATGCATAGACCTACACAGCTAGTGTAACATACTTCGGTACATGTGGAATTGACAATCATTAATTCCTGCATTCCATTTCTATTTTCACAAAGATTTTATGTAGGTCTTGTCTGTGCAAATTTGGCTTGAAAATATATTGGATTACTTTAAGTGACAGTTACAACCTACGCATAACTAAATAAATGCCTATTGATCTGCATGCACATTCTTCATAAGTTTTCACTGAAAAGCAGCACAAAAGAGGTGCACAGGTGAGTACAAGATCAAGCTATTATGAGCTGACCATTTCTAAAATGGCAGATTATAGAATCATGCACTTTCATACTTAAATCTATTGAAAAATGATCACAAAGCTGAATAAGTTATTTTGGAGCTCCACTGGAAGCGAGTTTTCAGCAAAAATATGGTTGGTTCTAATGTATGCAAATGATAAGTATATGGCTGCATGCATGCTCTCTTGATTTACCTTTGCCAACTTAAGTACAGGGCAGGCAGTTATGAGTGAATCTCAGTTTCCAACTGATATAATGTAATTCATCAAGATATTTATCACTACAATAATTAATTGTCAATGTGATGTGGTTGCTCTAATTCTGATCACAAACAATGACAATGATGATCAGTGACTGCTTACTCATTTTCGTGCATGGTCTTCGAATCACTCATGCATGCAATGAAATCTGTGAAAATTTTGTCAGCTAACCAATTTCATGCATAGCAGACTTATTGCAGCTCCATTGTTATCCTTTTCACTGACTATGATACAGTATAACAGATTCTATTAGTAATTCATACATAACATCTGATGTTCATTTAATTTAATATACAGTGGAAACTTGTTATAAAGAAATCTCTTACAGTGAATTTCTGGATATAGTGAATTAAACTCATGTGACCCAGTTAATGTTCTACTATGAAAGTGCAACTGTTTATAGTGAATTCCTGATATAATGAAGAAAATTTCAGTGTCCCCTGGGATTCGCTATAATGAGTTTCCACTGTATTCTTTATAACTTTTAATGTCTGTAATTACTTCTCACATGTATGCACAAATTTTAACCATTTAATGTATGGCATATTAAATTTCTTTGCATACTGTAATTTCAAGATATTATAATAATGTGGCCTACATGATCTATATTAATGAATAATTTTATAGTAATAATAATAATTGGAGTGAGCCTGAGCGAGCCCCACAATGATGTGATGTACGGGGGTTGTGTCTGTGGCTGTCTGGATATGTATGTATGGATATTTGTGTTGTACATTCAGCCGACAAAATTTTGACAGGTGGCGTATGGTTAGCTGACAAAATTTTCACGGATTTCACCTGACTTATTGCAGCTATGAGTCCTGAGTGCTTTCTGCATGCTCTTTCTTCATCTGTTTTGCCTGCTCGGTGGGCCCTTTTCTCTCTTTTACCTATTAGTTTGGGATGCATAAATCTCTGCCTGTGCACTGTTCTACATGCATTTGACACATACAGTACACAGCCATCCACAATGGGAAACTATCATTGAATCAGACAATGTGAAACAATGGGCTGCTCATCAGTTGCTTTTATGCCTCTATACCAGTAGATCAGCCCCCCCCCCCCCCAAAAAAAAAGATAATCATCTGCCTAGTAATGGGCAGCCATGTTTATTCCGCGTCAACCCTACACATGAACTGTGGGTCATATTATTATAGAATGTTCTAATAAGAGCTTAATTTCCTGTTGATGACAGTAGTTAATTAAAGCCTAAGAACGATCAGTGACTTGTTGTAAATTACTGCAATAACTAGGTGTGCACGAAGTGCAGAATCCCATGACCCAGCCTGCATGCACACGCACATAAAGATATACAACACACACACACACTTGTAACTTGTAATACCACAGCCTGCAGTGCGGGCTATTGTGGCCTCCTTTTTGGTCCCCCAAAGGGGTCCAGCTGGGGGGGGGGGGGGGGGGGGGGGGGGGGGGTGAGCCACCAGACATCAGTGAGGGAGAGACCCACTGGATATGGGCCCAGCTGCCTCCATCATCCCTGATGGCCCCCTCGTGCAATCAGGGGTTACCCATCTGTGAGGTTGCAAGCCTCACAAGATGAGTAGGGCTAGGCTGCAGCTGAAGAGCGGTGGCGTGTCCACCTAACTCACAGCAGCAGTGATTCCAAATCCTAAACTCGGTAATATCCAGGATAATAGCATGTAGGGCACCAGCCAATGACCAGTACCCCGCTAAGAGTCTGATAAAGAAATACCCAAGTCACATTTAATGTTTTCAGTGGTTGAGGCTGACAGGTATGATTTCACCTGTAAGCAGCTGAGTGTCCCAGTTTTCATCCTTCTAAAAGCAACAACTGCTGGCAACAGGCTACAAGCTCTTAGAATAGATTACAAACCAGCCCCTCACACCAACTGGACACACACACACACACACACACATGGATGCTAGCATACACATATGTACACTCATACATGCACATACACATACACACACAGATGGATGCTCACACATACACATGTACACTCACACATGCACATGTATACGTAGTTTCATCATTGTTATATTATTAGAACTTGCTGCTTGTGTAAAAGTTATAAGATACTGTTAGTGCACATGCATGTATTGTGACACATGTCTGAGCAAATGTGATATTGTCTGACCCATGCATTGATAATGCTAGGACATTTCTCCATCCACCATTTGCTCCTTATGTCTAATAGTGCACACACACACACACACACACACATGCATAAACCCACATAAAGATATACAGCAACACTTAACACACACTCACATACACACACACACGTACACACACGCACAAACACACCCACACCCACACAAAGATATACAGCAACACTTAACACACACATACACACACACAACCACACATATGCACACACACAACACACACACATGCATACACACACTAAGATATACAGCAACACTGAACACACACACACACAAAGATATACAGTGAAACTTGTTTAGTGAGTACCTCAAGGGAAGACAAGATCAGTACATTTTATCAGAGGTACTTACTATCAGGACATATTTATGTACTGTATGTCTAGGAGGGGACCGAATGAGGAGTACTTACTATCCAGGAGTACATGTACTAACCCAGGTACTTACTAACCAAGTTCTACTGTACACAAACACACATGTACATGCACACCCACACATGTATACACCCACATACACGCACATGCCTGTACACGCACACGCATGTACACGCACACCCACCCACAAAGATACACACACATGCATGTACATGTACATAAAGATAATACACACACATGCATGCACATGCACACCCCCACCCACCTGGCCACACATACATCCACACCCACACCCCCACACATGCATACACTCACATAAAGATATACACACACATGCATGTACACGCGCGCACACACACACACGTATGTACATGCACGCACGCACGCACACACACACACACACACACACACACACACACACACACACACACACACACACACACAACACACACACTCACACACACACACACATGAAGATAGAATATAATGTCTATACAGTATCTTTCAATATTGAACTAATTTTACTGAAAGTAATCACAATGTATGCGAATCTGAAGACAATAAAGGTAGCTGACATTTTAAAGATACTCTACATCCCTTCTTGATTAACTGGAGGTTCTTCAGTAAATTCTACATAGTGCTGATATTGAGATATCCATTTTAAGCCATCCCTTGTCGTACCTATGTAACAATAATACATATACATAATTATGTACGCTGTGTGTATGTTTAGCATGTACCTGGTTCAGTAAGTACATACTACTCCTATACATAGACACACAATCATGTATTTCAAGGGGAAATTAAGGTATATGTATTAAAAATAATAAGGGTATTTTCAGATATATGCAAGATATTCGCAGGTAGAAAGTATACTAGCTATGTATTTGGGATGAACCTAAGCGAGCCCCAATGCAGGTTGTGTCTGTGGATGGTTGGATGTGTTGTAAAAGCTGAGAAAAATTCATGGGTGTTGTAAATTCAGCTGGTGAAGTTTTCACAGGTTTGACCTGATGTTTTTGGCTTAAAATATAGTAGCCCTATCGTTGACAAACCCGGTCTGCATACTCTTTCTTCATCTGTTACACCTGCTGCATGGGCAGGCTTTTTCCTCTCTTTCACCTGGTTATTATGGATTGAGTGGGTGATTGAGGCTGTGTTTGCTCTTCA
This sequence comes from Halisarca cf. caerulea, assembly GCA_963170055.1. Lineage (NCBI taxonomy): Eukaryota > Metazoa > Porifera > Demospongiae > Chondrillida > Halisarcidae > Halisarca > Halisarca cf. caerulea. The sequence continues at coordinate 3,606,764 of CAUJGJ010000002.1, forward strand.
ATAGCACAAACTTGTGTCTATTACCCACTCTTGGCTTCTGATGATGATGCAAAAATGAAGGCAGGAACAAGGCATTCACTTCCCACAGGTTCCTGTATTTCACAATTTGTGTTGATGTATACATGTAAGCCAATTGGAACAGCAATATTGTGAACATGGCAATGATTGTACTCACATGGCACAATCCTTGGCTGCCATTAACAAGGTGAATAACAAAGGTACGGACATGGTAGTCAACTCATTGTACATCACACAACTGCATTTGTTCAATCAGTTTTAAGCTTCTGCCACATTCCTGTGACAAATCTCTGCCCCATGCACTGTTCCACATCTGTGCTCACAATCACCCAAAGCCCACAGTGGGCCACCTGTTTGATCTCTGCGAGTGATTGTGTTTGTCAGCCATTTGCTCTGTAGGGCTAAACAAAGTTTAGTTGGACTGAGTGCACACTGCAAATTCCTACATCCAGCACACATGTATATGCTAAGCAGGATTCTCCCGAGTAATACTCAAGCATAGCCCTCTGCTATCCTTTCAAAGCAGAGTATTATGCCTTCACCTAGCTGCTATTCCTTACATTGGGAGTGCTAAGCCTTTTACCGTATAGCGGGAAATTTTCATGGATTAAAATATTCGCGAATTACCCATTTCCTGAAATTTGTAGATAATATTTTTGTGGATCCCCAAAATTCAGGAGGCCATTTTTCTTAGGCGATGGTAGAAAAGTAGCTTTTGAGTGTATTGTGTGAACGAAATGGCACAAGTCGAAGCCGTTTACACCATTTACACTTCAGCTAAAGATGTGATACTTTTGCTTTCTAATGGGCCATGGAACTTTCAGGTGTGCACACTCTATCCGATTGTTTCGTTTAGTAGCTTTTGAGTGTATCGTGTAAACGAAATGGCACAAGTTGAAGCTGTTTACACCATTTACACTTCAATCAAAGATTTGAGGTTACTTTTGCTTGGGCGGTGAAACTTTCAGGCGTGTACACTCCACCTGATTGTTTCGTTAAAAGAAGGGAAAAGGCGATGTATAGCACGACCAGCTTTTCAAGAAACTGTTGCTACACAAAAGAACAATGGTGCAAAGCCTAGTGTGTACATACTACCTGAGCCCACTGTAGCTGTGGATGTCTAGTGCTAAGATTTCGTGAATCAAAAATTTCACAAATGTTGGATATCCGTGAAATCCACAAATATTACTCCATGAAAATTTCCCACTATATGGTATTTCTATAGGCATTATCAAAAAAGGATTTCCCAAAAACACTTGGAACAAGGGTAAGTTGCAAAACCGATACAGGGCTAGGTGGGCAAAGGGCAAGACAGGCATAGGGCAAGACGAGCATAGGGCTACACATACATGAGGCTAGACGGGTATAGGGCTAGACAGAGTTTAGTTGGACTGAGTGCACCCTGTGCAAATTCCTACATCCTGCATGTGCAGCACATTATACAGTAAACATGTGCTGCGGGATGTAGGAATTTGCACAGTGTGCACTCAGTCCAACTAAACTCTGTCTAGCCCTATACCCGTCTAGCCTTATGTATGTGTAGCCCTATGCTCGTCTTGCCCTTTGCCCACTTAGCCCTGTATTAGTTTTGCAACTTACCTTTGTTCCAAGTGTTTTTGGAGAATCCTTTTTTGATAATGCCTCTTTGCATGATCTTGTGTCAATCCTGCATTCTTTTACCATTTTTAAATGGTTTTTATACACCCTTGTTCGTGCGGTTTTTCCTTTTATAGTGAAACGGTTGCTCAAATAGGTTTGAACACAATCAAATCTTGTAAGATAAAGAAACTAGAAGATAAGAAGCTAAAAGTATGCAGCTACCTGACTAAAATCAATGTACCCATGAAGAAACAAAGGCTCAAACAAAAGAACGCTGAAGTCGTGACGATCGTCGAACCATAGAACACTTTGCCATGTGTACGTACGTGTACACCTAGTCTCGCGTAGCCATTTCGATAATCCAAAGATGGCTGATCTGGCGAATGTATGGGATTTGCCTATTAAAATTTTTCTCGCTTTAGAGTGTAGGTGTGGAATCAAAACTTACAAAAGGCACTTCGCGCTAACAATCGGAGCTCACTGGTGAAAGATGAGACCTCTGGACCCTACGTGGCGACCTGTAGCTCAGTTCGAAAAAACGAAAGAAGAAGAACTAGTGGTGAACAAAGTTCAGAACCTCGCGGTTGTTAAAAGGAATTAAATTTTAAAATAGAAATTGAATTGTGTTCAATTCCATTCTGTCTGCTGCTTATGAATTCAAAACTGATGTGTGTACTAATGCTTTGAGTTGTAATGCTACATTGAGTGTAATGGTATTACAATGGCCAGCTAGATGCAAAGTTAGCAGTATTGTTGTTAACTCACTTGCCGCATGTTTGCAAGACACAGTGTGTAGACTACAGTATCAGTCCTCATGAGACATGACTGTACGACAGTGTAACGTTTGTTAATTTGTGATATTTGACATTCAATTTGGTTGAGTCATGCATCAGTGATTGACACAAAATAATCTGTTAATATTAAATTTTATTTCTTCTGGCGTGTTAAATTTGCAAAATTAATGGTCACTTTTCATGATTATACATGATTCAATTGAATTGCAATTGCTTGGTTCAATTTGGTCTGCTTGAACATTCAAATTGGCACTAGCACTAAGCAATATGACAATCATGTATCACTGCATGTAATCGGCACAAGATACCAAGTTACAGCCCATGGTCCTAGAAGTATTATAATTTTGCTTCCTCAAAATAAATACTATTGTCAATTTATCTGGACAATGGTGGACCTGGGTTTGTTTCTGAATCAATATAATTTATGTACCACCACACAACTGCGAGTGCTAAAACAAAGTTGCTAACATTATTTTTTTGGTTTTATCATTTGGTTCTATTTGAACAAGCATGCAGTCCGTTCTTTCAAAAAGTCTTAGACAATAGAACATACATTACACATTTAACTTGCTGCTCATGCATTAAATATGTTTAAGAATTTGTGATGTGTAGCCAATCTGCATGACATTGGGTTTAGATGATTCATACGTATAAGTGCATTTTGTGGATTCAAAGTATTCACGTGGTTGAATTACAGTTGTGACATAGGCTGCTGTGTATGAAGGTTCAAATATAATTTGGGTTAAATTTGATCTGCTTGATTGCAATGAAATCCATGGTTACTGCAAGGGGCTGTCTTCAGACACATTTCACACGGTATATATCATTACACCCTGTGTGCCTGAGTATCAGTATAGGCAAGTTAGAAACATTTTGAGGCAATTTATCAAGAGGTGATTGTATGTCTTGCAATAGGTTAAGCATGCATGTCCTTTGTAACCATGTTGACCACCGTGTTTTCTGTACACATACATAATAGATGAAACACGTGCAATGAGCATTTCTTCAATTTGTGTCAGGTTTTGTAAGCATTCTGGTACTGCTCTGGGATGCATGTTGTTTGCTTTTGAGAACTTTTGGAATATTTTTGTCTCGGGTACATTGTATATTATAAACACTGATGTAAATCTTTGTGATTGCATGATGGCCACACTTCATGACATGGCATGCATTGAATACATTTCCACCTGACTTGCTCTTCATGAAATTTTCGATAATATGAAGTCAATGTGCATGCATTTTGCATAACAACATTTAATGGATTTGAAGTGTTCACATGGCATGTTTGTCGGCAATTGGGGTTGTGGCACAAGCTGTTGTGCATCAGGTTGCTGCACAACTTTATATGCTAATTGCTGCATGCACATTTCCTGCTGTAACAGCTGTAGAAACTATGTTTACATATCTGCATTTGGTAGAGCTTTTAGTGTCCTGGTTGGTGGTTGTGGGAAATGAGATTCATTGACAATGTGGTGTGTGGATTGCACATTCAATCAAGTAGAAATGATCCTTTTGTGATTGATTGGAGTCATTGTTTGAATAACGTGCTGCACTAAACTGTAATTTGTGAGTTGGAATTTTCTTCCGACACTTGCATTTCTTTTCATTGCAAACATTTTTTCTTGTATAACTCTGAGGTAAATCCACCAGTTTGATCTCATTTCTGTCAAACCCAGCTAAGAAGCTCTGCCAGCAGCACTTATTGATTTACTCTACGATTAGTTATGCCACCTTCAGGGACAAAACCGTCGGTAAAAGTAGAAGCTTTTACCAAAACAACAAAAAGTAAACAGAACATTCTTCGTGCGAAAATACCGCCATATTTCTTCAATACGGGTTGTGAATGCGCATGTGCACACGCGGTCTAACGAAGAAAGTGCCACCCGAAAAGATGTTGGATACGATGGCTGCCCAATCTTAGTCTCGTGGAGCTAGACCATTTCCTTTTTCCTTCGTGCGTTCCCACTAGCCCAATCTTAGGTGTAACACAGACCCGCTTCTCACCTCCATTTTTTATTATGACGTCATAAAAAAATGGAGGCAAGAAGCGGGTCTGTGTTACACGAGACTATGGCTGCCCAATTCTGTCACCCGAACGACGGAATTATGAATCCTACCGTTTATCGAACAAGATTCGAAAATTTCGTCTATGAGACAATTAGGTATTGTTGTATTGAAGTGTTTGAAGTTGTCAGAAGTATTTGATCTGGCACGATTAGACCGTCAGAGGCCGAAAACTTGGTGACTTTAGACGTGTCCTGTTCGGAACGTAGGTAAAGAGTACGGACAAATTTCATATTGACGCGTAGCATGTCTCTGTCTGCATCAACCAGTAATACTTCGCTGCGACTTGTCCTTGAAACCGACTTGCAACTTTTGCGCAAAGATTCGCATGTTGGCCAAAATCTTACAATCAAGTGCGTGGGAAGCTGTGAAATGCTTTCAAAACTCAAACATCCAAATAACAACCGAAGGCAGGAGATACCTGGGCTCAACATTGGGTACCATTCAATTCACAGAAGTGTTTGTGCACAGAAAAGTTGCAGAATGGGAAAAAGAACTCAAGAAGTTAAGTTAACAAAAATCGCCTCCGTCAACCTCACACTGCTTACTGTTCTCTCACTCAGAGTCTGAAAAACAAATGGTTCTATTTGTTGAGAACAACCCACAATATAGCACCACTCCTGCAACCGATTGAGGATATCATTAGACATGAACTGATCCCTGCACTGTGTGGAAAAGGCCACATCAATGACGACAAGAGAAAACTCTTTTCTCTACCGCCTTGTCTGGGAGGTCTAGGCATCAACATCCTGCCATATTGTGCTGATCATCTCTACAGCAATTCCCAAACAGCTACAGACATTGAAGCAATCTATTGTTGCAACGGTGAAACCTGACCTAGGAAACATTGATGCACAACAACAACTATGCAGCACACTGAAGCGGAACAAAAGGAAGGAGCAGCAGGAATTTGCAGATGAAATTCATGATCAGCTGGACACAACAACGAGAAAGGCCATGGAACTAGTGCTGGAAAAGGGTGTCTCAGTTTGTTGACAACTGTACCGCTGCAGGAACATGGATATGCGCTTCACAAAGGAGCGTTCAGAGATGCCATTGCATTGCACTATGGATGGCGCCCCAGTGGAATGCCTACCCTATGTTCGTGTGGCAAGAGCAATGATGTTGGTCATGCCCTGAGCTGTGCAAGAGGAAGGTATGTAATTAGAAGACATGATGAAATCCGAGACTTAACAACCACACTCCTCTGGGATGTATCTCACTTCGTTGAGACTGAACCACCACTGTAGCCATTAACAGGTGAAACACGCCATGGAAGAACCTCCAATCAAGAAGACAACAGCAGACTAGATGTAAAATGCAATGGTTTTTGGTATCCATTTCAGGAAGCATTTTTCGATGTAAGGGTTTTCAACCCCTTAGCATCAAGTAACCACTCAACCAGCAATGAAGCGTTTTTCAGAAGAAATGAACGTGAAAAGAGGAGGGCCTATGATCAACGTGTTTGCGAAATTGAGCACACCTCATTCACCCCGTTAGTTTTCTCCGTTACTGGTGGCAGTGGTCCAGCAGCCACTATCTTTTATAAGAGATTGGCCAATCTTATTGCAATTCACAAAGGAATGCCGTATTCCACGGTGATCTCTTGGATCAGATGCTCTCTGCGCTTCAGCCTCCTAAGATCATCAATTACTTCTATTTATGGCTCCAGACCTAAGAAGCATGTCATAGACACAGACAACGTTGTCCTGGCAAAAGCTGAGGTGCAAATTGCCCCTCAGTAGGCCTATAACTCTAACTGAACTTCTAGCTTTGTGAAAATTAAGTGTGTTACTGGTATGTCACCTTTGTTTCATTATTGCATGCTAATCTTCATACACTTTGAGGCTTCTTGCCAGGTATTAATTATTATTTCTCATTTTTGGGGAAAAAACTCCATAATAGTTTCTGCATAATTACAGCCTGTGGGTGAAGCCACAAAAGAGAACAATACCGTAGAGCAGGAAATTTTCGCGGCATAAATTTTCGCGAATCGAAGTAAAATGTAATTTTCGCGAGTTTTATTTTCGCGATGTGAAGATTTTTATTTGTGTTTTGTTACGTTTCAAGTCGTTTGTGTCCATTTCTAGACCATTTCAAGTTCGGAGCGTGCTTTTTGCTGAGTTTCACGCTCCATTCCTTAGAGAATCTTGTTACAGCATGCTGTTTTCCCGATTTTAGTGTGCATCTGTCGAAATGTTCGCAGTTAAAGTTTCGCGAATCCGTACAATTCGCGAATATAGCGAAAATATTACCTCGTGAAAATTTCCCGCTCTACGGTAGTTTGGTCCTCTCTGGTGAAGCCATACAGGTGATAATCAATTGACCTTCAGCACCAGTTGATGCAGCATTCTGGACACTTGAAAATCAGGACACCTGAATAAACAGGACATTAGATCATGGTCCCAAATGCTGGTCTATTGACTTGTGTATATTTGGTACCTGTAAATATGGACACCTCTGTATTCTGGAATAAGGATAGACATTTCTGATCCCAATGGGTTTATTCCCGGGCAAAATCACCTGTGTATTGTGGAAACTGGACAAGCTGTAGTAGCTGAGAAGAGTTGCATAGAGTTTATTCTCACCTTATCAAGAATTTCAGTCAACTATAATGGCTTTAGTACCCCCATTTTGTCTGTTAAATGCTATTTGTAGGATATGTTCTTGGTCTCAAATGCATGTTTTCCTTTGATACCTTTACTCTATATACTCTAATGTCATATTGGGACAATCCTGGAAAATCAGAACACCTCCGTAATCAGAACACTTCTGGTGGAGCATTTGTTTATCTATACCTGTTACGATTTTCATCTGTTAAAGGGGGGGGGGCTATGCCTTCAAAAGAACCTTGCTATAGGATGTAGGGATTTGCATAGTGTGAACTCAGTCCAACTAAACTCTGTCTAGCCCTATGCCTAGCTGTTTTGCCTTGTGCCTATTAAACAATTTACCCTTGTTCGAAGTTTTTTTGGAAGATACTTTTTGATAAAGCCATTTTGCACAGTCCTGTGTCAATCCTACATCTTCTCACCATTATTAAATGTTTTTGATACACCCTTGTTTGCGTGGGTTTTCCTTATAAATCGAAGTTGCTGGGATGGAGGCTGTTAAGAAGGTTCTACTGAAGTTATTATTATTATTATTCCTACCAGCTATGAACAAAGTTCAGAACCTTGCTAAAAGGAATATTATAAATACAGAAATTGAATTGCACTGACACTTCCATTTGACTTACTGCTGCTTATGAAACTGCTGTGACAATGTGTGGTCAAGTTTGGATTTGTAATGCATACCTCGGATGTAGAGTTTATCTATCTTTAATATGCACTTTACACTAAGTCTTGCTGATTTCTCATGATCACTTGATTACACACACAATTTGTAGACAGACTACCGGTCCTTGTCATAGTTTGAGACCAAGACTGTACATCAGTGTAGCATTGGTTCGTGATGCTTGTATTGGTTTAGCCATGACTGACACAAAAATTAATGTCTTCTGATGAGTTTGCAAAATTAATGATTACTTTTTATGCTATTGCTTGATTCAAATTGGGCCTGGTTGAACGTCCTAATTGACACAAGCAATATGACATGTATCACAGTTGACTGCAATCTGCACAAGACACCAAGTTATAATGATCCCTATAGCTAGAAGTATTTGCCTTTCTATCTCAAAACAACCTGCAGTGCAATATATTATTGGAGCTGGATGAAGAGAATGCCCTGTAGTTGTAAATAGTACATTAGTGGAAGTAAATTGCATATAGAATCAATTCAAACACCACAAACCAATGGTACACTGATGTACAGTCTTTGTCTCAAACTACCAAGGTATGACAAGGATTGGTTGGTAGTCTACACACTGTGTGTTGCAATCAGGTGAGAAAATCAACAAGTGCAAAGTGTTATAGACAAGCAATATTTGCATCCAATGGTTACAATTTTACAAATCAAAACTTTCTTTATAGCTAGTTGTAATACAGTAAGGGTGTATAAAAACCATTTAAAAATGGTAAAAGGATGTAGGATTAACACAGGATCGTGCAAAAGGCATTATCAAAAAGGATTCTCCAAAAACACTTGGAACAAGAGTAAGTTGCAAAACCGGTAGAGGGTTAGATGGGCAAAGGGCAAGACAGACATAGGGCTAGACGAGCATAGGGCTACACATACATGAGGCTAGATGGGTATAGGGCTAGACAGAGTTCAGTTGGATTGAGTGCACACAGTGCAAATTCCTACATCCTGCAGCACATATGTACTGTATAATGTGCTGTGGGATGTTTACCATTGTAAAATGGTTTTTATACACCCTTATTCGCGTGGTTTTTCCTTTTATAGCGACACGGTTGCTTGAATAGTTTTCCACTGCAGTTTAGAAGGAACATGATCAAATCTTGTTAGATAAAGAATCTAGAATCTATTCAGTTACCTGACTAAAATCAATTGATGTACCCATCCGGAAACAAATGCTCGAACAAAAAGAGCGCTGAAGTCGACGATCATCGAAGTACAGGCCTTGTGTACGTACGCGTACGTCTAGTCTCGCGTAGCCATTTCACTAGTCCGAAAATGGCTGATCCGGCGAATGTATGGGATTTACCTATGAAATTTTTTCTCGCTTTAGAAGTGTAAATGTTGCTTCAAAACCTACAAAAGGCACTTCGCACTAACAATCGGAGCTCACTGGCGAAAGATGAGACCTCTGGACCCTTTGTGGCGACCTGTAGCTCAGTTCGAAAAAACGATGAGAAGAATAATAATCTTAAAATGCACTGGTGTTGCGTAGCCATACATTTTCGTCTAAAATCACGAAGTTCTTTAAAGAAGTTGGCCTACAAAGGGTTTTAACCACTTCATCTTATAGCTAGTGTGTCAAAAGGCACTAATATCACTTCTAAATGCTTCTAACTGTACTGTGTCGTGAGTTTTCAGTCAAAAACAAAATTTGCGCTAATGTATGGTGGCCATGTTTTTTCGGTGTTAATCCTACATATGGAGTACTACCATACTCCATAATAAGTAATACTATTGAGAACACAAGTGATAATGAGTTGAACTAATGAAGCCAAACAAGTGATGATTGTCCGTATACAACTGTCACCATGCAAACTCATGGGCAGAGTGCACACAAGAACTCGTCCTAACCTCAGCAAGTTGGCAGCATTTGGTCTATTGCCAATGTCCACTGTGGACTGTGAAGGCGGCTTGTCTGCTCTGTTGTGTATTAAACTGTTGCTAGCAATCAACTTTCAAGTAAAATTTTGAATTGCCTTAAGATGATTGTCATTGAAAAACCACTGATTGATGAATTCAATTTTGATGAAGCATATTTGATCCGACATTCTGAACAATGTCTGCTCACATAACAACATAGAAGCATGGAACCGTTTCTTCCTTTTTTGTTCGGAGATGTCCCTTTGAGAGGTGGAATGAAGCGAAATCTAGCTACCTTTGTCCGACGCTCACTAGATACAGAGATGGAAAAGATACGGAGGCAGATAGTCGTCAACATCTCAAAGCCAGCACTTCTAGAAACCCCCTTGAACAGTTGGGTGCACATGTATCTGCTAGGTTAGAAGAAGGAGATATTAGAGGCACCATCAGAATTGCCAGCTCCAATGAAAGTTTTGTACCAGTGAATAGCCATACATCGGAGTTACTCAATGAAAGACATCCACCTCGTCACCCTAATTCCGAAAATCCCTTAGAGTCTGAACACCTGCTGTCCGGTCGAAGTTACTTCACCTGAAGTGCTTGGTGCCATACACTCGTTCCCTGCAGGTATGGGGGGGGGGGGGGGGGGGGGGGTCCTGATGGGTTAAGACCACAGCACCTGAAAGATCTTGTCACTAACAAGTCAGGTTCGGGAGCTAGTCTGCTATTGAAGGCCCTTTGTCGTTTTGTGAACTTTGTCATCAAAGGGGAAGTGTTGAAAGATGCCAAACCATTTTTCTTTGGAGCTTCCTTGGTTGCCCTATCAAAGACAGATGGAGGGGTGGGACCAATTGCTGTGGGGTGCACTTTGAGACGACTAGTGGCAAAGTGTGCCAGTGGTTCAATTGGCTCTGCAATGGGTGAACTCCTCTCTCCCCTTCAAGTTGGATACGGAACCCCTTCAGGAGCTGAAGATGCAGTTCATGCAGCTCGCATGTATCTCTCCAATACGCAACACAACCAGCTAATGCTTAAACTGGACTTCCACAATGCTTTCAATTCCATCAGGAGAGATGTTATGCTACATTCAGTCCTCAAATACATCCCAGAACTATATCCATTGGCTGCAGCTGCGTATGGTAATCCAACATTACTGTTTTTCGGAAATTCTTGGGTGGAATCAGTGGAGGGTGTCCAGCAGGGTGATCCACTTGGTCCATTGTTCTTCAGCTTAACCGTCCATCATCTCCTTAGTCAATTGTCTTCAGAATTTAAAGTATTCTACTTGGATGACGGTACTCCAGGGGGCACCGTTGAAGCAGTTGTAAATGATCTGGTGAGGTTGGAAGATACTCTTGGGCTAGTCCTAAACCATCGGAAAACAGAGGTTGTCAGTGACAATGCGGCCATCAGGAGAGCCATGCTTGCAATACACCCCGACTTGAAATGGGTAGACCCAGCAGATGTATGTCTCCTAGGATGACCCATTGGAGTTGACCAATCAACAGATTGCACTCTGTCAGTGAAGTTGAGGTCTTTTGAATTATTGGGTGAGTGTCTTTCTATATTGCATTCCCAAGACGCCCTGTGCCTACTCCAGAACGTCTTCTCTATTCCGAACGTTTTATATGTCCTGCGCACAGCACCTTGCTTCCAATACTCTATCCTTCCTGATTTAGATAGCTTGCAGTGATCCTTACTAGAAGAAATATGCAACGTCCATCTGACTGAGGAAGTTTGGCTTCAAGCATCTTTGCCAATCAATGTAGGAGGCCTTGGGATCAGGAGTTTTGTGAGCCTAACACCTTCAGCTTATCTAGCACCTGCCGCAAGCAGCTCTAATGTCTCAAGGAAAATCTTGCCCACTTCCATGCATAATGTTCCCACTCCATTTATGTCTAATGCCCTGACCATTTGGTCTCTCGGCCATAACAGCGTTCCTCCCCCAGAAACAGATGCTATGAAACAAAAGTCTTGGGACATGCCAATTATCAAGGCTACCATTGCTAAGCTACTCAATGATGCTGTACCTCAGGACAAAGGAAGATTGCTAGCAGTACAGAGGAAGGAAACTGGGGCATGGCTGACAGCACCACCAGCGTCAAGTCTTTTGGTTTACACTTTCTTAAGAAACCAGGAGTCCATTCATGCCATGCTGCATTGAATGACATTGTGAAAAGAAGCCTAGCTGCTGCTGACATACCTTCGATACTTGAGCCTGTTGGTCTCTGTCGCTCAGATGGCAAGCGAGCAGATGGTGCGTCGATCATCCCCTGGAAAAGAGGTCGAGCTGTTACATGGGATGTTACAGTATGGGATACCTTTGCTCCATTCCATCATTGGCAGCTTCAGGTGCTGCCTCAATAGACAACTGAGCTGAATCCCAAAAGAAGAGTCTGTATCGTGAGCTTACCCACACACATCACTTTATTCCAATTGGCATAGAAACTCTTAGAGTTTTTGGAGGAGAAGCATTGATGTTGTTGAAGGAACTGGGGCATCGCATCAAAATGAAAACCTCGGATTCACAATCCTTCATGCACTTATGCCAAAGAATCAGCATCAGTATTCAAAGATTCAACACAGTGGCTGTATTGTTGTGCTGTAATACGTAGACTTCAGTACACGTATGTGTGTGTTGTTCTATAGTCTGTAGGAAAGTGTATGTGAATTTTTTTGATGTATGTGTGTGTGTGTATGTATATATATATATATATATATATATATATATATATATATATATATATGCCTTTCTTTTTTCTTTTTCTTTGTGTCTGTTTTTTTCTTTTGGCCTTGTGTATACTTGAATAATTGATGGAAAAATATATATACATGAACTAAGTGTGGCATAGGATATTGGGGACATGATAAACTATAACATGCGCATGAGCAGTTGTACGCAAAACCCTGTATATATTCCTTGATTTTCTGGGGAGAACACTGAAACATGTAAAGACAACAACTGCAAGTAGCAATAGCTGTTCTGGTATGAAATAGGTGCTCAATGAAGCCATGTATCAACATTACAATGATGTCGTTACAGAAAAGTTTGCTAATAGCAGATCAAATCCTCACGCGATCTTTCACCAGTATGCTATAAGGCCTTTTTGAGGAAGACCACCTTTCATCAGTAGCACTAGGTGTCATCCCCTGACAACCAGGACCCAACTGAATAGCTGAGGATAGACTGTACTGAGGACCAATGAAACTTACTTATTTATTATGCTGAAAAATAGCTAGTCACAGAGATAGAAATTGACAAAATTTGTTATTGCCATAACCCAATTGTTGCCCCTGTAGTGGACCATTTCTAAGTTCGAAAACTTAGAGGTCTGTCACCGCTTGGCCGTTAAAATACAAAGGAACTAAAAAATACTTCAGTTAAATGTGTGTGGTGGCTCAATAAAACTTCTAGTAATAGTCCTGGTTATGAAGGACAGCAATGGTTACAGAAAAGGTTGCTAATAGCAGATCAAATCCTCACGCAATCTTTCGCCAGTGAGCAATAAGGCCTTTTCTGGGAATACGGTGGTATTAGCACACTGGTGAAAGATCGTGTGAGGATTTGATCAGCTATTAGCAACCTTTCTGTAACCATTGCTGTCCTTCACAACCACAACTATTCCTAGTAGTTTTGTTGAGCCACCACACATACATGTACGTACATGGCTAAAGTGTCTTTTAGTTCCTTTGTATTTAACGGCCAAGTGGTGTCGGACCTCTAAGTTTCCGAACTAAAGTCCACTACAAGGGGTTACCAGGTTATGGCAATTCCAAATTTTGTCAATCACAATGATATCACCAAAATGGCCTTTGTGGAACGGAATGTACAGCTTGTGATAGCTAGTTCTTTTGAAAATAAAGGTAGAAGAGTAAGGTATTTCAATAATTCATTTTAGAGACTACATAAATTTGGATAATTACTTGTCACTTAGGTAGTTTTGTAACTTTGCATAGTGTCTCCTATCTCTTTATCATGTCCATACTACCTACCTACAGCTTCTGCGAATAGTTACCAGAAAGCTTTGAAAATCCCAAGCTAGGCCCTTTGCAATTATGGAGAATTCCTATGAAAGCATTAGCTGATGACAGTCAGAATACCTCCAAAATACTGTACAAAACAATAAGCTTTTGGCAGGTCACTTTATTTGCCAATCTAATGTACAAAGGACTCAAAGTAGAGTATTAAGAAGTCTGTAGAAGGGATTTCATAGAGTAAACATCATGATTAAGCACATTGAGGGACTGCTACATGAGGTCTAAGAGACATACACACCAGTGATAATGATAATATCCTCAAAAACACTTGGAACAAGGGTAAGTTGTGAAACGGGCACAGGGCTAGACAGGCAAAAGTCAAGACGGGCATAGGGCTAGAGGAGCATAGGGCTACAGGGTTTTATCTGGGAAGGGAACCCTGGGTATGGTTCCCCCCCTAAGCAGAAAG
>CAUJGJ010000002.1:3621045-3658545 GCA_963170055.1 Halisarca cf. caerulea
GTTCCCCCCAAAAATAAAAATATACAGGCTTAATTTTTGTGAAGGAACACTGTCATGAATTGATCATAAATCCATTTATAAAGGGTAGAATTTGCCAAAAATGCTTATATTATTAATAGCTTGTATTAATCAATCTTGAATCCATTGGTATGTATGTTTATTTAGCAGTTACATAGTCAATGAATACATGTGTCAAAATTTAGGAGTTCTAATGTAAATTGCACGTGGTTTAGCTTTGTTCCAAACAGCATGTCATAAGCATTCGTGCAAGGATTTATTCATGTATAGGTACTTACGCATGCTTGCACATGTTCAGGGTTTCTTTTAGAGGAAAGGGGGCACAGGGGGTATCTTTCCCTTGAAATTTTATCCTAGCTATAACACACATGCACATTTGCAACAGACCAATCTGTGGACTGTATTCAGAAACAGCTTGAGTGGCGTAAAACAGCCTCATTTATCACCTTCTGAGACATGAAAACTAAAAATTTTCCTGGGGGAACATACCCCCAGACCTCCCTAGACCACTATTATTCCACATGCATATCTACCCCGCCGTTACGTACATCACTATACTTTGCCACTGCCTCATCTTCATCATTATTTTGAAAGAAAACCTGATATGCATGCTGCATGCATGAGTGGGGTTTTTAATATCATTGAATACACAACATCATGCTTGCGCCACGCCACGCCGCGCCGCGCCACACATGTGTGTATATACATACATACAAATAAATAGATGTGTAGGTTCCCCCCAAAAAATTTGACCCCAGATAAAACCCTGGGCTATATACATGAGGCTAGACAAGTATACATGTAGGGCTAGACAAACTTGAGTTGCATGGACTGAGTGCACATTGCAAATTCCTACATCCCTCACATATGTATTTATATGCTACGGGATGTAGGAATTTGCTTAGTGTGCACTCAGTCCAACTAAACTCTGTGTTCTTTCATCTGCCAAGCCTGTTTCCAGATTGTAGATACTGGTTCCAATTGGCTACAGTCGCTGAGAAAGTCTATTGAAAACTTAGGAGACAAGCGATTCGAGTTTAAAAAACTTGTGGGCCGCCCACGGCCCTGGAAACTCGAATCGCTTGGAAATCGTCGTTATTGACTAAAATAATACTTCGAAGAACTCTTCTGGTCGAAAAGACTCTTCGCTGATAAAATCAGGAGCAAACGAATGAATTTCACCAAAATATAGCCGAAAGATTACGTACCGACTTTGCGTCCGCCATGTTGTTGACATATATATATATATATATATATATATATATATATATATATAAATTTTTGGGCCGCCTTCTGGCGGCCCTATATTGTTTTTACTTTCACCGGAAGTGTCCGGAATGTCCGTAACGATGTCAATATATATATATATAATATATATATATATATATATATGTATATATATATATATATATATGTATATATATATATATATATATATATATATGTCAACAACATGGCGGACGCAAAGTCGGTACGTAATCTTTCGGCTATATTTCGGTGAAATTCATTCGTTTGCTCCTGATTTTATCAGCGAAGAGTCTTTTCGACCAGAAGAGTTCTTCGAAGTATTATTTTAGTCAATAACGACGATTTCCAAGCGATTTGAGTTTCCAGGGCCGTAGGCGGCCCACGAGTTTTTTAAACTCGAATCGCTTGTTCTCGCTCAAATTACTTTCTACAACGTTTGGCCATAGTAACCAACTTTAGACTGACCATAGACACAAACACTGCTGACAATTGGACTAATGAATTGACTAACGTCACCCCAGTTCCCCCTTTTCCAAGTGAGAATCAATGTTATGGTATGTTACAATTATCATAAGAGTGAATGAAAGTGAATTTCCACTGCCAGTCAGTAAAAAGATATAACCACATCTTTTCCCTGTTGAAAGGCAGCAACGGTTTTCCTCTGATTATCCTTCAAACTTGGATACCCAATCATCTTTCCTGCAACTTGATTCAAAACTGACACTGCGCAACATTGATAGAATTACTGCCTATTAAAAATGATTCTGTTGCACAACACTGATAAAGTATTGCATCAGATGTAAAAGCAAAAAGGTCTCCCTAATGGCTAGTACTCAAACCATAGACCACCATTTCTATTGATTTCTTCAATATCAAAACATCCATCCTCACTTCGCGTGATCACATGTGACATTCTCATTAATATTCTAACTTCTGCAATATGATTGGTTGCAGCGAATCTCCTACGCAGCATGTCAAAAAAATTTGTGGATAGTCACCAGATCCATTTCTCGTGTGCGTGAGCCAAGATGTGAGAATGGGGCTGGGTGCAAGACTATCAGGCGCTATGCCTGTCTAGCCCTGTGCCCATTTCACAACTTACCCTTGTTCCAAGCGTTTTAGGAGGATGCTTGTGATAAAGTTTGTTATTTTTAAGCTGCTCAAATAGAAGCAGAATTTACTGGTTGTCCATCAACACATGCAGAAACCAGCCCAAACTGAGTCAGCCAATTCTTAAAATGGCAGACTTTAACCAATATTGCCAGTTTTCCATTGAATGAATTTTCCCCAGAAGTATAAAAGGAGCCCCTTAAAGCAAAATGCCATAGCTATGCTAGATCAACTTACCTTTAGGAACATACTCACAGCCTATCCACTTCTCAAATCCCACATCTTGCAGGGTTTTAAAAATGAAGCAGTAGTTCAGTTCCCCTGGATAATCAGGTTCATTGCGCCCTGGAACTTGTGCAATTTGAATATGACCTAAGGACAATCAG
Source organism: Halisarca cf. caerulea (assembly GCA_963170055.1). Taxonomy (NCBI): domain Eukaryota; kingdom Metazoa; phylum Porifera; class Demospongiae; order Chondrillida; family Halisarcidae; genus Halisarca; species Halisarca cf. caerulea. Next base: position 3,623,808 of record CAUJGJ010000002.1, read on the forward strand.
ATTGGTTAATACAGTTTTGATTAGATGATAATATCATGAGGTATGCCAAATTATCATACCAATAAGATCAATATGTCCTTTCAGAAAATCTGTGATGTTTCCATCCATCCTCTGTGCATGGTATATATCAAACTGCAGTTTTAAGTTAGGCATTTCAATTGCCTTAATAATTTCACAAGCTGTGAACAAAAAAAACATTAACAGTTGAAACATAAACACATGTAAGTTGTTTACATACCTTCAGACTGATGTTGCAAAAAATAGCCAGGTATTACGGAGATTGGTTCGATTAAAACTGTTATATTGAACTGGATAGAGGCAAAAAAACCGTTCGCAATAATAAATTAACCAATACATATTAATAATATAATAGGTACATGCATACACATGCGTGCAAACATGCACACACACATGCGTGCACATGTGCACACACACATGCATGCATACACACACACACACACACATGGACTGTCCAATGCAGTCATTCTGAGAAACACAAAAGCTACATTCTGACTAAGAAACAACTGGAGGAGACAGTACAAGTGATGTGCCACACATACATACTTGAAATACTAAATATTGTGGTAGAAAAGAACTGACAGTTCCAGTGTTTTAGCCAAAGCATCATGGAGGGGGAGCCCACACTCAATCATATAAAATTTTTATGCACCCTCCTTTGAAAGCAGTGTGCCCCCTTATGTATACTATGCACCTTTGTTAGAATTATTAAGGGTGTATAAGTAATAGTTAAACCATGGCTCTTTGTGGTGTCCGTCATTTATCACATGAGCGAAACGAGTGTGATAAATGACGCGCACCACAAAGAGCCATGGTTTAACTATCTTAACTAATGTTTTCCCACGGATTGGCGCGCAATATAATTTATTAGGATCAGCGCGTTTTTGAAGATGGAAGCACTCAACTTGTCTGTTGACACTCTAGACTTCTTAGATGCATCTGATATTGAATATTTTCCTCTAATGAGTCCACAAGAAACTCAGCTAGATTTTGCAGCTTTAACAGACAAGTACAATCTGCAATGTTCAGCGAACTCACAGGTTCATAGCCAATCCGAATCGTCTTTGGAAGGGCCGCCAAGTATTCAGCAGGTCCCACTTGAGGACAAAGTGGGCTCTTCAGAAACCAAACAACGAGGAGCAGGAAAGAGAAAAGGGAAGGGGTCAAAGGCAAAAGAGCAGGAATCGAAGCGATTTCGACCCGTTTCGGCGGAAGAAGTCACTCAATTGTCTTCACCATATGTTCCGCAGAGCACTAACCGCTCTACAACTTGGGCAAAGTCCGTTTTTGAGACGTGGAATACCAACAGGAGCGAGAAATGTCCCGAATCTTTTTTAGAAGAGTGCCGCGATCCCGCTACGATGGAAAAATGGCTGAAGCTCTTCGTAGCTGAAGGCATGTACAACCAAGCTGGCGAACCGTACCCGCCCGACACAATCTACTGCATTCTGACAGGAATTCTCCGTTTTATGAGGCAAGTGACACCGCGATGTGAAGTTCCCAACTTTTTAGACCGAAAAAATCCAGATTTTCGAGAGCTTCACAGCGTCACCGATCACATTTACCGCCAATTGAGGTCAGCTGGAATCGGATCTTCCAAGAAGACGACGGAAATCCTCAGTAAAGACGAGGAAACTCTTTGGGGACACGTGGTGTCCTTGGTGTTCATACCCCCCAAGCTTTGCTGAACACGGTCTTTTTTCTCAACGGAAAGAATCTGGCTTTAAGAGGTGGAAAAGAGCACCATGAGCTCAAGTTTTCTCAGTTTCAACGGCTAAGCAACCCCAACAGGTATGTGTATCATGAAAACGGGTCGAAAAACAGAAGTGGAGGAATTGCGGATTTCCGTGTACCCAATAAAGTTGTGACCATACAAGTGAACAGACTGACCCCTGAAAGGTGCCATGTACGTATACTGGATGAGTACATTGCCCGTGCTCCAAAGACAGCTCAATTGTCTGATGCATTTTACCTCCAATGCATGCCGTCTATTGATTGTGGAATTCCTGATGCACCATGGTATAAGAAGCAACGGCTAGGAGTCAACAAGCTTCAGGGTATGGTGAAAAACATGTGCTTGCAAGCTGGGATTTCCGGGCACAAAACCAACCACAGCCTGCGAGCATCATGTGCAACTCAAATGTATGAAGCGAATGTACCAGAAAAGATAATAAAAGATCGCACTGGCCACCGCTCATTGGAAGCTCTTCGGAAGTATGAGAGACCATCAAAAGAACAGCTTTTGGCTTCAGGTGACGTACTTGACAACACACATCCTATTACATTCCAGAGCTCCGGAGGGAAGGTATCGAAGGAAAAGGAGAATGCAGATCCTCAGACCTTGACCCCAACATCCATGGCTGCTCCTGCTCAAGTTGTGTCTTGGCCAAATACAGCTACTCAGAGTGAAAACAAGTACAACTTCTCTCCAAAAGTCCCAGAAATGACCATCCACCCAGTTAGCCTTCACAACTGTCAGATACAGGTGAATTTGGGACCAAATCGAGATGCTGCCACTTTAGACCTCTTCGATGAGCCATTCAAAGAAGATTTGCGCCTTTTCGATCTTCTGAGTCGTTTCAGTTAGAAACTTTGGTGTGCTGCTGCGTATTGTGTTGTTGAAGGCTATAGAGACTGCTGCTGCGTGTTGTGTTGTTGCTGCTGACTTAATTATTATTTATCACATTGTTGTAATCTATAGCACATGATTCTAATTAGTATCACACTATTCCAATTAATATTACATGGTAACTTCATGTGATTCAGTATATAACAAATGGGAATAACCATAGTAACATTAGTTAAGTATAGGTTATACAATGGGAATGAGAGGTTTAGTGGTTTACACACCTGAGGGCGGAACCTGAAGGTGTGAATCGCTAAATCTTCCATTCCCATTGTATAACTATCTTGTACCATGATGCTGGATATTCAAAGGCGTAGCCTGAGGATGTCGTAACTGTTCATTTCCCAGCCTTTTCTTATATTGTTCTACTGTGCTGGGCGTGGGGAGATGGCTGGTCCTTTCTTATCAGAATTCGCAATTGCCTTCAATCCAGATCAGTTTTGGTACACCCCTTAGCTGATATGGTTGCTTATGACCCGAACACCAAGCCGAACACCTCCATCCAACCATCAGCTAATCTGACCTCCTACAGCTAGCTGTTCATTGACCAGCTATTTACTGATCTAAATGCTTCCATCTAACCGTATACTGATCTGACCGCCTCCATCCCCACATATACTGACCCGAATACCTTCAGCCAACCGTCTGCTGATCTGACCACCTCCATTCAGCTATTTGCTGACAAATCGAATGCCTCCATATCCAACTGTTTCCTGATCTGACCATTTCCATCCATCTCCTGATTCGACCGCGTCCAACAGTCTCCTGATCCTACTGCCTCCATCCAACAGTCTCCTGATCCTACTGCCTCCCGATCTGACCGCCTCCATCCAGCCATTTACTGACACGAACCCTTCCATCCAATCATCTGCTGATGTAAACTCCTCCATCTCACTTTTAGCTGCAACAAATGTCACTGCACAGCTACCACCAGACCTGATCATTTCCCTTACGTGTAAAAAGAATCTGTCTACAAGGTTTGCTCCAATTGTTTCAGATGAAGAATTTAAGGCAATGCGGGTAAGAGCAATTCTTAAAATAAGTGAAAAACAACAAACTGGGCCAATAAAGTTTGGATTGATTGAGCTGAATACAGGCAGAGAATTGCAAAGGAGGACGAGGAATCCTTCTGATTTAATTAATCAAATAACGATGACAGAACTGCATTACTGGCTCTCCCATTTGCTGTTGAGGTTAGAAAAAAAGATGGTGAGTTGCATCCCCTAAACACCTTGTATAAAATCTGTTGTGGTCTATATACAGAGAACAATCTGGGAAATCAATCCAGAATGGAACTTGTTCACGCAGCCAGAATTTTGTGACTTCTGGGATAGTCTAGATGCTCAAATGCAGGATAGCAAAGTGAAAGGGCTGGGAAACACCAAAAAAAGGCAGCTAATAACAGCTGAAGAAGAGAATATTATGTGGAAATGTGGTGTACTTGGTATGCACAGTCCTCAGGCTCGTGTTGATGCCATGTTTTTTCTCATAGGAATGTGCTTTGGTTTGCGTGACAGACAGGAGCATCGACAGCTTTGTTGGCATAATTCTCAATTGCCATTGGTTGAAATCCCTGCAGATTCCCAATCTCCTCTCCAGAGAAGTTACTTAAAGTATGTTGAAGATGTGACTAAAAACAACCAAGAAGGTATAAAAATGAGAAAGTTTGAACCGAAAACGGTTGTTCAGCATGAGAATGTAGAAAATCTACACAGGTGTATTGTACGTGCTTTAAAAGAGTATGATGCCGACAAGCAGACCAGGGAATTCATTTTATCTTCAACCATTGAAAGATCTGAAGGATGATGTCTGATTCAGTAATGTACCAATTTGACACAACAGTCTTGACAAGACAATCGGATGAATGTGCAAGACTGTAGATATACAAAGTTTCAAAACCAATCCCTCCCTAAGGGTGTCACTTGCTACAAAGTTGTTCCAAAATGGCATTGATGAACAGCTCATAATGACCAAAACTGGGCACTGTAGCACTGATGGTGTGAGGAAGGATAAGAGAATTGGCAATGATCAGCTGCAAATGGAGAATCCTTTTTTGATAATGCCTTTATTTTTTAATAAAGATTTCCTTAGTGATATTGGGATTTCGGCAAAGATTTATCACAGGATTTCAAACACGTACGAGAGATTGCAGATTTCAAGATTGCACAAGATTTCAGCATTTCACTTGACATTTCACTCGATGTGTACGAGATTGCACCGAGTTGTGGACCGCTCACGTACGTGCGCGCACATCTAGTCTCGCATAGCCATTTTGCTAATCTGGTGAATGTATGGGATTTGCCTATTATATTTTTTCTCGCTTTAGAAGTGTAGGTGTTGGCACTTCGCGCTAACAATCGGAGCTCACTGGTGTAAGATGAGACCTCTGGACCCTTCGTGGCGACCTGTAGCTCAGTTCAAAAAAATGACGAGAAAAATAAGAATAAGAATAAGAATAATCTAAAATGGTACTGGTGTTGCGTAGCCATACATTTTCGTCTAAAATTTAAGTTCTTTAAAGAAATTGGCCTACAAAAGGTTTAAACTACTTTATCTTATAGCTAGTGTGTCAAAAGGCACCAATATCACTTCTAAATGCTACTAACTGTACTGCATGGTTAGTTTTGAGACGAAAACAATATTTGCGCTAATGTATGGCGGCCATGTTTTTCAGTGTCAATCCTACATATAGAGTACTACTGTACTCCATAATAAAGTAGACTAGAGTATGCAGTAGTTTTAACAATATGCAAGGTCTTCTATACAAACACTGCTGCTTTTCAGTTCTTGTAATCATTGCATAACATGGTGATCCATTGTTGCTAAGGTAAACAATTAACTTGTGTTTTAATTGAAAAATATACACCTCATGAATTTTTAATGAGGTGGGTTAATGAATTATATACCCAGTCACATCAAAGGATACACCCACGTATTATGGTACAAAAACATTTCTAAATAGTAAAAGGATGTAGGATTGACACAAAACCATGTAAAAAGACAATAAAAAGGAATTCTCCAAAAAACACTTGGAACAAGGAGAAGTTGTAAAATGGGTACAGGGCTAGGTGGGCAAAGGGCAAGATGGGGTATAGGCTAGATGAGCATAGGGCTGTAAAGTACAGTGGGTACCCTCGTTTATCCAACTACGTTTGTTCCTCATAAAATGTGTCGGATAAATCAGGGTAAATTGTGCAGAGAGTAGTGATGGTGGTTCACAGCAGAGTGTTAGATAAATAAGGTTTTCGGACAAACCAGTTTCAGATAAATCAGGTGTGACTGTACTGTACATATGTACATGAGGCTAGATGGATATAGGGCTAAACAGAGTTTACTTGGACTGAGTGCACACTGCATGTGCAAATTCCTCCATCCCACGCATATATGCATATGCTGTAGGATGTACGTAGGGATGTGTGCAGTGTGCACTCAGTCCAACTGAACTCTGTCTAGTCCTATACCCGTCTAGCCCCATGAATGTATGACCCTATGCTGGTCTAGCCTTATACCCCACCCTTGCCCTTTGCCCACCTAGCCCTGTGCCCATTTTACAACTTCTCCTTGTTCCAAGTGTTTTTGGAGGTTTCTTTTTGATAATCTTTTTACATGGTTGCGTGTCAATCATGCAGCCTTTTACCATTTCTAAATGTTTTTTATATACCCTTGTTTGTTTTTTTTTCCTTTGTGACAAAGTGCTCAAACAAGGTTTAGTAACTTGTATCGATTGATACTTCCAAAGTTTGCGTTTGCTTTGGAGATGAAGAGATTTTTATTAGATACGAGGGAAACTAATCTGTCGGATACGACGGGAAAGAATTTGTGAAGTTTAAGAAAGCGAGTTTCACATTCAAGCAACTGTGTAGTTGTTGTCTCGTCATCTTCGCACATTCTTCTCTCAATGATGGCTAGTATGTCACTAGTCAGTTTGAAAGGTCTTCCTGAACCTGGTCATCTAGAAAGCGTCCCGTACTTCTGCATGGTATTTGCGAATGATGGACCACACTGTCTGCTTAGGGATGTTCTGACTAATCTTTCGAGCCGACGTACTTGCAAAATTTGTCCGAGCAAAACTTTCCTTTGGAAATAAAGCTGGATGATCCTTTCCTTGGCGAAATAAGTAATTCACATTTTTTCTACGAACTGTAAACTGTTAGTGGTTAGATTACTTCCGCAAACGCTAACAGCTTTTCGCTGTTCAAGAACCAATAATCTGGTAACAGAAAAGCGCTGATGTAACTTTGCCTGTATCGGTTAATGTCATGTTCTTTATGACTCGTACTGTATGGTAATCTTAAAATGGCACTGGTGTTGCGGACCAATACCTTGCCGTCTGTGCTTTGAATCTCTATCAAAGAGATAGGTATATGAAGCCTTTGAACTACTTTGTCCAGTAGCTAGAGGGCTCAAGAGTACCAAAAACCCCTTATAAAAGCTATTAACTCTTCATAAGTGATGCTACGCATATGCTGACGACACCACCATCTATTGCTCTAGCGTTGATGTATCTCAGTTGAAGAGAGCGCTCACAGATGAATTGGCTGTCTTGGCGGATTGGACCAAGAGAAATGGACTAAGTATTAATATGAAGAAGACTCAGTTCATGGTTCTAAACAGGAAATGTAGAGAAGCAGATGTAGCAGATTTGGAAATAGAGGTTAACGATGAAGCTCTAGCCAGATGTAACAATGTACAATTTTTGGGGGTTACTGTGGATAGACAACTGAATTGAAAGGATCATGCTGAGGAGAAAGTGCCTTCCAGGCTTGGCCCAACTACACAGGGTGAAGGAGACTCTTCCATGTCAGCTCAGGAAACTCCTATACCAATCTCTCTTCCTACCACATTTGGATTACTGCGTAGTTGTCTAGGCTGAAAGTAGTAAAGCAGATGAGGATAAAATGGAGAGACCAACAGTGCCCTTGGTCTGAGGAGTGCCCATAGAGATAATGATCTACAAGTACCAACACCAAGATCCAGTTTTGTCAACAACTCTTTCACATACAAAGCAGGGGTAGAGTGGAACAAAATGCCAAGATCCATTAGGGAATCCAATGGAACTAAGTTTATGTCTGATTTGTTACTGTATTATGTATCTGTTAATTTGTCACTGTATATGAATTCAGGATTTTAACATTACAGTATGTTATGTATGTTATGTTTTGCCATGTTGTTTTTGCTGTTTTGTTTATGCATTATTCTATGGTCCCCCATTTATACCAGCCTGTGGCTGAAGGGGTAAGCAATCTCAATAATACAGTCTTTTTCGATTGGTTTAACGTGTTTTTCGTTTCATTTAACGGATGTTGCAATTCATTTAACGGGCGTTTCATTCCAATTAACGGATATTTCATTGCAATTAACGGAAGCGCTATTGTACAAGTTTGGAGTAAATTTGAAGCAAAATCTAAAGGCTAAAAACAAACTTTTCTCAGCGCATTTCGTTTTCGAATGCTTTCCTTCTTCGTCCTTGGATAAAGGACGCCTCTTTAGATGGTAGCCCGTGGCTAAAATGCTTTCACAAGGCACCAAGAAAGACAGGCAAATGTTTCATCCACCATTCACAATTTTCTTGCACCACACTACTGAATCTTCGGCATACGCATTCATGTAACCCCTATGCTTCCAAAATAAGGGCTTGAAAGTTTGTAAACTTTTCTTTATTTCTGATTTCTATCATCGAAGTGGTACCTCTCGAACAGTTTCTTCGTGAACGCTCAAGTCTTCGTAAACCTCCTAAGGAAAGTGTTAGTATACGAAAATTAAAGTTTAAGAACTTAAAAAACGAAGCGTCCTGAGTAAAGTTGGGTATTTGGGTAGAAAATTGCTCCAAACTTGAGCTACAGCGCTTCCGTTAATTGCAATGAAAAATGCGTTAATTGCAATGGAACTTCCGTTAGATAAATTGAAACATCCGTCAAATGAAACGAAACATCCGTTAAACCAATTGAAAAAGACTGTAATAAGATAAGATATTGCTATTTTTTGGACGAAAACAAATTTGCGCTAATGCATGGTGGCCATGTTTTTCTGTGTCAATCCTACATATGGAGTACTACTGTGCTCCATAATTATATAGTGTGACCATTGTGCAAACATAGGACAATTATTATAAATTATTAGGTGGTCACCATTATGCCATATCAACCAGTTAACAGATCACAACATTAATTTGATGGCGTAATACGTACCTGTCATCATATTGTATATTTAAGAACCACATAAAAACATTTAGAAATGGAAAAAAGATCTATGGCTGAAAGATTGCCAATTGTCAAAAACCATTGAAACAACATAGGACTACTTGTTGCACATGGCTGGAAGTGCACTGGGATAGATATGTATGGGACTAGGCATGCACGGAGTTAGACAGGCATAGGGATTGACATGCATAGATCTAGGTATACACGGGGCTATACAGGCATAGCTAGAGCTAGACAGAACTGGGTTGGACTGGGCGCAGTGTGCAAATTCCTAAATCCCGCAGCTATAATGTCAAGATGAATAAACCACTTCAAGTTACAAATTCTATAATACTGTGTATGTGTACCTGTAATAACTGACGGCTGTAGAGGGATTATGATTGGGGAGCTTGTAATAAGAGGTTCCACTAACTTAGCAATCAGCCTCCAGGCAAGATATTTTTGTATACCTGGATTGCTAATGGGGAAATTAACAAAATAAGTAGAATTAAAGACCAAATAAAGGAATAAATAAAAAGGTTATTGCCATTGTTTTTGGATTCAGATATTCATTCAAAAAAGCTCTCCATTCCTAGATATTTTTGAGCTTCTGCCAGGCTGTGGCATGCCCTTCAGTATATGTTTATTCTCTATATATTTGATTTACTTACATAAGTGTACACGTGTAGCTGCCTTTTCTATTTGATATTGTTTTGCCAATTCCCTTTCTGTTCTTATCCTCCCAGATTAAAGATACAAAGCTATGTAGGTATTGTAAGTCACAAATGGTATTCAGGGAAAAACGGGTAGTAACATGATGCCATTTTTTGTACATAGTATTATTTCCTGATGACGTCATACATCAAAGAGCCTGCCAGGGCAGTATTTGTATGCAGATCAATGAAGTTGATCGTAGTTAATAGTATTATACCCAGCATTTGTAATGGGTGCGCCCAGTCGCAATAACTATGCAGGGAAACATAACTCTGAGCATGCGCAGTACACTACCTCGTGCGCCTGCAAGCAGCTGTCAGTGTGATTGAAGCATGTGGCTAAACCAGATTGCAATTTTTTGGTCTCCATTACTTGTGAGTAACGTAAAGGGGTGTGGGCTGTTTCCCCAGGTTTATTATGCCTATGGGTTGCAGGTCAAAGGTCACCTCCTGAAGCCTGTAGTGTGTATATACAAACCCAAGTGTAGGCATACATTAAGGTGCCTGGGGAGCAGCCTGCTCCTTTTATACCAAGTAACGTGGTATTCATGATCTGATTGACCCCCTACAGAGCTAAGTTGGGTAATGTACTATAAATGACTGCGAATAGAAGAGTCCCTGGTAGTGCAGGTGCACAATGCAGAGACAGAGAAAGAAGTGAAAGTAAGGTACAGGTAGAAATTAGTATTATGGCCATGCAGGCCCTCATCAGCTACATACAAATCAGATTTGAATGTAGCTGACGAAGGCCTGCGTGGCTGAAACATCCGATTTTGTTGTGAAGATCTTTGTTGAAGATTTTTATTAAAGATTCTTTGCTATGTGTTTGTTCAAGACTATTCCGACTAACATCATAGAATGTAGCAATGAGCTTATATGATATTATATATTCACTTGTAAGTAGGTTGTCACTGGAAATAACCCAATATATTCCAAACCAAAATTACATGTACAAGATCTATGTAATAACGTTTATATTATCTATGGTGTAAATATGGAAATGGGATGTACGCATGACAGTCAATTCCAAAAAATACTAAAACAATGTACTGAGGTTTATTATACTGTATAGCTCTATGTGTACTTGGGCTACATTGGCGTTTACTTAATTGCTATCAATAATATTATGTTTGCGTATGCCTCTAATAGTGGATGACTTGGATGAACTCTGTGGATATACGGCTTTGCATGACAGCCACTACTTATAACCTATTATTTACAAGCAAAAAGTATATGGACAAGAACAATATAAAAACATTAAATGGAAAAAAGATATAGGGATAAAATTGTCAATCATCGAAAAACATTGGAACAAGGTAGGGTTGTTTGCTACACAGGGCTGGACAGGCATAGGGATAGACATGCATAGGGCTAGACAGGCATAGGGCTAGACGAACAAAGGGCTAGACAGGCACGGGGATAGGCAAACATGGGTTTAGACGGGCATAGAGCTAGACAGAGGTGGGTTGGGCTTGGTGCAGTGTGCAAATTCCTACATCCTGCGTTAATACTTTAGCTGTGGGATTTAGGAATATACACACTGCACGAAGTCCAACCCATCTCTGTCTAGCTCTATGCCCATCTAGCCCCATGTATGCCTAAATTTACACATTGACTGCTCAGGGCTATGCTGAAGCCCCCTTCATACCACAATGTATGTACATACGTATGTACTTACGTACATGTTATACATGCATACATGTTACCAAAGGTACAACAGTGTGTGTGTGTGTGTGTGTGTGTGTGTGTGTGTGTGTGTGTGTGTGTGTGTGTGTGTGTGTGTGTGTGTGTGTGTGTGTGTGTGTGTGTGTGTGTGTGTGTGTGTGTGTGTGTGTGTGTGTGTGTGTGTGTGTGTGCCTGCCTGTGTGTGTCCATGCGTAGTACAAGACTGACTACACTGTAGCATCCCCATAATGCAACAGCTAGTCACAGCTCCTAACTTGTTAACAGTAGGTGTACTGCAATAGCCATGCCAACAAACACACACGGCAACAAGGCAAACCTACCACACTATCCAACCCAGCATCGTAGCATACTGCAACTGCACAGTAAAATTTCAGCAGTGAAAATAACATATCATACCACTGCAACAAGCAGCAACCTATAACCCACAAGAGCATATTTGCATGTACGTACATACAACAATGCACCAATCTATGATTATAACATGTATCAGGAAGCAATAACTCCTGCCAAAACACACTACCCAGGAAGGATTTCAAAGTAAAGCATTATTACGGCAGGTACGTATGTACATTACTGCCAGGGAATCACCTGAACCACTCAGTACAATAGCCAAACCACTTACAGCCTGTGACCAGCACTCATTGCTATAAACTTGTACAAAGGCCATAAAACAGCTAGCAGTATAATAAGAAGACTACTACCAAAAAAAACATAGACTAGTGATATATGTATTATATGTATATTATGTAAAACAACCAAACTGTAACAGTAAGAGACTTTTTAAAAGGCATATGTATTGTGTTATATTTACCACCTTAACACCAAAGATGTAAGTTATATAACATACATAATAATATATACCCGAGTGTAACATGTATGCCTATATTGACCACCCCACCAAAACATGCAAGGCTACAAGTTATATTGACTACCCAATGAAGAGGGTGCATTTGCAGTAGACCACTAGACATCAATTGAACCAGCCAACAGAGTGCAGTAAACAATACAGCCCACACTCTAGCCCATCAACTCGGTAGTTTTGGTATACTGCCAGATACCACCTAAAGTCACTGCATGCAGAACGCTCATCCCTGCAGCCACATGCTCCAATGAACTCTGCAACAGAGCAGTACAGCAAATTTACTGGAATCTACTACCACATGCATACCACAGGCAATTGGCTGAAGCAGCCTTACTGAATTAAACAGCTTATGCATGCAACAATATAAGTTCAAATGATTGCAACAATTACACCGGATAAATATCTCCATAGCAGTATACTGTATATGCTTTAAAAAATTGTCACACCCACTTCACTAAAAATTTAATCATTTTATTAAAATATATACAAAATGAACAAAATGGATGACACTGATGAAAACAAGTAGACTTTGGACAAATACTTAAAATACTGATGAATACTAGAGTTGGGTGGGAATAAAGATGGCTACTTATGAGTTAAAGCATCTATGAGCGTATTCCGGAGAAATTGTGCCATCCTCAACGTCCTCGATGTCTGAAATCAAGCAATGTCACTTAGGTGTGGTGACATTGGCGGTAGTCTGGCTTGCTATGACCGTCCCACTAAGCCCCGGGGGCCCCTGGTGCTTAGTGGACTATTGTAGCAAGCCAGTGGTGAACCATGGTAACCATCCGGAGTGTAAATGGTGGTAGCCAAGTTTCAAGAACTGGATGAGTTTTTTGCCATATCCAAGACAACAAACGAGTATCAGCTTAAAGAAAGCATGCAGCTAAACAAGCAACAAAAACTTTTGTGACGAAATATTAGATTGTTTACTGTGTGTGACAAAAATTAGAATACTGTGACAAAAATTAGAATGGAAGAAAGTTCGTCACCATTAGATCGAATCGCTATTCACGGTGAATTTTACTCTGATGAAATTAAAGGGATGAATTTTTAGAGCACATATGGTATTGCTAGCTGCAACTGTACCATAACATAGGGAGCAATTCAATGTACAATTGCACTGACAGAAATCCAAATTGAACTGCCAAGCGAACAATGTACCACACTGGAAAAGCTCGGTGTAGCAAATGCATTAGGCTATAAGGAATTGCCATTCATATGTATACAGTATAAACACCAAAATGCATGAACTGCACAACGCTAATGAACAGAGAGACACCTCATGCAGGACAACGGAGAGCACCAGCATGCAAACAGCAGCCGTAATGTGCACAGCATAGAAAACACTGCCGGACAAGCCTACTGTGGTATCAAAACATATAGGAACACAAAGCCAACCAAGACACACCAACTGTGGCTGCTTAACTACAGCTCATGGAGTTATGCATACAAGTAAGGCACAGGAACACCAACCTTACCATCTACACACAAAATGTGATGAGCCAAACCAGACATAATTTGTGCCCTATTATGGAGTATGGTAGTACTCCATTTGTAGGATTGACACCGAAAAACATGGCCACCGTACATTAGTGCAAATTTTGTTTTCGTCTGAAAACTAACGTTACAGTACAGGTAGTAGCATTTAGAAGTGATATTAGTGCCTTTTGACACACTAGCTATAAGATAAAGTAGTTAAAACCCTTTGTAGGCCAATTTCTTTAAAGAACTTTGAAAATTTAGACGAAAATGTATGGCTACGCAACACCAGTACCATTTTAAGATTCTTCTTCTTCTCGTCGTTATTTTGAACTGAGCTACAGGTCACCACGAAGGGTCCAGAGGTCTCATCTTTCGCCAGTGAGCTCTGATTGTTAGTGCAAAGTGTCTTTTGTAGGCTTTGAAGCAACACCTACACTTCTAAAGTGAGAAAAAAATTAATAGGTAAATCCCATACATTCACCGGATCAACCATTTTCGGATCAGCAAAATGGCTACGTGAGACTAGACGTGCGTACACGTACATGAGGGGTCCGCAACTCAGTGCAATCTCGTACACATCGAGTGAAATCTCAATAATTATTATTCAACACATGCCCAGCAGTGGACCAACAATACTACAAAACTCAGATACAATAGTAGTTTCTATAATGGTCAGTTAATCACGCATCTAGACATCTGATCAAAGGTCCAGAGGGTGGTCTGAGGTGCTGACAGCCTTCATTGATGGAGAATGATAGGATGACCTTGGTGCCCTGATACAGGTGACTGCTGACTTGATGAGGCTGTGATCCTGCATTTGATCCAACCCATAGCTGAGTGGTATGATTGCCCGTGCTTTTCAGGCATGAGACTGGCTAGCCTCTTGAGGGCCATGGTGGTTGCGGGGATCCATCCACCACTGGATGAAAAAAACGAGGGGAGTGAAGATGCCATGATCAACTTCAATGATCCTTTGCTCATATTTCCTACGTTTCTCTAACTCGTGCTTTCGGTAACAAGCATTGGTGGAAAGGCAGTTAGATGGGGCATGAGCATTGAAAACCCTAACATCAAAGAAAGATGTTCAATTGCTATTGTCCCAAAAATTCTGGGCCTGGATGTCGAGACGTGCTTGATCATCGTTGCTTGAAGTCTTGTGTTGGAAAGTTTCTCCAGATAATAGTTGTAGTTGTGGTTCAAGTCCAACATTGGGACAGACCTGTGTGAGGAACTGAGAGGTGATGTCTCTGATTGCATTGTGGCGGAGAGTAGGCAGGACACCCTTGGAACAACTAAAGGCATGGCTTACACTGAAAGGATGACCGCATGGGCAGTGAGAAGCAATCCTGACTGGAGTCCAACCAAACCATAGACAGAGTGCATCTCTGAAAGATTGCTTGGATATGTTGAAACCATACTTTGCTAGGGGCAGGCTAGTAAGCCATGCTGATGCTCCTTTCT
Source organism: Halisarca cf. caerulea (assembly GCA_963170055.1). Lineage (NCBI taxonomy): Eukaryota > Metazoa > Porifera > Demospongiae > Chondrillida > Halisarcidae > Halisarca > Halisarca cf. caerulea. The sequence goes on from CAUJGJ010000002.1 coordinate 3,638,841, forward strand.
CACTGGATTGCTCCATGGACATTTGCTTGGACTTGGGAAGGGTGCTCTTCAAAGTGTTCCCTTCCTTTGCTATACGACTCCGATTGTTGGCTTGGACTGTGTTCTTAATTTCTGATTGTGTTCTGCATGTTTCCTATGAATAATCAGAAGATTGTTCATGAATGATGCAGATGAGGGGTGAAGTGATCTCAGAGAACAGCCGTCAAAATGTTGCTTGGCTGATTTGGTAGGTATGGGGATACCGAGTTCACCATGACGAGCCGGAAAAGCTAAAAGCTCCCTCTCAGAATTACTGAATCATGAATGTCCTGTTAACGCTGGCAGCAACTTCTGTCATATCGCATTTTCCAATGGTTGCAAAAAGATTCAAGGCCATGTATAGTACGCATGGAGAAAGTACATTCACTCATAAGGCCACGGGTGAGAACTGTGTATGCTGCATGAGGTTTAATGTTTGCGATTTCCAAAAGTGTCCTGATCTCAGCTGACCATTTTTCAATTTTGCTTTGCACAAACTCTTCAACAAAAGATGGAGATCCAATGGGAGTACCCAAATACTTTTGACCCTCAACGGTGATGCTGACTTCAGAATCTTGAAAGAGTGCCTCTACTGTGGGGAGGTGTTGTGGTTTTGTTATTATCCATGTTTTAGATGGATTTGGATAATAACTCAATGCTGGACCATATGTAATGAGACCTTGCCACCACTTCTTAAGATTCTGTGCTTTTCCTCCAGCTGCTGCATCATCCGCATACCAAATCTGTGTAGCCTCACTTTTGAGCTTGAGGATTAAGGGCATTGTGGCAATGGCATACATTGCCATGGCAAGGAGGTCTTCTTGGGACAATATGTACTCCCCATCTATGAAGAGCTTCGATGGCTTGCGATAAGTGTTGATGAGGACTGGAGCAATTACAGGGCAGAGAATCTGAATGTTCCTTAAAGCTACTTCCCTGTTCAAACAATTAAAAGCATTTGATGCATCAACCAATATAATTGCTTCAGTTTCACTATCTTCAAAAAGCGACTTCATTGAAAGAATACCAGATTCACATGCGGCTTCCTGATCAGCATAAAGTTGCAGGCTCCCAGCTTCTTGTTGAATCACATCTTTGGTGATTCGGAGAATGGCTTTAAAAATAAGGCGTCTTAATGTTTCTCCAACTCCAATAGGTCTGACTCCTGGATCTCAAGATCTCAAGATCGAGTGAAATCTCAAGTAAAATCCTGAAATCTTGTGCAATCTTGAAATCTGCAATCCCTGGTATGCCTTTAAAATCCTGTGAGAAATCTCTGCCGAAATCCCAAAATCACAAATAAAATCTTGAAATCTTGCCTGAAATCCTGAAATCTTATCTGAAATCTGGAAATCTTAGGCGAAATCTTTAAATCTTTAAATCTCGCTAGGCAAAATCTTGCGAAATCTTATTCCGAAATCTTTGCAATCTTAGTGCAATCTTTGAAATCTTGTGCAATCTCAGTGGGATTGCAGAATCTCATACGTCACATTGCCTAGTTGTGGACCCCTCGTACATACACAAGGCCAAGTACACTTTGATGATCGTCGACTTCAGTGCTCTATTTGTTCACGCATATGTTTCTAGATGGATACATTGATTTTAATCAGGTAGCTGCATAGATTCTAGTGTCTTTATCTTACAAGATTTGATCATGTTCCTTCTCAACTGCAGTGGAAACCTATTCAAGCAACCGTTTCGCTATAAAAGGAAAAAACACATGAACAAGGGTGTACAAAAACCATTTAAAATGGTAAAAGGATGTAGGATGGACATAGGATTGTGTAAAAAGGCATTATCAAAAAAGGATTCTCCAAAAACACTTGGAACAAGGGTAAGTTGCAAAACCTGTACAGGGCTAGGTGGGCAAAGGGCAAGACAGGCATAGGGCTAGACGACCACAGGGCTACACATACATGAGGCTAGATGGGTATAGGGCTAGACAGAGTTTAATTGGACTGAGTGCACACTGTGCAAATTCCTACATCCCGCAGCACATATGCACTGTATAATGTGCTACACATGCGGGATGTAGGAATTTGCACAGTGTGCACTCAGTCCTATGATCCTACGTCATTCCTACATCCTTTTACCATTTTAAATGCTTTTTATACACTCTTAAAATGCATACATGACACATCAATATAAACCACAAAGAGAACCGCATGTGCAGAAATAATAAAAGTCACAAACCATCCTCAAGAACAGCCATATGTAAAGACCACATGCTACTATGTAGCATAGTGGCGGAAACACAATACAAACAAGAACATCAACTTACAGTTACTGCACATGCCACCAATCCTATTACAAACATACAATAGCTGAAAGTCATATCCTGAGTATGTGACAAAGCCCAAAGAGAGCAAAACATGTAGAATGAATGCAGGGTAACTTCCCTTGATATACGTATCACCCCTTGTGCAAGGCCTGGAAATTTAGAATACATTACAAGCATGCTCAAACGACGTACACGGAAGAAGTGCTAAAGACTTTGTTCATTGAGAATGATACCATAAGCAGAACAAACAAATTGAGAAACTATATAGGAAGTGAACAACAATTGAAACTAAGAACATACATAATTATCACAGGGTGGAAAGAAACACACCTCAAGTTTTTAAGGTTGCGTGCCTGAAGAGTACGAGTCATGGGAGTCGACTGCTGTCAGAGAACAGCCAATTGCAGAAGTATGGAAGACCGTGCAGCTCACTGACTTCCCAAGAGGAAGGCACGGAAACGCTCAAGTTCGCAGGGAATAAAGACGAAGGGGGGCATCAAGGATGGAAATGCCTCTTCGGCCATTTCACAGAGGAGGGTGACGTGTTGCTTCAGCTAGCTCACAAGTAGTGAATGACCGGTTGCTATAAACATTACATTACTATCTTATATGAGACTATGATTTGTCCCACCAAAAGAACAAATAAATGTGCTGCCATTTTCGCACCACATGTAGATGAGCACATCCCATTGGTTGGCATTTTGGTCATTGACTCCATTTAAACTTCATTGAAATTCCATACACAGAGTAAACTGCAAAAACTGTGAAAATTTAGTACCACAAAAATTTCCGAGCACACAGTATTAAATTAAGGTATCTATGATACTACCCAGCTAGCTAGGCCAGTGCCATGTAAGCATCCACCTTAAAATAACAAATCATTAGTTGTCACTTAAGTTAGACGAAATGAAAAAGGTCATGCCAGCCCATACACAACATAGGCAGCACAGCTGCTTGAGAGGTGACAAAAGGAAATAAGATAGTTACCACATGGCTTCTTTAGGGAGTAACAAGTTTACTGACCTCATCCCTAGGGAGCTATGCATCCTCAGGCCTTCAGTCAGTAAACATGATGCTCCCTAAGACGCCATGTGGCAACTATTACAAGGGTGTATAAAAACCATTTAAAAATGGTTAAAGGATGTAGGATTGACGCAGGACTGTGCAAAAAGGATCCTCCAAAAACCCATGGAACAAGGGTAGCGTAGGACTGTGCAAAAAGAATCCTCCAAAAACCCATGGAACAAGGGTAGATTGCGAAACCGGTGCAGGGCCAGGTGGGCAAAGGGCAAGACGGGCATAGGGCTATTACATACATATGTTATTCACCATGCCAACAAGTGGGTAGTACTTATGAGTATGCAGCATCATACACGAGGCTATCCTAGTCTCACAAGCCAGCCCCTATCACCACTATTCCTTCTAACAAAGGGTGGGGTTAGGGTCTGGTCTGGTGCTCATTGAAGTTTCGTTCCAAGGCACTAAAAATCGTGCACCCAATCAGATTGCTAAATGACGTTCAGCACGTTTTAATGTGTGCAAAAGCAATAATATTCCGCAATATCCACGGAAACCTTTTAGATGTCTTTCATCATCTTAGTGCTAAGGTTTTAATTCGTCATAGCTGCAGTGGCAGGCACTCACCTATCATGTGACTCACGTGAGTGGAAGGCCGGGTTGACGTTCGATAAATGATAAACTCGTATAAGTAGATATCTTTCAGCTTCAAGAATTTCTTGACATCTGAGAAACAAGCTCTATACATAATAATATTATGTATTAAGCACTTTCACTGTGTACAATAGGCAATTTATTCTCATTAGCTCTAGTGTCCTCAGTGTATTAACAATACCCGTGGCGGTATTCAGAACTCTTTGGTACTTGGATACTGTTTTTCCAGTAAAGGCAACAAGAAGTGGCCCCGGCCCTTGTCAGGACCTTCTGCCATCTCCATGGGTGATATAATAAGACCATTATACGTACTTGTCAATTGGCAAAGAAATGTGAAGGAGAACTGATGTAATTGTTTTATGATCTGTATGTATTACATGATTTTAGTCCCTGCTTACTCAGAATGAAACTTGAATGGGCACCAGACCAGACCATAACCCCACCCTTTGTAAGAAGGAATAGTGGAGGTAGGGGTTGGCTTGTGAGACTAAGGCTCTCCAAAGGATTTCAGATACCTAAAGCAACTACCACTGTAGGTATACAGCTTACCTCCACACATTGCTTGGTTGCATAGCACAAGTTCGAAATGTAGGTCTTTCTCCAGATGGAAGGTTCCCTTTCACAACTTTCAGCAGGTGTACCAGCCAGAAAATGTATCCTAAAGTTACAATACTGTATTTTTGATATAAAATACGTAACCTAAATAATAATAAAAATATGCTTAACTGATTACAATGCAAGGCTCTTGCATAGTCAATGGACATGGCAACAGTTTGCTTGAACTCTTCCTCTTTGCCTGGAATTGATGCTAGACCATAAGATCCCTTATTCCCTGTGAGAATAGAACACTTACTGCATACCATTTATGCATTACTAAGACACTAAACAGACACACCAGTAGGGGCATTGATGAGAACCACTTTCAGGCCTGCACAGTCTTTTGCACATACCAGTTCACCTTTGGAATACTGGTAGATGTCTGTTCCACACTCAACAGCTTGGAAACCTGCAAGCAGACCACAAATTGCTCCAATTAGCTATTCTTGCCGATAAAATAAAACAATAATGATAAAAAAAACTTACACAGCTGCACCAAATAATCAATTATTTGTTTTAAAACAAATATTGTATGCCAGAGGCAACAATGCAAAATTTACAAAAAATTGCAGCATTTTCCAGCTTTCTTAAAAATTTCATTAGTTCCTGGTCAAGGCTTACCAGGTACATACGTAAGTACATGTATGAAAACTGTATTGCGATGAATCAGAGCTGGTTTTAATAGGGTACCATAATACATATACATAATATACAGTTGTAATGATTCAATTTGGTAACAATGATTTAAATGAGTAAGATAAATGAGATAAAGATTGGTAAATTTAAAGAGATGACCTAAAATTTGAAATTGATTGATCAACAACATGTAAGACTATAGCTTAGGATTTATACAATTCTTGATTCAAGGGGAATCTGGTTCCAGTCTTTACCTCCTTGATAAGTAAATGAATTTCGTAGAAAATTAGTTGCTGGGGATGGGAGATACAAATCATGTTTAAATCTGCTACTCCTACGACCTAATTCTTCATTGGTTTTAATCACTTGTTGCCAGTATGAGGGGCAGATTCCACTTCTATATTTCCTAATGGTCTTAATTCGGAGGTCTCTTCGTCGATGATCAAGGGTGACCCAACCCAGTCTCCGCCTCATATCTTCAGTTGGATGGTCCCACTTACAGTTCAGAATAATCCTCATACCAAACTTTTGAATTCTGTCCAATTTCACCTCTTCTTTCTTGCAACAGTCCATCCACAGCACAGAGCAATAGTCCAGGTTCGGTAGAACCAGACTGTTGTATAACAGTTCCTTTAGTTTAGGTGGTAGGGTACTCCTTAATTTGTTTAATTGGATAAGATTATACAAACACTTCCTCCGCACTTCCTCTATATGTTGCTTCCAGTTCAGGTGCCGGTCAACATATACTCCCAGATACTTCCCATAGTTTGCTTTTTCAATTTCACGACCATCTATATTCAGTTGAAGCTGATCAGCTGCATCTTGGCATCCCTTTCTAGCCAACACCATGAGCTTTGTTTTGGTGGTGTTAACCGACAATCCGTTTCTCTTGAGCCAGTCTGCCAGTATCTGGATGTCAACACTGAGGGCATTCTTAAGACATGACACATCTGAATGAGAGTAGTATACTGTAGTATCGTCAGCATACTGCATCATTTTGCAAAACTTCAAACAACTTGGCATATCGTTAACAAAAACATTAAACAGAAGGGGTCCCAGAATAGATCCTTGGGGAACTCCAGCTGTAACCTCAACCCATTCAGAAGAATTGCCATCAAAAACAACCTTCTGTCTTCGTTCATTCAAATATTCAGAAAACCACCTCAAAGCATCATGCCGAAAGCCATACAGATCAAGTTTTTGCAGCAAACATCGATGGTTGATAGAATCAAAGCCTTTCTGAGATCTACGAAGACTGCACCAACAATGTTATTTTCATCCAGTGAATATCTCCAATCCTCCACAACTCTCAAAAGGACATCCTGTGAACAGTGATTTGAGCGGAAACCTGATTGACTCCCATTTAGTATTACTTGGTCTGCCAAAAAGGAAGATACTTGTTGACAAACCAGTGATTCATACACCTTTGAGACAACTGGGAGTATGGAGATGGGACGATAATCACAGATATCTCGAGACTTGGAGGTAGCCTTTGGGATAGGAACAACTTTCGCAGATTTCCATTCATATGGGATTGATGAAGTAGCTAAGCTGTGGTTAAAAATGGTACAAATACTAGGAGCCACAGCACTGGAGGCAAGCTTTAGGGCTTTTGCACTGATCTCATCGGTTCCTGTAGCCTTTCTAGGGTCCAGTTGACTGAGGGCACTAAAGACTTCATCTATGGTGAAAGGATGAAATTGGAAAGTATGATCCAGTTGTGGAATTGTCGGAGGTAGCAGATTGTTACTGCTAGAACCAATAGAAACATTTGAAAAGTAGTCAGAGAACTTGTTTGCAGCATCCTCCATTAGTTGTGAGGGACAAGAGGAAGATGTTGTATAAAGTGAAGATGTTGTATAAATTAAATTTTTGGATTTGAGTGTAATTACTATATCAAGAGAAACCTGTAGTAAGCTAGCGCTATACTGTAACAATAGTTGTATACATGTAATATATAGGCCAATGTTTAGCGTTTGACCTCCTTTTCCCCTAGTTAGTCACGGGTGCAACCCTTATGTCAAGTGTATAGTAGATATACATGAAGTGCAGTTCTAGTTCTCAAAGATGCTTTGAAGCTGTTTTATCGTGCACTCTCTCACATACACACACATGCACAACACACACACGTACAATTCACATACACACGCACACCACACACACACACACACGCACACTCACCAACCCATGCACACACACACAAACACACGCATGCATGCATGCACACGCAAATACACGCACACACACACACACACACACACACACACACACACACACACACACACACGTATAGTACATGGAGTGTGGTTCTTATAGGCAAAAACTACTTTGTATCTAATAATATATCATATAATCACATAATATAGATCACACTATCCCACACAAACGCACGCATACAAACATGTACTATATACACACACATACACACACAAATGCAAACATGTACTATATACATGCACACACACACACACACACACACCATGCACACACACACACACACACACACACACACACACACACACACACACACACACACACACAAACACACACACGCACACACACACACACACACACACACACACACACACACACACGTACACACACACACACAGACAACCCACACACTTACACACACACACACACACACAGACAACCCACACACGCACATACACACACACACACACACACACACACACACACACACATACACACACACACACACACACACACACACCCACAGACAACCTCCCCACACACAAACACACCACACACCTGCACACAAACACACGTGCGCTCGCGCGCCGCGCACACACACACACACACACACACAAACACACACACACACACACACACACATGAACATCACACACCTGCACACAAACACACACACACACACACACACACACACACACACACACACACACACACACACACACACACACAGACAGCCCCCCCCCCACACAAACACACACACACATACACACCACACACCTGCACACACACACATACACACGCACACGTGCGTGCGCTCACGCATGTGCGCATATATTACATGGAGTGTGGTTCTTATATGTAAAACTACTTTGTAGCTAATTAATCACATAATATAGATCACACTATCCCACACACACACGCACACATACAAACATGTGCTATATGCATGCATGCATGCACACACACGCGCGCACACACACAAACACACACACACACACACACACACACACACACACACACACACATACACACAGAAACATATATGCACAAACACACACAGATACAGCAATTTTGTCACGCCTACAAACTACATGTTCCCAAAATAAAATTATAATATCTGAGGGGATTCTTCTATTCATATTTCGCGGCATAATTTACGTAGCCTTCGACAGGAAATCCGTACACTCACTAAGGATACCACTGCGCACAAACATGGCTGTTGTGCATCGTTATTATCACCAATGCCGCTTTTGATTTCCATGCGAAAATCATTCCTCTATATAGATTAGGTCACTCACCAGGTATATTGAGGAGCATTAGCCACAGTCACGAAGCACTTGCATCCTTTTCCTAGGAGGAGTTAGCGGAAAACTGTTTCGAAGGAAAAAGTTGCACTCTAGTCAGGATTCGTCCGTACAACAAATATGGCAGTTCGTAAGCTTATACGGGCTATTTTCAAAATTTTTCCATTTTGCAAGTAAGAGTAAAAAGAAGCCCTCAAGGTCTCTTTCTAGACACAACAGTGAGGGATCGTGAAGATTCGCCCGCAATCACTCGAAGCGCGTGTCTGTGAACTGTGAACAAAAACTCGGCCTATTTTTATTATAATACGATTGGTAAAATATGTAGTATAATATTAATAGAAATGCACACCTTTTATATTCACCAAATTCATTAAAGCATAAATTACGTAAAGCATGATTACTGTCCCCACACACACACTGGTAAATGTATGCACGATAACGGTAAAAAGAAACCAATATGAGAATTTCATCAAATGGTATGTAATTTTCTTTGTTATGACCCTAAGTTGTAGTCATAAATCTCAATTAACTTGCCACACTTCCAGTTCTAACCACAGTATCTCTAAATGCCGACCTCAATTTGAAATTTGCTCTGCTGAAAAATTAGGAATACCTTAAGGCTACAAATGTTAGCGGGTACTTACTTTAGCGAATTTAGTGAGGAGCCTCTAATTCGCTAACTTAAGTGCCTGCTAATAATTATACCCACTAATATTTGTATTGTACAATTCATATGGATGTACTATGCACTGCACAGAAGAAAATGGCGGCTCTGAACAGAAGTAAAATACATGCAAAGTGAGCAAAACAAATGGCAACCAGTGAATCAAATACATCTATCAAAAATTAAAAGAATCATTGTATTGTAACATATATTCATTTCAATCATTCTCGATTTAAATTCACCCACAAGCGATAATGGTTTCTTCAAGCTGTACGCCAACAAGATTGATTCTTCTAACCGTATCTGCAAGCTTATATTTTGTGATCTCAGTGTTTCGTTTCTACAGCTTTCTATTGCAACAGTGTAGTACTGTATAAAGATTAGAAATGATGATTTAATTAGAAAAGAATTGGAAAAGGATTGGGTACCCAGCATTGGTAATGGTAAAATTTCCTAAATCACTAACTACAGATCTGGTGCAAAAATGTTATTGAATCGCTAAAATATATACGTGCTAAATATTGGCCACCGAAAAACGCTAAAATTAGTACCCGCTAACATTTGTAACCTTAAGGTATATGGTAACATCATTTGAGACCTGGGATGAGGGTACATTGTAATAGGTGTATAAAAAACCATTTAAACATGGTAAAGGATTTAGAATTGACTTAAGATGGTGCAAAAAGGCTTTATCAAAAAAGGTCCTCCATAAACGCTTGGAACAAGGGTAAGTTGCAAAACAAACAGGCACAGGGCTACAGTATAGGTGGGCAGAGGGCAAGACAGGCATAGGGCTTGATGAGCATAGGGCTACACATACATGAGGCTAGACGGGTATAGGGCTAGACAGTTTAATGGACTGAGTGTACACGGTGCAAATTCCTACATCCCACAGAACATACCTATAATATGTTGCACATACGGGATGTAGACATTGGCACAGTGCCAGTCAACATTCTTTACATCATACATGTCATATTAAAAAGGAGTCTTCTTCATTTATGTGTTTACGTACAATTATTGGAACATGTTTGAGTATTCACCCTAAATAGCAGTGACTGGTATGACAACCACTGATCTAATATGCACCTTCAATGCTTGTCAGCAGGGGAGTTATATTTTCCCAATGTATACTAACCAGGGGGATATTTTATATGGGGGATACTGTGATACTGGTGCTAAATATGAAATTAAAGGGAAGTCAAAGGATATATCAGAGGAAGGTGCCACCCAAGGGGTGCAATATGCACAGTATATGCCATTAGAGCAGAGCCATCAATATAACAGCTGCAACATTGCCATGCAAGCAGATATGGTATGCAGATGAATCAGCAGCAGGATCAACCCTTACAAACCTCAAATCAGGGTAGGAGGGTTAATATCACTTGCAATGGCTAATTTTAAACTAGTACAAAACCGTGACATACATATGACCATAATGTAGCAGAACATGTCGCCACAGATGGCTGACCTATTCACAGCCCCCAAACAAAAAAATCACAACCCTGCCAAAACAAAAGTGAAATTTACACAAACAAAAAAAGCATGGAGAAGTATGGGGCTAGCAGCTAAACTGGGGCTGGTTGGTGTTTAGCATTGATAAACACCCACCCTGACCAAAATAACTGGCTGGATCAGATTGGTGACGAAAAATGGTAACCATACAGACAATGCATGCATGGAACAGGGCAAGTGACTATGAATTACATGAATCACATGAGATGTCAATGTGTTTCGTGCATATCTGCTTTGATTTGCAATTGGCTGAATTGTATTGTTTCATGATATTTTTTGGGTATATTTTGCATTTTGTCACATTTGAACCACTAGTGGATTCAGACTGCTTAGCAGTAGCTGTCTAAAGGAAGAAAAGAATTTGTTTTAAAATATAGTATATTATTATAATGATTGTTTAAACAGACATTGACATTGGTTGGTTCTAGTCTGGTGTGGCCAGGCCATAGGCCAGGCCTAATCTCGCATAGCCAGACCCTCAACTTGGCTCCTAGAACAAGGTAAATGACACAAAGAGGTTTGGGTCTGATTATGTGAGATTAGCCCAGGGTTTGTATCATTGCATAACAATATAAACATATCTGCAAAATAGACTTTTGCCACTTTACTTTCCATTGAAACTACGTTTGTACTTCCGAAGATAATAAAAATTCCATTTCTGCCGCTTGCTGTTCACCGCAAATCGTTTGAATGCTTCTGACAATAATCTTGTTGCAATTACAGTCATGAATCCCTTCTGCACCAGTCCACTGAAAAATGGTGGGTAATGCATAAAAAGACTACCCTGGCCAAAGGGTGAAGAATCCCCACAGGACAGCAGAGATCTCCACCCAACTCAAAAGAGAGATTCCTGAAGCAACATAGCACAGTCGATGACTTCGTCACATACATGACTTTCACGTGGCAGAACACATCAACAGAGATGGCTAACCAATTCGCAGCCCCCAAACACAAAATAGTTGCCCCCCCCCCCCCCCCCTGCCAAAAGCTGACAAATTTCCACAAACAAAAAAGTTGTCCGAGATACGGCTTAGAACTGTGCTTTAATGTGTCAAGTGTTTTTCCATCTATTTCTCTAGATAGCTAAGTTTTAGTTGACCTTTGGAACGAATCTCTTGTCTAGCCTCGAAGAGCACAAACATCCCTCTTGGCACATGGTAGCTACTGCAATTTTGGGCAAGCACCTTTCAAATAATTCACGTCCGAAGTGACCTGAAATGGGACTAAATCCAACAAATGTTACCCGAAAATTAATCAAATGCATGGGCAGTTCAAACCATCAGATGTACGTAAATGACTATTCTCACATTTTGCTTTTGCATCATACCTACATACCTCATGGATAGTAGGTGTAATTGTGCAGACAGTCTTTCTCAAAAAACATTCTCTATAAATAGAATGGGGCCTGGTACGAGACTATACTACATGTGATTCTTGACACCACACAAGCGCTTATTTGAAACTGTTAACTGTTAACCGTTAATTGATAACCATTGATAGTTAACGGGTGCACATGGAAAATGTTCTGTACCATACTATCCATGCCTACATAGTATTACCGAGCGGTTAAGCAAGGTTAATTGTTTCTGTTGCCAATGGGAGTCTAATTGAGGTCACCCACACACATCGTAGGGTAAATTTCCAGGATAATTTCAACTTAAATTGTGGCTCTATTTTGAAGCTGAAGATCATACGTACGTACGCATCCACAACAAACAACAATTCAGACACATGTTCAGTGTGAGATAAACCTTGAACTATTTCAGTCAGAGTACAGATAGTTTAGTCAAACACCAATGAATTTTCTAATCGTGGCCTATTTGGCAGTATCATTGATGCATCATGTTAAAGGCTTAAAACATAAATAACTTGAACTGTTGCTAAGTGGTTCTTAAAAATTGATATAGAAGAGGTAGGATTTCTGATATAAGTGTTTGTGTTACTAAATATGTCGGCCATGATGGTGGCCATTTGCAACATCATCTCATACCCAGACCAACAACTGCTATTGGGTCTGGGATTACAGCAAGGTCTGAACTGTGTTTATAAGTTCTAGTCATAACAATGTTTGAGGAATATTAGAATCAAACTATAACATGCTTAATTGCATGTATTATAATAATACCGCATGTCAGGAAAATTTTTGTGGCTAATAAATATTGTGGCTTTTGTGGTTCGAAAGGATCCGTGAAATTATTCATCCTGGAACTTGCTTAGATTCTTAGTTCGACTTTTCCTTGGGTTTCTTTGTTAAGCTTAATGAAGGTAGCTAGTATGAATCTTCACCAATAGTCTTCAGGCTTCCACAACATTAACAAAGACAAAGAACTGCCGAGAGGTCTACAGTTCACCTGCTAGATCTTGCCGGTTCACTCTTGAGAGATTGGAATACTAACTATGTGCACCTATAGGATAAACAAACTAAGGCACAATTCTGTTCATTAGGAGAGACAAACTCTTGCAAAACAAGAGAGAAACTATTGTTGCACAATCTCTAACCCGAGACTTCAAATTTTATTATCCACACAAAGTTATGACCCCCAAAAAAGTCTAGCCATGAAATTATTGTACCACAAAAACTACCTGATGTATGGTAATAGGAAGGTCTATTCATTATATGCAGGAAAAAATATGGCCAGCATACATTAGTGCAGATTCATTTTCACCCCAAAAAAACTAATGGTATGAAGAGTCAATAGTTTTTATAAGCAGTTTTGGGTGCACTTTGACCCACTAGCTACAAGCCAAAGTAGCTAGTTCAAAAAGTTTCATAAACCCACCTCTTCAAAGAAATTCGAAGCACAGATGGCAAGGTATGGGTCCACAACAACAGTAGCATTTTTAAGATGCTGCTTTTTCTTCTTGTCATTTTTTTGAAATAATCCCCAGGTCACCAGGAAGGTTCTATAGCTCTCATCTTTCGCCAGTGAGCTCCAATTGTTAGTGTGAAGTGCCTTTTGTAGGCTTTGAAATAACACCTACTGTACATATTTCAAGCAAGAACATTTCAATAGGCATACAAATCCCATACATTCGCCAGATCAGCCATTTTTGGATCAGCATAATGGCTACACAAGACTAGTCTGACGTAGCCAGACCCATTCTCGCCATGACTGATGTCACCGGGAAGGCAAGAAAGGATCTGTGTAGGTTCATATACTGAAGCTGATACAAGGGTGGAGTTGAAATATTCGCACCATGCGAGAAAATTGTGAGATAGTTCCGATGATGTTCTTCTCAACGAGCCTCTTGCTGTAGTCTGGCCTGGTACGCTGGCTATACTTTAAGAATTAAACAATTTGTCTGTAAAATTGTCTATTGGGTTTGGTAAACTATAAGGCAACCAACACTCTTGGCTAACACACTTGCTCTTCTTCTTCGATCATCTATGGGGCTACACAACAGCTAACAGCGCTATTTTGTGTACTTGCCCACAAATTGCACTTATGCTGGATCAGAGGAGGAGGTTTGAGGATATAGGCCTTGCTGCAGAGGTTCTTGAAAGTGCTCAAAGTGATCCAGGAAAGTGTCCTCTCTTGGGTGTGTGACCGATGCTTCCAGATCGAAATGTTATTGCAATAGATTTTGTCTACTTCTATATATGTAGAGGTCTTTCTGTAAAAGTGTTCAGGTCAAAGCAGGACATCTCATCCCAAAGGTTAATGAACCTACCCAGACCCTTTCTCGCCTTCCCGGTGACATCAGTCATGGCCGGCGAGAATGGGTCTGGCTATGTCAGACCAACACAAGACTAGGCATGTGCATACTCGCACAATGCCACGTGTGATGAATGTTGACTTTAGTGCTGTTTGTTCCACCCCTTCATTCTTGGTGGGTGCACTGAGTCAGTTATAATAGTCAAGTAACTGTGCAGTTTAGCTTCTTTATCTTACAAGATTTGATGGTGTTCCTTCTTAACTGCAGTGAAAACCTTTCGGTTTTGAACACTTCGTTTTAAAATGAAAAGCCTCATGAATCAAGATGCATAAAAACCTTCAAAAATGGTAAAAGGATGTAGGATTAACACTGAGTTCACACTTTGCTAATGCCTACATCCCATTACATATGCATATGTAGTCTAGTCACCAGAAAAAAAATTAAGGAGGGTGGCATATGTAAAAGCCAATGTAGTTGGGTAATGCACAGCTGCCGTATCCTGATTCAGTTGTATATCAATTTATTAGTATTATTACTGCATATATTTATATTTTTTATTAGTGTACCAATAATAATGACTTAATGACTGTATAATACAATTAAAACGTAAATGTCATAAAATAAGAGTAAGCAGTGCCTTATAATTGCTATTATTTCGTGTACAAAATGAATCAATTTGAAATCAGTTCTTGAACGTTATACGTAATAGCACAGTGACTACTTAAGGCGTCTTTTTCTCATAGAACCTCAGAGTGCTGCAGCCTTTTCAAAATCGAATTTTTCAATGTCTGGCCCTTCAGTTGAAATTCTTAGAAGAAAATCCAAAGTTTCTGTTTTCAGTCTGTTGCGGAGTTCAGTTTTGATCCTTTTTACAGACGAGAAGCCACGCTCATATTCTGCGGTAGAAACTGGAGTGGATAAAGCAATTCTTGCCAGCTCATGCATTTGGGGAAGAATGGTAGCTAAAGACGAATCTGTTAGAATTGTCTCCATAACCTCCCTTGTAGAGTGATTATCAAAGCCTTCTACCAGTAGCTGCTTCAAGTAGATCCAGTCTTGCTCAAGCAAGGAATGATCAAGGTAGCCTCTGCCAAAGTGCTCCTCTAAAACGCGTAGCTGTTGCTCTCCATACGTTTGGAACTGATCAGTTGATGATTCTGGTACCTGCCGTGGATCAAATAGACTGAATGCAGGAATAATCTTCACATCAGGGAATCTGCACCTCAGGTTCACTACCACAGAATCTATGTAAGCTTCCCTGACATTTTTTCGAAAAGTATCTTCATCTTTGTCCTTTACTAAGATACAGCATTCTGCTAGTTCTTTGAAAATGCTGGGAAGTTTACGCATGTTAGGTCCATCATGCATTTTGAGATTTTCTATAACAGAAATTGTATTAAAAACATGGGTTGTGATTTGGGAATAATCAATGTCACGTTCCTGGAATAAACAGCTTAGTGCACTGAGGTGAGGCAAGATATCACTGAAAAGATAGATTGATGCAACAAATGTTTTGATGGCTGAGATGAGCCCCAGTGCTACTACATCTCCCTTTGTCTCAGCCTCTTGCTCCATGTGAGCAACCAAAGATGACAAGATCTTCCAAATTGTTGACACTGCTTGATCATGAGGCAACCAACGAGTGTTACTTGCTGCTTTGAGCTTCAGAACTGGATCATCTAGAAGTGTTTGCATGCTAATAAGAGATGCAGAACAAACAGAGCTATAGTGATAATATCTGAAAATCTGTGTTAGATGATTCTTAAACTTTTCCAAGTACGGAACACTATCAGCGGCCTGAGCAGAAGCCAGTGCCAAACGATGGGAAACACAGTGTACAGATATCATTGCTGCGTTGTGTCTTTTTAGTCGCACTGCAACTCCCGTTTTGCTGCCTACCATAACAGATGCACCATCACTACCAAAGCCCATTACTTTTGTCAATGGAATATCAGCTTCTTGACAAGCAGAAACCAATGCATTCTCAACTGTTTCTGCCGTTCCATTGGGCAAATCTTTTATTTTCAAATAGCGCATGTTCACCTCTCCAGACATTACATATCGGCAATAAATGATTAACTACTTTGTTATACTGACATCTGTAGTCTTATCGCACAAAAGCCCAACATATTTGGCCTGATGAATTTCAGACAGAACATCTTGCTCAATGCATGATGACAGAACCTTCACAAATTCAAACATAGACTCGTGTGATGTATATTTTGCATTTCCTCCCTGGTGAAGGTCCTTTAGGTATGCACTGCCCAAGGAAACTGCCAGATGTAGAAGTGATTCAAAGTTGGTTGTATGTGCAATTTCTTGTTTGGCCAACCAATACATACACTTCAGTGTACCAATCACAGCTTTTTTCTGTGCACTTTGTACATTTGCAAAGGCTTGAACAATACCTCCTCGGTGTTTTGCTTGAACGGCATCCTTTTCAGCCTGAATAGCATCATTGTGTCCCTTACTACGGCTATGATCAAGAATGGAGTCCCTCCTCAATGACGTACATGGCTTAGTGATCCAGACACCAGTTCGGCTACATGCTACCTTGTTCCACTTCTGACACAATGAACAGAACATACCTGCTTCGTCACTTTGATCCTCAGAGTATATAACAAATGGAAAATCACAGCCCCATTCAGGGTTGAATCCAGACTGCCGGTGCTTTGAAAGAGATGCATTCTCTGTGGAAGCACCTCTTTTAGATTTTCCACTCATTCTTCACCAAAAACAGATCAGTAGCGCATGGTTAGTCTTCTTCGTTTGGAACGATCTTACGACACAGGAAATTTGCCTGGAGTTCGCCCAGCAGCGCTCAGAGTCCTTATGTGAGATCTATTCCTAGTAGGTCATCTCCTCATCTATTCCTGAGTTCATGGCAGGGGGTGCATGGAAAAAACCGCCAAATACACACTGATGGGATGGTACACCATGCGTTCACAGCTTAACTTCAGGTGCACAACCTACTGAGCCACCATCACCCCCCTAAAGAATCCAAGAAGAGCTATCAAATAATATTTCCCGGGAAAGCTTGTTTTTTGACCACAATTTAAAGCACTTCAAAATATACTCGTTGCGTTATGTAGTGTTGATAGGGATATTAACAAACTTTTAAAAATGCACGATAAACTTTACCCCATTTAAATCAAAAAATCAAAAATTGCAAAAAGAATTACTGTACGTGTAATAATAATAGCTTTAGAAAGTAATGTAATCGCAAAGTTCATCATACATTTTACCCATATATAGCGTAACCTTGTATGCGGAACAAACCTGCTTTGGCCGCTTCAGTAAATCTGCTCAAATAGTCAACTTCTTTAAAAAGAAACGATAAATTTGCCGATAGTTTCAGCATCTTTACAGCGTCCATCTTGTCACTGTTCACGTGATTAACTAGGATTTAGCGGGAAATTCGAAATATCCATGCATTCTTGTTCCATTATATATAAGCATAGAGTATCTATGATATAAGGGTACTGAGCCGGTGATGCCAGGGAGAAGGTCCCTGGGGGGGGGGGGGGGGGGGGGGGGGGGGGAGTTATTCAGGTAATTATTTATTTTCTTCTATTGATTCTTCAGACAGTAGTAATGTGATGTTCAATGTGTCTGAATGCAATGATAGCTTAGAATCGTGGTCTTCTTTGAAAATGATGCTTTGGAATGTATGTGGATGGTCCTGTGGGCAAGTTGATGTGGTGAAAGAGGTGGAGTCCATGGACATGAGGTTCAGGGTCTTCAGTAGGTTCAAGCCTGATATCATTTGTGTTGCAGAGACATGGCTGAAGGATGAAGATGTTGCTAGATTTGATGGGTATACCTGGTTCGGTCGAAACAGAAGGTCTATTTCGAGGAGGGCTGTGAGAGGTTCTGGTGGTGTTGGGGTGTTCTTCCGTAACGCCATACTGAATAACTGGACTGTGTCTGTGTTAGATTCAGAGATTGAGGACATCTTGTGGCTCAAGGTTGACTGCCGGGGAGGCCATTCCTCGATTGTGCTTGCGGTATGTTACTTACCTCCTATGAACTCATGTAGAGACGTTGATGTATATGGAGTCTTATAAGTGTTGGCTGAACAGGTTGCCAGATACTCACAATTGGAGACTGTTGTTCTGTGTGGTGATTTCAATGCAAGATGTGGCTACCTACAGGAGGGAACTATACCAAGAACAACCATCGATGGCACCAAAAATGAGCAGGGGGAGGCATTGGTTGAGTTCTTGAAGGAGGCTGGCTTGTGTTTAGTTAATGGAAGGAAGGGTGAGGACAATTTCACTTGTATCTCAGGCAAAGGTAGCTCAGTGGTGGATTTTTGTATCGTTTATGAGGATGACTTGAACTTGATCTCCAAGTTCCAAGTCAAAACCATGTCAGAGTGTGAATTGTTAGAGGACAATAATTGTGCCCCACTTAGAATACCAGACCACTCAGTCCTGGTTTGGTCTTTAGAGGTTGTAGAGAATTGCTTCAGTGAATCTGATGGAGTGTGAAATAACAACAAGGGGGTAGGAATAAGAATCGGTTGGTTGTGCCAAATATCTATCTGGATGATGTTCAAGGTCCCATTCAGCAGATCATCTCAGAGATCTCAGAGGTTGGCATGGACCAGGCAAAACTAGATGAGGTATATGATAAATTGTTGAAGAGAATGATTGACAGTTTGGTTGAGAAGAGAGTCTGTCAAAAGAGAAGCCAAGTTCAATGAGGAGTTGGCAAAGTTGCAAAGGGCGATGCGGAAGGCTGAGTCCCAATGGCTACATACTTCTGGTAGGGCAAGGTCTGAGAAACAGCTAGTGTATGTGGAAAGAAGGAGAGAGTATTGTAGAGCTGTTAAGAAAGCAAAGAAGGCATACAAGGAGCAACTATGTAATAGATTGGAGGAGAAACATGGATCCGGATCTTTTTGGAAGGAGGCTAGAGCAATTGGTCTCTGTAACAAGAATCAGTCATCCAACCTGAAAGAAGTTCTCGATAATGGTCAAGTGAAATCTGGTGATGAGGCTGTAGATGCATGGAGATCACACTTCCAAGTGTTACTTGGTGGAGATATGAGTATCCCACAGAGCTCACCCTCTAATCCTTCATGTCCTAGTGATCATATGTCGGGGTTGATTGATACGGAAATCTCTGAGATCCTCTCGAAGT
>CAUJGJ010000002.1:3663545-3686274 GCA_963170055.1 Halisarca cf. caerulea
ATAAATTCAAAGGAGGAAAACTTGATTTTGCCAGAATTTTAAAGCATGTATGGAAATTACTCCGCACCCACAAGTATTTTGAAAGAAAAGCACAGAAAATATGATCGCTCCGCAATTGTCTACCTCCACAAACAGTACTCATGCAGTCTGAGGAATATTTTATGCTGTTCTATTTCATTTTCGATCACAGGCACACCTCACTATTTATTCATCAATCTTTAATTGTATCCCATTTTAAATTTATGCTTTGTCTTTTCTTTACTGTATATTAGGCTGAGGTCAAGGGTCAGTTTTGGCCAAGACCAGAATTAATTATCTATCTATCTATAATAAGATGTATGTATGTATATACATACATACTCCACTTATAAAGAACCCTATTAAAAAAAACGTTTGCTTATAAAGAATGATTTCCCAAGTCCAAGTTTGTGTGCATACATTTTCCCTCTGTTATAACAAACAAACTCCTGTTATAAAGAACTCATCAATGCTGCCAGTGAATTTTAAATGAGATTTCAATTGGATTTAGTGTTCTAAAAAAGTGCACAGAGTAGTGAATAAGAATTAACTAAAATTTGAGCTCCACCATGGCCATCAGTGTAAATCATTATGCCATAATTCTTCTATATTACATATTAATAATGTAATATTTATACTCTGTAATACATTATTATTATTATTATCGAAGCAAAGTATAATACACAAGGCTACATATTATGCAGATACTGATACACGTGACACTGTGTACACATAACATTATATATAATAACAATAATAACAATAACAATGATATTAAGTACACCATAAATATACATGCATCTAGAAATGAAAGTCTCTATGAGCAGTGACTGGTATAGTTACGGTGATTGACACTGCGTTTCCAACCTGTACAGCAACAGATACTCTCTGTAGAAGGTAGGCGAAGGATCTGGGCTCTCCAGTGACCATCTTCAGGCATTTTCCGAGCCTCTTCAAGAAGGCCATCGAGCTAGGGCCAATTGAGCCACAAGTTTCCACAGCGATCGGCTGGAAGAAGTACATGTTACCCAGATGGGAGTACTTCCTTACTTTCATCTCTTCAGCATATGCAGCCGCGCCTCCAGCCTCATTGGCTGCTCTTCGCACATTGGATTGGCAAAATGTGTCAATGCACTTAGCATCCCAAACTAAGAACTTCCCCTGCTCTCATGGGGTCATAGACATCCCATCAGGCCGCTTCCTGTCTGACTGATGGAGACCTGAAGGTTCAAGTCGAGAAGGAAGGCCTGCTGCTGAGAGGGAGTGCTGGATAATGTTGTTTAGTGCACAATGTCGAGAGAATCTACCCTGACTGTGCCTACAACTGAGGCCGTGTCTGGCAAACTGCTCGACCTCGGATTCACAATGTACACACTGGTGGAGTTGACCAAGGGGAGCTCCTACTCTGAGACCCACTGCAGTCCGAATGGCAGTGTCATCCATCCTAAGACCCTGAGAGGAAACCGGTGGAGCATTCAACCATGCACCTGACTCTGGGGTTCTAGAACCCTATAGCCTAGCTCTGTTCTCATCATCATTGCATTCTTCTTCTTCTTCTTATTATTATTATTATGCCTTACAGTCACAATGTGACTGAAGGACTAAGCACCAACTGGTGGTGTAGCCAGTAATGAAGTTAAAGTGATTGGGAAGGTGATGTGTAATAGGATGAAACTGGGATGAAGTTTAGGGGAGATAAAAGCACGCGTACGAAATAAATAAATAATAAAAATAAATTTGTATGTTTGAGAGCTTTATTTAATGTGAGGTAATTTTATCCGTGATGATCCGTACATTAACATACACTTCTTTTATAAAGAACAAATCCTTGTGGATTTCATGGTTTCAAGGGAGGGAGGCCTAGGGAGAGGGGGAGAGAGAGGGTTAGATACATAGATACTTGACACTAATCTCTGAATCCAATCCGAATCTTTTCATCATTCGTAGAGTAGGGTAGTCTAGCCACTATCCCCTTACTTCTCTTCACCCACGTTAGGAGAAATTCTGGGCTAATGGCTATAGATTAGATAGGGTTTGCAATGCCGTGAATTGTCCCCTGCCGTAAGTTGTCCCTCTATCGTTTCATCAATATTGTATTCGATAAGCGCCCGCGCCGGACAACTTTTAGGGGGGGGGGGGGGGGGACGACAAGATTTTGTGTGGCAGGTTAACAGGTTGGGTCTGGTTTGGACCTTATAACATGACAGTAATATATGCATATGACATGTATCTAACTTCGTGTTTATTGAGTTTGGTCTGTGGATGTTTTCTTTCATGTAGGACTTATCTCCGGTAATATTGGGGATCAATGTGAAGCTACCGTAGAGCGGGAAATTTTCGCGGCATAAATTTTCGCGAATCGAAGTAAAATGTAATTTTCGCGAGTTTTATTTTCGGGATGTGAAGATTTTTATTTGCGTTTTGTTACGTTTCAAGTCATTTGCGTCCATTTCTAGACCATTTCAAGTTCGGAGTGTGCTTTTCGCTGAGTTTATCGCTCCATTCCTTAGAGAATCTTGTTACAGCATGCTGTTTTCCCGACTTTAGTGCGCATCTGTCAAAATTTTCGCAGTTAAAGTTTCGCGAATCCGTACAATTCGCGAATATAGCGGAAATATTACCTCGCGAAAATTTCCCGCTCTACGTATCATGCAGTTCCCATGCCTAATTGACCATTTTCTTTTACCAGTTCTCATTAGTGCTGCTTTCTTGAAGCTTACTGGCAAGTTTGTGTCTAGGTATGGCTTGTATCCTTTATTTACTGAGGTCCACTTTTCTGAACTTGAGAAAGAGGCTTATCAAATAGGGTACTTCAGTGAATTCAAGTAGACACTCGAGTTTGGTGTCATTTGATTGCCCTAAGTCAAGCCCTCAGTATAACTAAGAGCATTCTAACGATTTTGTTAGAATAAAATGAAATAAAGATAAAATGAACTTTTACAATGTTAACAGTCTTAAAAGACATTAGAATACTTTTCAAATGTACAATTTGAAGAAAATATAAAATATCAAGCAAAGTTAAAAAAATATTTGCAACTTTTGCAAATTTATTCTTAAGATAAAATTAAATTTTGCAACATTAACATTCTTAAAAGACATTTGAATACAGTACTTTACAGATGCGTAATTTGCACAAAGAATTGCTAAATATAGTTTATCAGAAATTTGGAACTTTGGCATTTTTATTCTTAAGATAAAATGAAGATTTACAACATTAACATTCTGAAAAAACACTGGAATACTTTCAAAATCTGTAATTTGCAGTAAATATAAATTACTAAGTATAATTTATGAGATATTTGAAACTTTGCCAATGTTATTCTTAAGATAAAATCAAATTTAGCAACGTTGCATTTTGTACAGACATTTGAATGCTTGTTAAAGGTGTAAATTGCAGAATTTGAAAGTTACTAAGTTCACTTTCTAAGATATTTGAAACTTTGGCAATTTTAGTCTTAGGATAAAATTAAAATTAGCAACGTTAACATTTTTAAAAGACATTTGACAACTTTGTAAAAGTGTAATTTGCAGAATTTGAAAATTACTAAGTTCAAGATATTTGCAACTTTGGCAATTTTAGTCTTAGGATAAAATTAAAATTAGCAGCGTTAACATTTTTAAAAGACATTTGACAACTTTGTAAAAGTGTAATTTGCAGAATTTGAAAGTTACTAAGTTCACTTTCTAAGATATTTGCAACTTTGGCAATTTTAGTCTTAGGATAAAATTAAAATTAGCAACGTTAACATTTTTAAAAGACATTTGACAACTTTGTAAAAGTGTAATTTGCAGAATTTGAAAGTTACTAAGTTCACTTTCTAAGATATTTGCAACTTTGGCAATTTTAGTCTTAGGATAAAATTAAAATTAGCAACGTTAACATTTTTAAAAGACATTTGACAACTTTGTAAAAGTGTAATTCGCAGAATTTGAAAGTTACTAAGTTCACTTTCTAAGATATTTGCAACTTTGGCAATTTTAGTCTTAGGATAAAATTAAAATTAGCAACGTTAACATTTTTAAAAGACATTTGACAACTTTGTAAAAGTGTAGTTTGCAGAATTTGAAAGTTACTAAGTTCACTTTCTAAGATATTTGCAACTTTGGCAATTTTAGTCTTAGGATAAAATTAAAATTAGCAACGTTAACATTTTTAAAAGACATTTGACAACTTTGTAAAAGTGTAATTTGCAGAATTTGAAAATTACTAAGTTCAAGATATTTGCAACTTTGGCAATTTTAGTCTTAGGATAAAATTAAAATTAGCAACGTTAACATTTTTAAAAGACATTTGACAACTTTGTAAAAGTGTAGTTTGCAGAATTTGAAAGTTACTAAGTTCACTTTCTAAGATATTTGCAACTTTGGCAATTTTAGTCTTAGGATAAAATTAAAATTAGCAACGTTAACATTTTTAAAAGACATTTGACAACTTTGTAAAAGTGTAGTTTGCAGAATTTGAAAGTTACTAAGTTCACTTTCTAAGATATTTGCAACTTTGGCAATTTTAGTCTTAGGATAAAATTAAAATTAGCAACGTTAACATTTTTAAAAGACATTTGACAACTTTGTAAAAGTGTAATTTGCAGAATTTGAAAGTTACTAAGTTCACTTTCTAAGATATTTGCAACTTTGGCAATTTTAGTCTTAGGATAAAATTAAAATTAGCAACGTTAACATTTTTAAAAGACATTTGACAACTTTGTAAAAGTGTAATTCGCAGAATTTGAAAGTTACTAAGTTCACTTTCTAAGATATTTGCAACTTTGGCAATTTTAGTCTTAGGATAAAATTAAAATTAGCAACGTTAACATTTTTAAAAGACATTTGACAACTTTGTAAAAGTGTAGTTTGCAGAATTTGAAAGTTACTAAGTTCACTTTCTAAGATATTTGCAACTTTGGCAATTTTAGTCTTAGGATAAAATTAAAATTAGCAACGTTAACATTTTTAAAAGACATTTGACAACTTTGTAAAAGTGTAATTTGCAGAATTTGAAAGTTACTAAGTTCACTTTCTAAGATATTTGCAACTTTGGCAATTTTAGTCTTAGGATAAAATTAAAATTAGCAACGTTAACATTTTTAAAAGACATTTGACAACTTTGTAAAAGTGTAATTTGCAGAATTTGAAAGTTACTAAGTTCACTTTCTAAGATATTTGCAACTTTGGCAATTTTAGTCTTAGGATAAAATTAAAATTAGCAACGTTAACATTTTTAAAAGACATTTGACAACTTTGTAAAAGTGTAATTTGCAGAATTTGAAAGTTACTAAGTTCACTTTCTAAGATATTTGCAACTTTGGCAATTTTAGTCTTAGGATAAAATTAAAATTAGCAACGTTAACATTTTTAAAAGACATTTGACAACTTTGTAAAAGTGTAGTTTGCAGAATTTGAAAGTTACTAAGTTCACTTTCTAAGATATTTGCAACTTTGGCAATTTAAGTCTTAGGATAAAATTAAAATTAGCAACGTTAACATTTTTAAAAGACATTTGACAACTTTGTAAAAGTGTAATTTGCAGAATTTGAAAGTTACTAAGTTCACTTTCTAAGATATTTGCAACTTTGGCAATTTTAGTCTTAGGATAAAATTAAAATTAGCAACGTTAACATTTTTAAAAGACATTTGACAACTTTGTAAAAGTGTAATTTGCAGAATTTGAAAGTTACTAAGTTCACTTTCTAAGATATTTGCAACTTTGGCAATTTTAGTCTTAGGATAAAATTAAAATTAGCAACGTTAACATTTTTAAAAGACATTTGACAACTTTGTAAAAGTGTAATTTGCAGAATTTGAAAATTACTAAGTTCAAGATATTTGCAACTTTGGCAATTTTAGTCTTAGGATAAAATTAAAATTAGCAACGTTAACATTTTTAAAAGACATTTGACAACTTTGTAAAAGTGTAGTTTGCAGAATTTGAAAGTTACTAAGTTCACTTTCTAAGATATTTGCAACTTTGGCAATTTTAGTCTTAGGATAAAATTAAAATTAGCAACGTTAACATTTTTAAAAACCATTTGACAACTTTGTAAAAGTGTAATTTGCAGAATTTGAAAGTTACTAAGTTCACTTTCTAAGATATTTGCAACTTTGGCAATTTTAGTCTTAGGATAAAATTAAAATTAGCAACGTTAACATTTTTAAAAGACATTTGACAACTTTGTAAAAGTGTAATTTGCAGAATTTGAAAGTTACTAAGTTCACTTTCTAAGATATTTGCAACTTTGGCAATTTTAGTCTTAGGATAAAATTAAAATTAGCAACGTTAACATTTTTAAAAGACATTTGACAACTTTGTAAAAGTGTAGTTTGCAGAATTTGAAAGTTACTAAGTTCACTTTCTAAGATATTTGCAACTTTGGCAATTTTAGTCTTAGGATAAAATTAAAATTAGCAACGTTAACATTTTTAAAAGACATTTGACAACTTTGTAAAAGTGTAATTTGCAGAATTTGAAAGTTACTAAGTTCACTTTCTAAGATATTTGCAACTTTGGCAATTTTAGTCTTAGGATAAAATTAAAATTAGCAACGTTAACATTTTTAAAAGACATTTGACAACTTTGTAAAAGTGTAATTTGCAGAATTTGAAAGTTACTAAGTTCACTTTCTAAGATATTTGCAACTTTGGCAATTTTAGTCTTAGGATAAAATTAAAATTAGCAACGTTAACATTTTTAAAAGACATTTGACAACTTTGTAAAAGTGTAATTTGCAGAATTTGAAAGTTACTAAGTTCACTTTCTAAGATATTTGCAACTTTGGCAATTTTAGTCTTAGGATAAAATTAAAATTAGCAACGTTAACATTTTTAAAAGACATTTGACAACTTTGTAAAAGTGTAATTTGCAGAATTTGAAAGTTACTAAGTTCACTTTCTAAGATATTTGCAACTTTGGCAATTTTAGTCTTAGGATAAAATTAAAATTAGCAACGTTAATATTTTTAAAAGACATTTGACAACTTTGTAAAAGTGTACTTTGCAGAATTTGAAAGTTACTAAGTTCACTTTCTAAGATATTTGCAACTTTGGCAATTTTAGTCTTAGGATAAAATTAAAATTAGCAACGTTAACATTTTTAAAAGACATTTGAAAACTTTGTAAAAGTGTAATTTGCAGAATTTGAAAATTACTAAGTTCAAGATATTTGCAACTTTGGCAATTTTAGTCTTAGGATAAAATTAAAATTAGCAACGTTAACATTTTTAAAAGACATTTGACAACTTTGTAAAAGTGTACTTTGCAGAATTTGAAAGTTACTAAGTTCAATTTCTAAGATATTTGCAACTTTAGCAATTTTAGTCTTAGGATAAAATTAAAATTAGCAACGTTAACATTTTTAAAAGACATTTGACAACTTTGTAAAAGTGTAGTTTGCAGAATTTGAAAGTTACTAAGTTCACTTTCTAAGATATTTGCAACTTTGGCAATTTTAGTCTTAGGATAAAATTAAAATTAGCAACGTTAACATTTTTAAAAGACATTTGACAACTTTGTAAAAGTGTAGTTTGCAGAATTTGAAAGTTACTAAGTTCACTTTCTAAGATATTTGCAACTTTGGCAATTTTAGTCTTAGGATAAAATTAAAATTAGCAACGTTAACATTTTTAAAAGACATTTGACAACTTTGTAAAAGTGTAATTTGCAGAATTTGAAAGTTACTAAGTTCACTTTCTAAGATATTTGCAACTTTGGCAATTTTAGTCTTAGGATAAAATTAAAATTAGCAACGTTAACATTTTTAAAAGACATTTGACAACTTTGTAAAAGTGTAATTTGCAGAATTTGAAAGTTACTAAGTTCACTTTCTAAGATATTTGCAACTTTGGCAATTTTAGTCTTAGGATAAAATTACAATTAGCAACGTTAACATTTTTAAAAGACATTTGACAACTTTGTAAAAGTGTACTTTGCAGAATTTGAAAGTTACTAAGTTCACTTTCTAAGATATTTGCAACTTTGGCAATTTTAGTCTTAGGATAAAATTAAAATTAGCAACGTTAACATTTTTAAAAGACAATTGACAACTATGTAAAAGTGTAATTTGCAGAATTTGAAAGTTACTAAGTTCAGTTTCTAAGATATTTGCAACTTTGGCAATTTTAGTCTTAGGATAAAATTAAAATTAGCAACGTTAACATTTTTAAAAGACATTTGACAACTTTGTAAAAGTGTAGTTTGCAGAATTTGAAAGTTACTAAGTTCACTTTCTAAGATATTTGCAACTTTGGCAATTTTAGTCTTAGGATAAAATTAAAATTAGCAACGTTAACATTTTTAAAAGACATTTGACAACTTTGTAAAAGTGTAGTTTGCAGAATTTGAAAGTTACTAAGTTCACTTTCTAAGATATTTGCAACTTTGGCAATTTTAGTCTTAGGATAAAATTAAAATTAGCAACGTTAACATTTTTAAAAGACATTTGACAACTTTGTAAAAGTGTAATTTGCAGAATTTGAAAGTTACTAAGTTCACTTTCTAAGATATTTGCAACTTTGGCAATTTTAGTCTTAGGATAAAATTAAAATTAGCAACGTTAACATTTTTAAAAGACATTTGACAACTTTGTAAAAGTGTAATTTGCAGAATTTGAAAGTTACTAAGTTCACTTTCTAAGATATTTGCAACTTTGGCAATTTTAGTCTTAGGATAAAATTACAATTAGCAACGTTAACATTTTTAAAAGACATTTGACAACTTTGTAAAAGTGTACTTTGCAGAATTTGAAAGTTACTAAGTTCACTTTCTAAGATATTTGCAACTTTGGCAATTTTAGTCTTAGGATAAAATTAAAATTAGCAACGTTAACATTTTTAAAAGACAATTGACAACTATGTAAAAGTGTAATTTGCAGAATTTGAAAGTTACTAAGTTCAGTTTCTAAGATATTTGCAACTTTGGCAATTTTAGTCTTAGGATAAAATTAAAATTAGCAACGTTAACATTTTTAAAAGACATTTGACAACTTTGTAAAAGTGTAGTTTGCAGAATTTGAAAGTTACTAAGTTCACTTTCTAAGATATTTGCAACTTTGGCAATTTTAGTCTTAGGATAAAATTAAAATTAGCAACGTTAACATTTTTAAAAGACATTTGACAACTTTGTAAAAGTGTAGTTTGCAGAATTTGAAAGTTACTAAGTTCACTTTCTAAGATATTTGCAACTTTGGCAATTTTAGTCTTAGGATAAAATTAAAATTAGCAACGTTAACATTTTTAAAAGACATTTGACAACTTTGTAAAAGTGTAATTTGCAGAATTTGAAAGTTACTAAGTTCACTTTCTAAGATATTTGCAACTTTGGCAATTTTAGTCTTAGGATAAAATTAAAATTAGCAACGTTAACATTTTTAAAAGACATTTGACAACTTTGTAAAAGTGTAATTTGCAGAATTTGAAAGTTACTAAGTTCACTTTCTAAGATATTTGCAACTTTGGCAATTTTAGTCTTAGGATAAAATTAAAATTAGCAACGTTAACATTTTTAAAAGACATTTGACAACTTTGTAAAAGTGTAGTTTGCAGAATTTGAAAGTTACTAAGTTCACTTTCTAAGATATTTGCAACTTTGGCAATTTTAGTCTTAGGATAAAATTAAAATTAGCAACGTTAACATTTTTAAAAGACATTTGACAACTTTGTAAAAGTGTAGTTTGCAGAATTTGAAAGTTACTAAGTTCACTTTCTAAGATATTTGCAACTTTGGCAATTTTAGTCTTAGGATAAAATTAAAATTAGCAACGTTAACATTTTTAAAAGACATTTGACAACTTTGTAAAAGTGTAGTTTGCAGAATTTGAAAGTTACTAAGTTCACTTTCTAAGATATTTGCAACTTTGGCAATTTTAGTCTTAGGATAAAATTAAAATTAGCAACGTTAACATTTTTAAAAGACATTTGACAACTTTGTAAAAGTGTAATTTGCAGAATTTGAAAGTTACTAAGTTCACTTTCTAAGATATTTGCAACTTTGGCAATTTTAGTCTTAGGATAAAATTAAAATTAGCAACGTTAACATTTTTAAAAGACAATTGACAACTTTGTAAAAGTGTAATTTGCAGAATTTGAAAGTTACTAAGTTCACTTTCTAAGATATTTGCAACTTTGGCAATTTTAGTCTTAGGATAAAATTAAAATTAGCAACGTTAACATTTTTAAAAGACATTTGACAACTTTGTAAAAGTGTAGTTTGCAGAATTTGAAAGTTACTAAGTTCACTTTCTAAGATATTTGCAACTTTGGCAATTTTAGTCTTAGGATAAAATTAAAATTAGCAACGTTAACATTTTTAAAAGACATTTGACAACTTTGTAAAAGTGTAATTTGCAGAATTTGAAAGTTACTAAGTTCACTTTCTAAGATATTTGCAACTTTGGCAATTTTAGTCTTAGGATAAAATTAAAATTAGCAACGTTAACATTTTTAAAAGACATTTGACAACTTTGTAAAAGTGTAATTTGCAGAATTTGAAAGTTACTAAGTTCACTTTCTAAGATATTTGCAACTTTGGCAATTTTAGTCTTAGGATAAAATTAAAATTAGCAACGTTAACATTTTTAAAAGACATTTGACAACTTTGTAAAAGTGTAATTTGCAGAATTTGAAAGTTACTAAGTTCACTTTCTAAGATATTTGCAACTTTGGCAATTTTAGTCTTAGGATAAAATTAAAATTAGCAACGTTAACATTTTTAAAAGACATTTGACAACTTTGTAAAAGTGTAATTTGCAGAATTTGAAAGTTACTAAGTTCACTTTCTAAGATATTTGCAACTTTGGCAATTTTAGTCTTAGGATAAAATTAAAATTAGCAACGTTAATATTTTTAAAAGACATTTGACAACTTTGTAAAAGTGTACTTTGCAGAATTTGAAAGTTACTAAGTTCACTTTCTAAGATATTTGCAACTTTGGCAATTTTAGTCTTAGGATAAAATTAAAATTAGCAACGTTAACATTTTTAAAAGACATTTGACAACTTTGTAAAAGTGTAATTTGCAGAATTTGAAAATTACTAAGTTCAAGATATTTGCAACTTTGGCAATTTTAGTCTTAGGATAAAATTAAAATTAGCAACGTTAACATTTTTAAAAGACATTTGACAACTTTGTAAAAGTGTACTTTGCAGAATTTGAAAGTTACTAAGTTCAATTTCTAAGATATTTGCAACTTTAGCAATTTTAGTCTTAGGATAAAATTAAAATTAGCAACGTTAACATTTTTAAAAGACATTTGACAACTTTGTAAAAGTGTAGTTTGCAGAATTTGAAAGTTACTAAGTTCACTTTCTAAGATATTTGCAACTTTGGCAATTTTAGTCTTAGGATAAAATTAAAATTAGCAACGTTAACATTTTTAAAAGACATTTGACAACTTTGTAAAAGTGTAGTTTGCAGAATTTGAAACTTACTAAGTTCACTTTCTAAGATATTTGCAACTTTGGCAATTTTAGTCTTAGGATAAAATTAAAATTAGCAACGTTAACATTTTTAAAAGACATTTGACAACTTTGTAAAAGTGTAGTTTGCAGAATTTGAAAGTTACTAAGTTCACTTTCTAAGATATTTGCAACTTTGGCAATTTTAGTCTTAGGATAAAATTAAAATTAGCAACGTTAACATTTTTAAAAGACATTTGACAACTTTGTAAAAGTGTAATTTGCAGAATTTGAAAGTTACTAAGTTCACTTTCTAAGATATTTGCAACTTTGGCAATTTTAGTCTTAGGATAAAATTAAAATTAGCAACGTTAACATTTTTAAAAGACATTTGACAACTTTGTAAAAGTGTAATTTGCAGAATTTGAAAGTTACTAAGTTCACTTTCTAAGATATTTGCAACTTTGGCAATTTTAGTCTTAGGATAAAATTAAAATTAGCAACGTTAACATTTTTAAAAGACATTTGACAACTTTGTAAAAGTGTAATTTGCAGAATTTGAAAGTTACTAAGTTCACTTTCTAAGATATTTGCAACTTTGGCAATTTTAGTCTTAGGATAAAATTAAAATTAGCAACGTTAACATTTTTAAAAGACATTTGACAACTTTGTAAAAGTGTAATTTGCAGAATTTGAAAGTTACTAAGTTCACTTTCTAAGATATTTGCAACTTTGGCAATTTTAGTCTTAGGATAAAATTAAAATTAGCAACGTTAACATTTTTAAAAGACATTTGACAACTTTGTAAAAGTGTAATTTGCAGAATTTGAAAGTTACTAAGTTCACTTTCTAAGATATTTGCAACTTTGGCAATTTTAGTCTTAGGATAAAATTAAAATTAGCAACGTTAACATTTTTAAAAGACATTTGACAACTTTGTAAAAGTGTAATTTGCAGAATTTGAAAGTTACTAAGTTCACTTTCTAAGATATTTGCAACTTTGGCAATTTTAGTCTTAGGATAAAATTAAAATTAGCAACGTTAACATTTTTAAAAGACATTTGACAACTTTGTAAAAGTGTAATTTGCAGAATTTGAAAGTTACTAAGTTCACTTTCTAAGATATTTGCAACTTTGGCAATTTTAGTCTTAGGATAAAATTAAAATTAGCAACGTTAATATTTTTAAAAGACATTTGACAACTTTGTAAAAGTGTACTTTGCAGAATTTGAAAGTTACTAAGTTCACTTTCTAAGATATTTGCAACTTTGGCAATTTTAGTCTTAGGATAAAATTAAAATTAGCAACGTTAACATTTTTAAAAGACATTTGACAACTTTGTAAAAGTGTAATTTGCAGAATTTGAAAATTACTAAGTTCAAGATATTTGCAACTTTGGCAATTTTAGTCTTAGGATAAAATTAAAATTAGCAACGTTAACATTTTTAAAAGACATTTGACAACTTTGTAAAAGTGTACTTTGCAGAATTTGAAAGTTACTAAGTTCAATTTCTAAGATATTTGCAACTTTAGCAATTTTAGTCTTAGGATAAAATTAAAATTAGCAACGTTAACATTTTTAAAAGACATTTGACAACTTTGTAAAAGTGTAGTTTGCAGAATTTGAAAGTTACTAAGTTCACTTTCTAAGATATTTGCAACTTTGGCAATTTTAGTCTTAGGATAAAATTAAAATTAGCAACGTTAACATTTTTAAAAGACATTTGACAACTTTGTAAAAGTGTAGTTTGCAGAATTTGAAACTTACTAAGTTCACTTTCTAAGATATTTGCAACTTTGGCAATTTTAGTCTTAGGATAAAATTAAAATTAGCAACGTTAACATTTTTAAAAGACATTTGACAACTTTGTAAAAGTGTAATTTGCAGAATTTGAAAGTTACTAAGTTCACTTTCTAAGATATTTGCAACTTTGGCAATTTTAGTCTTAGGATAAAATTAAAATTAGCAACGTTAACATTTTTAAAAGACATTTGACAACTTTGTAAAAGTGTAATTTGCAGAATTTGAAAGTTACTAAGTTCACTTTCTAAGATATTTGCAACTTTGGCAATTTTAGTCTTAGGATAAAATTACAATTAGCAACGTTAACATTTTTAAAAGACATTTGACAACTTTGTAAAAGTGTACTTTGCAGAATTTGAAAGTTACTAAGTTCACTTTCTAAGATATTTGCAACTTTGGCAATTTTAGTCTTAGGATAAAATTAAAATTAGCAACGTTAACATTTTTAAAAGACAATTGACAACTATGTAAAAGTGTAATTTGCAGAATTTGAAAGTTACTAAGTTCAGTTTCTAAGATATTTGCAACTTTGGCAATTTTAGTCTTAGGATAAAATTAAAATTAGCAACGTTAACATTTTTAAAAGACATTTGACAACTTTGTAAAAGTGTAGTTTGCAGAATTTGAAAGTTACTAAGTTCACTTTCTAAGATATTTGCAACTTTGGCAATTTTAGTCTTAGGATAAAATTAAAATTAGCAACGTTAACATTTTTAAAAGACATTTGACAACTTTGTAAAAGTGTAGTTTGCAGAATTTGAAAGTTACTAAGTTCACTTTCTAAGATATTTGCAACTTTGGCAATTTTAGTCTTAGGATAAAATTAAAATTAGCAACGTTAACATTTTTAAAAGACATTTGACAACTTTGTAAAAGTGTAATTTGCAGAATTTGAAAGTTACTAAGTTCACTTTCTAAGATATTTGCAACTTTGGCAATTTTAGTCTTAGGATAAAATTAAAATAAGCAACGTTAACATTTTTAAAAGACATTTGACAACTTTGTAAAAGTGTAATTTGCAGAATTTGAAAGTTACTAAGTTCACTTTCTAAGATATTTGCAACTTTGGCAATTTTAGTCTTAGGATAAAATTACAATTAGCAACGTTAACATTTTTAAAAGACATTTGACAACTTTGTAAAAGTGTACTTTGCAGAATTTGAAAGTTACTAAGTTCACTTTCTAAGATATTTGCAACTTTGGCAATTTTAGTCTTAGGATAAAATTAAAATTAGCAACGTTAACATTTTTAAAAGACAATTGACAACTATGTAAAAGTGTAATTTGCAGAATTTGAAAGTTACTAAGTTCAGTTTCTAAGATATTTGCAACTTTGGCAATTTTAGTCTTAGGATAAAATTAAAATTAGCAACGTTAACATTTTTAAAAGACATTTGACAACTTTGTAAAAGTGTAGTTTGCAGAATTTGAAAGTTACTAAGTTCACTTTCTAAGATATTTGCAACTTTGGCAATTTTAGTCTTAGGATAAAATTAAAATTAGCAACGTTAACATTTTTAAAAGACATTTGACAACTTTGTAAAAGTGTAGTTTGCAGAATTTGAAAGTTACTAAGTTCACTTTCTAAGATATTTGCAACTTTGGCAATTTTAGTCTTAGGATAAAATTAAAATTAGCAACGTTAACATTTTTAAAAGACATTTGACAACTTTGTAAAAGTGTAATTTGCAGAATTTGAAAGTTACTAAGTTCACTTTCTAAGATATTTGCAACTTTGGCAATTTTAGTCTTAGGATAAAATTAAAATTAGCAACGTTAACATTTTTAAAAGACATTTGACAACTTTGTAAAAGTGTAATTTGCAGAATTTGAAAGTTACTAAGTTCACTTTCTAAGATATTTGCAACTTTGGCAATTTTAGTCTTAGGATAAAATTAAAATTAGCAACGTTAACATTTTTAAAAGACATTTGACAACTTTGTAAAAGTGTAGTTTGCAGAATTTGAAAGTTACTAAGTTCACTTTCTAAGATATTTGCAACTTTGGCAATTTTAGTCTTAGGATAAAATTAAAATTAGCAACGTTAACATTTTTAAAAACCATTTGACAACTTTATAAAAGTGTAGTTTGCAGAATTTGAAAGTTACTAAGTTCACTTTCTAAGATATTTGCAACTTTGGCAATTTTAGTCTTAGGATAAAATTAAAATTAGCAACGTTAACATTTTTAAAAGACAATTGACAACTTTGTAAAAGTGTAATTTGCAGAATTTGAAAGTTACTAAGTTCACTTTCTAAGATATTTGCAACTTTGGCAATTTTAGTCTTAGGATAAAATTAAAATTAGCAACGTTAACATTTTTAAAAGACATTTGACAACTTTGTAAAAGTGTACTTTGCAGAATTTGAAAGTTACTAAGTTCACTTTCTAAGATATTTGCAACTTTGGCAATTTTAGTCTTAGGATAAAATTAAAATTAGCAACGTTAACATTTTTAAAAGACATTTGACAACTTTGTAAAAGTGTAGTTTGCAGAATTTGAAAGTTACTAAGTTCACTTTCTAAGATATTTGCAACTTTGGCAATTTTAGTCTTAGGTTAAAATTAAAATTAGCAACGTTAACATTTTTAAAAGACATTTGACAACTTTGTAAAAGTGTAGTTTGCAGAATTTGAAAGTTACTAAGTTCACTTTCTAAGATATTTGCAACTTTGGCAATTTTAGTCTTAGGATAAAATTAAAATTAGCAACGTTAACATTTTTAAAAGACATTTGACAACTTTGTAAAAGTGTAGTTTGCAGAATTTGAAAGTTACTAAGTTCACTTTCTAAGATATTTGCAACTTTGGCAATTTTAGTCTTAGGATAAAATTAAAATTAGCAACGTTAACATTTTTAAAAGACATTTGACAACTTTGTAAAAGTGTAGTTTGCAGAATTTGAAAGTTACTAAGTTCACTTTCTAAGATATTTGCAACTTTGGCAATTTTAGTCTTAGGATAAAATTAAAATTAGCAACGTTAACATTTTTAAAAGACATTTGACAACTTTGTAAAAGTGTAGTTTGCAGAATTTGAAAGTTACTAAGTTCACTTTCTAAGATATTTGCAACTTTGGCAATTTTAGTCTTAGGATAAAATTAAAATTAGCAACGTTAACATTTTTAAAAGACATTTGACAACTTTGTAAAAGTGTACTTTGCAGAATTTGAAAGTTACTAAGTTCACTTTCTAAGATATTTGCAACTTTGGCAATTTTAGTCTTAGGATAAAATTAAAATTAGCAACGTTAACATTTTTAAAAGACATTTGACAACTTTGTAAAAGTGTAGTTTGCAGAATTTGAAAGTTACTAAGTTCACTTTCTAAGATATTTGCAACTTTGGCAATTTTAGTCTTAGGATAAAATTAAAATTAGCAACGTTAACATTTTTAAAAGACATTTGACAACTTTGTAAAAGTGTAATTTGCAGAATTTGAAAGTTACTAAGTTCACTTTCTAAGATATTTGCAACTTTGGCAATTTTAGTCTTAGGATAAAATTAAAATTAGCAACGTTAACATTTTTAAAAGACATTTGACAACTTTGTAAAAGTGTAATTTGCAGAATTTGAAAGTTACTAAGTTCACTTTCTAAGATATTTGCAACTTTGGCAATTTTAGTCTTAGGTTAAAATTAAAATAAGCAACGTTAACATTTTTAAAAGACATTTGACAACTTTGTAAAAGTGTACTTTGCAGAATTTGAAAGTTACTAAGTTCACTTTCTAAGATATTTGCAACTTTGGCAATTTTAGTCTTAGGATAAAATTAAAATAAGCAACGTTAACATTTTTAAAAGACATTTGACAACTTTGTAAAAGTGTAATTTGCAGAATTTGAAAGTTACTAAGTTCACTTTCTAAGATATTTGCAACTTTGGCAATTTTAGTCTTAGGATAAAATTAAAATTAGCAACGTTAACATATTTAAAAGACATTTGACAACTTTGTAAAAGTGTAGTTTGCAGAATTTGAAAGTTACTAAGTTCACTTTCTAAGATATTTGCAACTTTGGCAATTTTAGTCTTAGGATAAAATTAAAATTAGCAACGTTAACATTTTTAAAAGACATTTGACAACTTTGTAAAAGTGTACTTTGCAGAATTTGAAAGTTACTAAGTTCACTTTCTAAGATATTTGCAACTTTGGCAATTTTAGTCTTAGGATAAAATTAAAATTAGCAACGTTAACATTTTTAAAAGACATTTGACAACTTTGTAAAAGTGTACTTTGCAGAATTTGAAAGTTACTAAGTTCACTTTCTAAGATATTTGCAACTTTGGCAATTTTAGTCTTAGGATAAAATTAAAATTAGCAACGTTAACATTTTTAAAAGACATTTGACAACTTTGTAAAAGTGTAGTTTGCAGAATTTGAAAGTTACTAAGTTCACTTTCTAAGATATTTGCAACTTTGGCAATTTTAATCTTAGGATAAAATTAAAATTAGCAACGTTAACATTTTTAAAAGACATTTGACAACTTTGTAAAAGTGTAATTTGCAGAATTTGAAAGTTACTAAGTTCACTTTCTAAGATATTTGCAACTTTGGCAATTTTAGTCTTAGGATAAAATTAAAATTAGCAACGTTAACATTTTTAAAAGACATTTGACAACTTTGTAAAAGTGTAGTTTGCAGAATTTGAAAGTTACTAAGTTCACTTTCTAAGATATTTGCAACTTTGGCAATTTTAGTCTTAGGATAAAATTAAAATTAGCAACGTTAACATTTTTAAAAGACATTTGACAACTTTGTAAAAGTGTACTTTGCAGAATTTGAAAGTTACTAAGTTCACTTTCTAAGATATTTGCAACTTTGGCAATTTTAGTCTTAGGATAAAATTAAAATAAGCAACGTTAACATTTTTAAAAGACATTTGACAACTTTGTAAAAGTGTACTTTGCAGAATTTGAAAGTTACTAAGTTCACTTTCTAAGATATTTGCAACTTTGGCAATTTTAGTCTTAG
Source organism: Halisarca cf. caerulea (assembly GCA_963170055.1). Taxonomy (NCBI): domain Eukaryota; kingdom Metazoa; phylum Porifera; class Demospongiae; order Chondrillida; family Halisarcidae; genus Halisarca; species Halisarca cf. caerulea. The sequence goes on from CAUJGJ010000002.1 coordinate 3,681,721, forward strand.
GATAAAATTAAAATTAGCAACGTTAACATTTTTAAAAGACATTTGACAACTTTGTAAAAGTGTAGTTTGCAGAATTTGAAAGTTACTAAGTTCACTTTCTAAGATATTTGTATCTTTGGCAATTTTACTCTTAGGATAAAATTAAAATTAGCAACGTTAACATTTTTAAAAGACATTTGACAACTTTGTAAAAGTGTAATTTGCAGAATTTGAAAGTTACTAAGTTCACTTTCTAAGATATTTGCAACTTTGGCAATTTTAGTCTTAGGATAAAATTAAAATCAGCAACGTTAACATTTTTAAAAGACATTTGACAACTTTGTAAAAGTGTAATTTGCAGAATTTGAAAGTTACTAAGTTCACTTTCTAAGATATTTGCAACTTTGGCAATTTTAGTCTTAGGATAAAATTAAAATTAGCAACGTTAATATTTTTAAAAGAAATTTGACAACTTTGTAAAAGTGTAGTTTGCAGAATTTGAAAGTTACTAAGTTCACTTTCTAAGATATTTGCAACTTTGGCAATTTTAGTCTTAGGATAAAATTAAAATTAGCAACGTTAACATTTTTAAAAGACAATTGACAACTTTGTAAAAGTGTAATTTGCAGAATTTGAAAGTTACTAAGTTCACTTTCTAAGATATTTGCAACTTTGGCAATTTTAGTCTTAGGATAAAATTAAAATTAGCAACGTTAACATTTTTAAAAGACATTTGACAACTTTGTAAAAGTGTAGTTTGCAGAATTTGAAAGTTACTAAGTTCACTTTCTAAGATATTTGCAACTTTGGCAATTTTAGTCTTAGGATAAAATTAAAATTAGCAACGTTAACATTTTTAAAAGACATTTGACAACTTTGTAAAAGTGTAATTTGCAGAATTTGAAAGTTACTAAGTTCACTTTCTAAGATATTTGCAACTTTGGCAATTTTAGTCTTAGGATAAAATTAAAATTAGCAACGTTAACATTTTTAAAAGACATTTGACAACTTTGTAAAAGTGTAATTTGCAGAATTTGAAAGTTACTAAGTTCACTTTCTAAGATATTTGCAACTTTGGCAATTTTACTCTTAAGATAAAATTAAAATTAGCAACGTTAACATTTTTAAAAGACATTTGACAACTTTGTAAAAGTGTAGTTTGCAGAATTTGAAAGTTACTAAGTTCACTTTCTAAGATATTTGCAACTTTGGCAATTTTAGTCTTAGGATAAAATTAAAATTAGCAACGTTAATATTTTTAAAAGACATTTGACAACTTTGTAAAAGTGTACTTTGCAGAATTTGAAAGTTACTAAGTTCACTTTCTAAGATATTTGCAACTTTGGCAATTTTACTCTTAAGATAAAATTAAAATTAGCAACGTTAACATTTTTAAAAGACATTTGACAACTTTGTAAAAGTGTAGTTTGCAGAATTTGAAAGTTACTAAGTTCACTTTCTAAGAAATTTGCAACTTTGGCAATTTTAGTCTTAGGATAAAATTAAAATTAGCAACGTTAACATTTTTGAAAGACATTTGACAACTTTGTAAAAGTGTAATTTGCAGAATTTGAAAGTTACTAAGTTCACTTTCTAAGATATTTGCAACTTTGGCAATTTTAGTCTTAGGATAAAATTAAAATTAGCAACGTTAACATTTTTAAAAGACATTTGACAACTTTGTAAAAGTGTAATTTGCAGAATTTGAAAGTTACTAAGTTCACTTTCTAAGATATTTGCAACTTTGGCAATTTTAGTCTTAGGATAAAATTAGCAACGTTAACATTTTTAAAAGACATTTGACAACTTTGTAAAAGTGTAATTTGCAGAATTTGAAAGTTACTAAGTTCACTTTCTAAGATATTTGCAACTTTGGCAATTTTAGTCTTAGGATAAAATTAAAATTAGCAACGTTAACATTTTTAAAAGACATTTGACAACTTTGTAAAAGTGTAGTTTGCAGAATTTGAAAGTTACTAAGTTCACTTTCTAAGATATTTGCAACTTTGGCAATTTTAGTCTTAGGATAAAATTAAAATTAGCAACGTTAACATTTTTAAAAGACATTTGACAACTTTGTAAAAGTGTACTTTGCAGAATTTGAAAGTTACTAAGTTCACTTTCTAAGATATTTGCAACTTTGGCAATTTTAGTCTTAGGATAAAATTATAATTAGCAACGTTAACATTTTTAAAAACCATTTGACAACTTTGTAAAAGTGTAATTTGCAGAATTTGAAAGTTACTAAGTTCACTTTCTAAGATATTTGCAACTTTGGCAATTTTAGTCTTAGGATAAAATTAAAATTAGCAACGTTAATATTTTTAAAAGACATTTGACAACTTTGTAAAAGTGTAGTTTGCAGAATTTGAAACTTACTAAGTTCACTTTCTAAGATATTTGCAACTTTGGCAATTTTAGTCTTAGGATAAAATTAGCAACGTTAATATTTTTAAAAGACATTTGACAACTTTGTAAAAGTGTACTTTGCAGAATTTGAAAGTTACTAAGTTCACTTTCTAAGATATTTGCAACTTTGGCAATTTTAGTCTTAGGATAAAATTAAAATTAGCAACGTTAACATTTTTAAAAGACATTTGACAACTTTGTAAAAGTGTAATTTGCAGAATTTGAAAGTTACTAAATTCACTTTCTAAGATATTTGCAACTTTGGCAATTTTAGTCTTAGGATAAAATTAAAATTAGCAACGTTAACATTTTTAAAAGACATTTGACAACTTTGTAAAAGTGTAATTTGCAGAATTTGAAAGTTACTAAGTTCACTTTCTAAGATATTTGCTACTTTGGCAATTTTAGTCTTAGGATAAAATTAAAATTAGCAACGTTAACATTTTTAAAAGACATTTGACAACTTTGTAAAAGTGTAATTTGCAGAATTTGAAAGTTACTAAGTTCACTTTCTAAGATATTTGCAACTTTGGCAATTTTAGTCTTAGGATAAAATTAAAATTAGCAACGTTAACATTTTTAAAAGACATTTGACAACTTTGTAAAAGTGTAGTTTGCAGAATTTGAAAGTTACTAAGTTCACTTTCTAAGATATTTGCAACTTTGGCAATTTTAGTCTTAGGATAAAATTAAAATTAGCAACGTTAACATTTTTAAAAGACATTTGACAACTTTGTAAAAGTGTAGTTTGCAGAATTTGAAAGTTACTAAGTTCACTTTCTAAGATATTTGCAACTTTGGCAATTTTAGTCTTAGGATAAAATTAAAATTAGCAACGTTAACATTTTTAAAAGACAATTGACAACTTTGTAAAAGTGTAATTTGCAGAATTTGAAAGTTACTAAGTTCACTTTCTAAGATATTTGCAACTTTGGCAATTTTAGTCTTAGGATAAAATTAAAATTAGCAACGTTAACATTTTTAAAAGACATTTGACAACTTTGTAAAAGTGTACTTTGCAGAATTTGAAAGTTACTAAGTTCACTTTCTAAGATATTTGCAACTTTGGCAATTTTAGTCTTAGGATAAAATTAAAATTAGCAACGTTAACATTTTTAAAAGACATTTGACAACTTTGTAAAAGTGTAATTTGCAGAATTTGAAAGTTACTAAGTTCACTTTCTAAGATATTTGCAACTTTGGCAATTTTAGTCTTAGGATAAAATTAAAATTAGCAACGTTAACATTTTTAAAAGACATTTGACAACTTTGTAAAAGTGTAGTTTGCAGAATTTGAAAGTTACTAAGTTCACTTTCTAAGATATTTGCAACTTTGGCAATTTTAGTCTTAGGATAAAATTAAAATTAGCAACGTTAACATTTTTAAAAGACATTTGACAACTTTGTAAAAGTGTAATTTGCAGAATTTGAAAGTTACTAAGTTCACTTTCTAAGATATTTGCAACTTTGGCAATTTTAGTCTTAGGATAAAATTAAAATTAGCAACGTTAACATTTTTAAAAGACATTTGACAACTTTGTAAAAGTGTAGTTTGCAGAATTTGAAAGTTACTAAGTTCACTTTCTAAGATATTTGCAACTTTGGCAATTTTAGTCTTAGGATAAAATTAAAATTAGCAACGTTAACATTTTTAAAAGACATTTGACAACTTTGTAAAAGTGTACTTTGCAGAATTTGAAAGTTACTAAGTTCACTTTCTAAGATATTTGCAACTTTGGCAATTTTAGTCTTAGGATAAAATTAAAATTAGCAACGTTAACATTTTTAAAAGACATTTGACAACTTTGTAAAAGTGTAATTTGCAGAATTTGAAAGTTACTAAGTTCACTTTCTAAGATATTTGCAACTTTGGCAATTTTAGTCTTAGGATAAAATTAAAATTAGCAACGTTAACATTTTTAAAAGACATTTGACAACTTTGTAAAAGTGTAGTTTGCAGAATTTGAAAGTTACTAAGTTCACTTTCTAAGATATTTGCAACTTTGGCAATTTTAGTCTTAGGATAAAATTAAAATTAGCAACGTTAACATTTTTAAAAGACATTTGACAACTTTGTAAAAGTGTAGTTTGCAGAATTTGAAAGTTACTAAGTTCACTTTCTAAGATATTTGCAACTTTGGCAATTTTAGTCTTAGGATAAAATTA
>CAUJGJ010000003.1:0-27500 GCA_963170055.1 Halisarca cf. caerulea
TCACGACCACTTGTCATAGGCAAGACACAAAAGCCACGCTGTTTTAAGGGATTGAATGTACATGGGGCATCTTCCAGTGACATGGAAGGCAAACAGGAGAGCACGGGTGACTAGTGCACTGTTCGAAGAATGGCTGAGGAAGTTGGACAACAAAATGACACTGAAGAAGAGGATGATTCTTTTGTTTCTTGATAATACCCCTTGCCATCCCGATCTCGAATTATATGAAGTATTACGCTGTGTTTCTTTCCAGTTAATACTGTACCACATCACAATCAACCCTTGGACGAAGGAATCATAAAGACCATTAAAGTTCACAACAGTAAGCAACTTTTAAGACGCATTGTATTACATATGGACGATCCCTCTACAGCATTTGAAGTAAGCAAATCAGTGAATGTGTGCATGCAGCCAATTGGATATCTCAGGCCTGGAATGAAGTGTCTTCACAAACCATTGTAAACTGCTTTCATAAAAGTGGATTTGCAATCATTGAAATACCCAAGAACTTGAAGCCAGACCCTCCCCCCCCCCCCCCCTCAGGGACTTTGAAGAATTGCTGCAAACTACTGATATCCATTGCAGTGCTGGAGATTTTGTGCAGTTGATGACAGTCTAGACACATTTAACACTCTGGATGATAACTAGGAGCAGCAGTTGCTTGATAGAGCAAAAGGAATACCACATGATGCAGCATCAGAGGAAACTGAAATATCTAGAGCCATTATCAGAAAGCAGTGTGCTCACTCACAAGCAAGCTGTGAATTCCTTGGACCTTTTGCACAGCTATGCTGTTCACCATAGCAACACACAGCTAATGGACTTAATGATGCAGGCTCAAACCATTCTTCAAAAATCTCACTGAGAGCCAAACAAAAGCATGAAGCAAACTTCTCTTGTATTCATATTTCACCACTCAGTCGGGCTCAGCAACACATTAAGGCATGCACAGTAGCCAGTAGCTTTTCAGTATTTGGCAATGTATTTTGAGTTGTAAATGTAGTGCATTGTGTTCTGCTACATTAATCAGTATTATTAATTCCTGTACTCTATCATCAATAATGATAATATTGCAGTACTATATTGTATAATGAATTATCACGCCAGTATGTTAGTGAGCCTTTATAGAAAGACCACCTGTCTATAAAGGCTGGAGAATGCATTGCCGAAAGGTGGCCGTTCTATACAGGTTTTACTGTATTAGGTGTACCCAAATTCCATTAGGTTTGTTGTACGTATGTATAGATTATCTATGGTTGCATCATAGATAATCTATGCATGCACACACATACTTTAGGATTCCAGTGCTGTGCAATTATCATATAGTGAATTTTGTTGGACAATAATCATGGCTGATTAAAACCAATATTGCCCATCCCTAGTACTATTTGGTGCCAGCATCTATCATATTATATCTGGATTTCCTGTGGTTTTTGATAAGATAGGGACATGCGTATGTACATATGCATGTCCCTATCTTACCAATCTTATCTTATTCAGAGTGTTTTTGTATGTTTTGCAATTTGTGGTAAGGATGTTGCAATATGTTGGCCACACATGTCGAGTTTGATCTTTATAATTCCTTTTATTGATCATGTTGTTTTTATTTTGTCGATCAGGATTTAGTCAGTGTCACATTGCTACCTGTATTTCCTTTAGAATGCTGTTGAAGTTTTAAACTTACCAATTCTAAGAACAGAAGTACAAAACAAAAAGATGAAAAATGTATGTTTTCAAGTGAATTATATGTTTTCCACTTTTATATGTGCACTCACAATGACATCCATGTCCAGTAAATGTAGTAGTACCGTACTTCCTCTAAAGATTTGGGAATCAGATTTTTAACAGTACAGCCTGTTGCCTCCAAGTACTTCTGAAAAATTGAATTTTGTGCAACTTAGGGGTAAACCCTCTAATTTTGGCAATCGATGTCTGTTTTCTGCCTTCTTCTATAATTTTATGACAAACAAATTCTTCTCCTAATGTGAGGTTCCCTAACTTCTGTTTTACATGTGGTACCCTCTAACAATACAAGAGATAGGAACAAAATACGACTCAATGCCGTCCATCTTAAACAAAGAGTCTCAAAATACTGTAGAAATGGCTCTACTTTTCGTGAAGAGTCTCTGATTTTACAACGTACCTGTTAACATCGTATAATTCAGATTGTGAGTATATACACATAATGTACAAAATATGGGCAACTCAACTTTTTCTGCAAGTATTAGCTTAAGTTTCTACAGTTTATTCACAGGTTGTTGCTGCATGTCCTTCTGCATTTTGCCAAATGGTGTGTTTGTGTGTGTGTCTTCAAAGGCACGATCATCATATTACAGTATGTATATATATGATGTAAACAGTATCAATGTGTTTTTGAGAAATTTCAGCGAAGTACAATAGAAGTACAATATTACAAAGATTTCACTATCTTTTTGGTTAGTTGGTGTCCAGAAGGACTTCCTTTTCTTTGATAACTTCTGGATGAACTTTAGCCAAATGATTAATTTGCCTCAAACAGACATCATGTGTCATTTATTTCCAAAAAGCCTTTATGCAATCATTCAGCTCAGCCAGGTTCTTAGGTTTCTATTAATTTTAGTCCTTAAAGTATTCTTCCAAGATTAAATCTTATCCATGGAGTAAAAGTAGGGGCTCTTCACTAAAGTTTTCCACCGGTTCACATTTTGGCAGCTGATATATGTACTAGTACGTGAGTAATCTTGAATCAATCAAACTCTTCGTTCGTTAGCTTGGACATTGAATAGGATGGATGGACGCTGTTATATACTGTAACTTTAATGATGCAATAATTATGCCTGCTCTGCTTGTTCTAAAGACTTGTGAAAATAGAGTCTGATGAAGGAATATTATGAACTTATGAAAGAACAAATTGGTGTGATATTTCCTAGGGTTAATTAGGGTTAGGGTTAGGGTTCCCAGGAAGTCCTATGGAGTGTACAGATTGATAGTGCAGTAGCTGTTGTGTTTGATGGAGATGCTGTGTTATCTAGCTTACCTTTGCATTGTTCTGTAGGAAATTTTGTTATTGAAACAAAAAATTCCCCAACTGAAAGCAGAAATAGGATCATTAAAGCAGCAAATCTCCTGTGCTCTCCAATGCTTGAAGAGATGACAACATCGATCACTTATAGACAATCTGGACACCCTGGCACACTCTGTCTGCCAAGTATATACTGTAACACTGCGAAACTCATTTAGCTTAATATACTGAAAGACTGATACTGTCTTACTGTAAATCATAGATAACAATTTTACAGTCTACCCACACTTACATATGCTGTATATTTATTACAAGGACAACAAATGGTAATGCAGACTATAGAACCTCTTATGAATGGAAAAGGATGTACTGTATACATATAGGAGTGAGTTATCAATTGCCTAACCGTACTGAATAAGGCAGGCAGGAGCTAGACAGAGTACAGGCATGGAGCTAGACAGAGTTTACATGAAGTGGATGCAGTGTACAATTTCCTAGACAGTACAGGCATGGAGCTAGACAGAGTTTAGATGAAGTGGATGCAGTGTACAATTTCCTTCATCTCATATTTGAAACCTACTGTATGTACTAAACACTCCACCACAGTTCTAGTATATGCATGAGTGGCCTTTTTGTATTCCTGCTATCCTAACATATTATGAACTAGTCTTATATGCAGCCCTTTTCTTGCATACTGGCTAACATGTGAAAATGTATATGGGTTATGAGACTAAACATGAACTAATCTTGTGGTTCGTAGTTGTTCCTTGTAATTTTGCTGGTTGTGAGTAAGTCATATATTTGAATTTTTCACTTCATTAGGAATAATGCTATTCAGATCATCTCCATACATGGTGATCAAATACTCACAGTTGTTTTTTATATAGTGTTATAATTTCTCAATTGGGCGTCTCCAATTGTAAACTGGAATCTGGAACAGAAGTATCTTGGATTATTCATAAGCAGTTAAAGTCATACATTAATTTTATGTACATGTACAGAATGAATGTTTCATGGACCTGCACTTCATACTGTGCTATTCCACTCACCTTTTTTACTTACTCCATGTACTATATGTATAGCTTGCACTTAACTTCGCATATACATTTTCTCATAATAGGCACGCATTTTTGCTGATACAACCAATGACTTGTCACACCTGATATTTTGTTTCTGTTTGTGTGGGGTTTTTATTAACAGAGTGTGTATTCCCATAACATGTAGGTCCATAATTTTCAATAGGCAGGAATTTGTCTTGTTTACAGTCTATATATGGTCAAATTAGACAGAATGGTGAATATATAGAGGTTTTGGATTATAGAGGTTTCACTGTACAGTGTAAAGTTACTAGCTATTGTTGTTTGTATTGTGGTGCTTGAGTGCTTTGGTTTGCATGGTATTTTAGCTCTTCTTTTCCATCCCATGCTTTCCTAAATTTAATTTGATGAAATTGTTTGAGCTGAGGACAAATGCACTACTGTCCTACAGTGCATTGTGTAATACTATGATGTGAGATGTGATACACACTCATTGCTACATTAACTTGCTATGTGATATGATATAACTTTTGAACAGATTCTAATAGCACAGATTATATAAGAATGTTTCAGCAGCATAGGCCTTAACAGCTGTACACAGTTTTACAGCTGACGAGGGCCTACATGGCCAAAATGTTCTGTATACCATTGATCTGTACTACGTGAGAATCAGTTCAAAAATACTTAAAGAATGTATGCCCTCCATTTTGTTTGGGCAAATATACATACCATAGCGGTATTTATTTTCACATGAGATAAAATTTCACTATATTCATACTATATACTATCGGTTTCTTCCTGATCGATATACAGTATGCGAAAATTTGTACTCGCAAAGTAATTTTGTGTTGTGTGTTATATCGAATCCTGCATTTGTGGGCTTCATAGTCATTCTGTTCTTATTTTCAAATTCTTAAACTACTGTTATTATTGCGCCACCTCAAACCAGTCAGAAGCCATAGTCCCCGATATACTGGTCCTCTTTCTGCTGATATCCCATCACTGACATTTGACAGCAAACATCGAAGTCTTGTTGTTGGAGAAGCAAGATGCCAGCACGAAGATGTGGATTTGGGGACATACAGATGATGAGTAACAAGCACAGGTTGGCAAGTCATCAAACACATTTTTCCACATGTCCGCTGCATGATGCCCTACAGGCATGTATATATAGCTGGAGTATCTTGAGCAATAATAATTTTTAATTTTATGTGTAAAGCAACCTGTGAAATTTAGACTGCAAAAAATTTGCATGAAAGTTGACTTTCTACAGGATTTAGTGAAAGTAAAGTGTTGCGAAAATGAATACCAATAATATGGTAATGACATTTTTTGCAACCTTCCATATATTTGCACTCGGTTCCCTTTGCAGGTGTATTAGGGGTATATAAAACATGATCACAGCAAATTGAACAGCATTGAGCAATATTCACATTATCATGGGTAGCTAGCAGCTACGTAGATATGAAATAAGAATTAAGGCACGTGTTTAGGGAAGGATAAGGTGAACAATTGCATGGACAAGAAACAAGATCAACTCTGATTAGCTAGATCATGGAAAGATGCTCTTATCGAAGTAGACAGCATTAGCTTAACATCCTTTGTCAATCTTAAACAATGCCTTCCACCATAACTGTGGTGGTAACAGTTGAAGTCTTCCAGCTGATAGTGTATATTAACCAGAAATACCGTATAGCCGGTTAATTTGGCGAGCATTAAATTTGGCAAATTAGTCTCAAAATGCTTTCATGAATCTAAATTTGGCAAATGAGCACATTACACATGCCCCATTTTATTATGTTATGCAACTTTAGCCTAGAACACCGCATGCACATAATTGAAATTCTTTGATTAGAAAGTTGTGTTTGAGGGCATCACATTCATAAAAAAAGTTTGAGATACTACTTTTGAACAAAAATTGACATGCTGTCGTGACTCCAAGAACACTGATGGCTGGCCCGTTTGCTGTTGTTGTGAAGCGCAGAACAACGATTGTAAGCCATGGTCCTCGTACTGCGTGTACCTTATTCCTGGCTAAGCAAAGATCAGTTAGTTGCACCATCAGTTGACCACCAGTTTTCGTTGTTTCTCAGCTAATAATAGGAGCTAACTAATAAATTTTTGCGGAATATAATTTGGTGACTTAGTATGAAATTTGCCAATTCACCAAATTAAATTCCTCACAAAAATTTCCGATTATACAGTATTGATAATCAATTTTGGTTGATTGGCAGTTTGATCCAGTACTGCCAACGTACATCTGCCAATTATTCTGTACAAAGTTGACTTGTTTGCAATCCTGGTGAATGACCACTTGTTAAGTATAGTATTATACATTTTCACCTTGTGAATGGAGTAGATATGCTAGATCTGTAAAAAACATTGAGTGAAAATAGTGAATAACTGGTATGCAACCAGAACTCTTAAATAGACCTGTCATCCCCGTATAAGCAACTATGTTAGCTGTCGATCAAGTACTCCATTTTGGAACTCTAGCATAATCTTTATACTTCCATTCACACAGTAGCTGTGGCTATGAATATGTGTAGCATTCAGTCATAGAGGGTATGAAGATTGTGATACTTAGTGACTTATAGTGGCAAGCAACACTTGCATGAATTGAACAACAACAGCAAAAGCAGTAATTATTAGCAAAGAACAGTTGAACACAGTCAACTCTACATACACTCAACTCCTACACTTCTACATAATACAGTTTAACACTATTTCACTACCACGTGGTACTCTGGATCCACGTTGGCATACAGACAATGCTACATTTTGTCCCACACAGTTGCTTATTATAATGAACACATGATAATTATATAATCCTAATTGTCTCTAAGCACACAACAGCAGTTCAGGGTTAACAATACACCTAACTGTAAGATCTACATCGGTTCTACATAATATGTATAATTACAACCAAAGTAGGCCAATTACTGTACATGTGCATAAAATCTGCCAGTACCTTGAAATCCAAACCATCAAAAATGTACTCTTTCTCCAATATTTCTGGTTATACAGTATCTACCCTTCTCCACAAGAAGAATAACATCAATGAGGAATTAAACCATAACTAGATATGGCTTGTCTGTTGAGAGTAGGCAACCTACTATTTTCTTCTTGTTGCATACATGGTATGTGTTAAGTGGGCTTGTCAAAGAAGTACAAAACTTACATCTATATACCAAGCAACTATGTGAACATCCTACCAATTTGTACAGGAATTGTGATCAATGTTGTTTGAACTAGGCCAGGCAAAGTTAATTCCCAGTTTATCATTTCCTCCCTCGTGATTTGGCTTGTACTGGACTGTTTTCATTGTTCATTATTTATGGTTATGTGTTGAAAAAAGAGGCTAGCCGTTACTACATTACATACTGTTTTCATTAATTTGTGTTAAAATGTGATTTTAATATGTACATGTAGTTGTACATGTATTAGTTTTGGAACAAAATGAATGATATAATACCCTCATTTGTTTCTTTATATTGTTTTTTTGCATTAACTTGAAGGTTTTATTCTAAGGATCAAATTGTACAAATATGAGTGTAATAAATGATAAATTTCAATACAAAAATAATGAAAAATAACCATGCACCCTCCTTTATGTTATAATTTAGAAGGCTTGACGATAGACTGGGCATCAATTTTGCCTAGACTTAATTACATGGAAATATTATTTAAACAAACAATGCACAGTTCTGAGTAAAGGTTTGCATGTTCATGTATCCTGTGTCTCATTCACTGCCTCCATCCTTCCCTCCCTATTTATAGTTATTTAATTCTTGCAGTGCACTTTGTTGGGGCACTGTATAATGTATTGTGCAATTTTCTGGATACATATTAGGCATGTGTATAATATGGGTAAGTGTAGGTGGGTGTGAGGATGCATGTTTGTGTACATGTACAGTATGTGGTGATTGGGGTGGGGTTACGGGGGTGAGAATAACTTTTGGGATTTGATCTAAACTTTGTCAGACCAACCATATTTTTGTAGTATTATGTTACGCAAGTCAAATATACACAAGCATGCATTTGTGCTGTAGCTACATACTTAGTTTTTGGATCAATTCACATGGAGTACAACCATTCTCTATGATTAGTGCAATAGTCTCAAGCTCTGAATCACTTATTGGCACGCATAAATTGGAAGCATTATGTTCAATTGAGCTAAATCAGTTAGAAATCTAATTCGAAATCAAATCATGTGCATACACCACATACGTACTGCTTACTAATGAAAATGTACACACCACTAATTGTTTATTAAAAGCCCCATTTTGAGAATTGGTGAGTAGTTTTTACTGAACAAAATACTATATAGCTGGTTAAATTTGGCGAGCATTAAATTTAATTGGCGAATAGATCTCAAAATGCTATTGGCAAATTTAAATTCAATGAATAAGCACATTACACTTGCACCATTTTCATCACATTGATAAAAAGAAGTTTTTGAAATACTACTTTCAAACAAAAATTAACATGTTGTCATGACTCCAAGAACACTGAGGTCCTGTTTGCTGTTGCTGTGAAGCGCAGAACAACAATTGTTAGCCATGCTTCTCGATTCATGTCTGCCGCGTGTGCCCTATTCTTGGCTAAGCAAAGAACAATATTAGATGCACTGTCAGTGGAGCACCAGTTCTCATTGTTTCTCAGCTAATAATAGGAGCCAACTATAATATATATTTTGGCAGAAAAAAATTGGCGACCTGGTACGAAATTCACCAAATTAAAGTCCTTGCGAAAATTTCTCAATATATGGTATAGTTTATCATTGATTCATGCAGACTTTCTCTGTTTCTATTGTTCCTGCTGATATATAACCTTGAAGTATGCATAATCTGTGATATCTTAATGTGGGAATGAAGCAAATGACTTTCTTTCCCCTTGTAACCATATATTAAGGTTCAACAGACTTCATACCTACATACAAACTGTACAGTAGGTACTAAGTAAAAGTGTATTATAATGGGACAGGCAAGTACTGTAGGTGCATGGACTAATCACTGTCAAATTAATAATGTATTGAAGATAAGCATGCACTGTTTGGTTGAGCCACCGAATACTAACTTGCGTACAAAGAACCAATTCAAGAGAATGTTAAAGACAACTGACATGCACTAACAGTAAATATATACTGTGTGTGTGTGTGTGTACGTGTGTGTTTGATTGTGTTTTCGGATGTGAGTGGATGCATGATTTATAGATAAGCAAGTCTGCTGATGTGAGTTGAGCAAATATGGATCTATGTACTGTGAGTATAAGAGTGAGTATATGAGTATACTGTAAGTTTTATGGAGTATAAGTCACAGTTTTAATGCCTAAATTTTACTAGCATAATATGGGGTGAGAGTTACACACTGAATAGTTCATTATGGCTGATGAAATGATATAATGCTGTTCAAAACCATATATGGTGCGACTTGTACTTCGTGAAATATGATACCTATGTCAGGCTATGTACAAGTGGATATCTACTGTTGATATCCTGTATGTAGAAGTGTGCGTTGCTATGCAGTTGTGCATACACCTGTAAACGTGTATGATAGATTTATGAAAATGTCATACAGTGTGGTAACGTGAAGATGTCCAAATGTGCTACGTAGTGTAAATTTGCTGAATACACACAAATATGTAGCCAGTTTTTGTGTAGATGCTCATGTTTTTATACTATAAATTAACACATCTGACTCACATCAAAGTCAGTTGCATATCTACAGTAAATGGTATACTTGGTGATCAGGTGATCCTACTCAGTATGGCCGTGGCTAAGCATCTACGTACAGCCAATATAGCATTTTTAGATATACAGTCAAACCTCGTTAACACAAAACTCAGGGGACTGTGCTGAAATTTCATCTTAACAGTATTTCGTGTAAACAGTACTACATGTTATGCTTGTATCTGCACTTGGACTTGGCTAGCATTTCATGTTAAAAGATATTTCATGTTAAGCAGTTTCATGTTAACGAGGTTCCACTGTATGACCAAAATCACTTGGTGATTACTGGTTGCTTAATGAGCTCCTGATGTGACTTTGGAGCTGGACTATGAGGTGGATTTATATCTATTCTTTGTGGTTGTGTCTTTGTCCTTTATCTCTGCACTCCACTACCGCCAAAGAGAAGAGTGAAGAAGGTCCTCTAAAACCACCAAACTGACAAAAAACACTTCATAATTAGACGTTTGACCACTATAGTGATTAAAGTATGTAGAACCAGGTATATTTATTTGTTTGTTGTTTGTGCACTTGCAGCAAACTATTGTCGTCCCCCCCTCCCCCCCCCCCCCCCCCCCCCGAGAAGGAGCCATTCAGCTAAGTGTGTTCCACAGTCTAAATACAATAATCAATCAATTGAACCACAAAATCTATCAATATAAATATTTGCTGTATATTATTTAAGTGTTTAAACTGCTAACTATTATAAATTTGGAAAGTATAAAATTGATTTTAACTCTGTAATTCATCTATGATCTATAAAAATAGCTGACTGAAACAACTGGAGGAGTTTTCCAAAGGGAGCTCGAGAATCCAGTATGTGCATGCATGGGCTTTACACATATGCCATATATTAAAAGCACATTGCATGGGGAGGGAGGGGATTTAATTGTGCATTGTGTTTGCATGCATTATACAACTGCATCAACTTTGCTTAGTGAATGTAGAAGCTATTTACTGTATATACTGTATAAAAAAGTCTGCATCTTGATGAACGGTATGCGTACTAGCCCTATATGAGATGGTGGTGTTTACATCTACAGTGGAACCCTTCTATTCCAGACACCTTTGAACCAAAAAGGACTGTCCTGATTAGCGAGATGTTGCATTTTCCCTATACAGCAATTAAGAACATAGACAGATTTCATTTAATTTTATATATGATGTGATGTATTCGTACACCATTTTGGCTCATTTGGTTCTATTGTCAGTGACAACAAATGCAAACACAACTTAATCCTGTATCTGGATATGAAGAGCATGCACAGCTCAGAGTTGGAATTTGTCACCTCTTAAAGGAGACAATACACACCTTTAAATGTGAATGTGTCACACTTTTGTTCAAGGCTTTGATATATATTTTCAAAGCATATTGCTAATGAGCTAACATGTTGTGCTAACTGTACATTGAGCTTAAAATGTGCTCAAGTTCATGTAATGCATCATTGTGAGTCGGTCTTTCTGGAGAGTTCCCAGGTGAGTTGCTGGTATTCAGTGTCAGTCTGCTTTGTGTGTTTTTCTTCTTTCTGTTAGAATATTGTTGTTCTACATACTTCTTGGATATATTGTGCAGACTCATGAGAAAGATGAAGGAACAGCTCAAGTGGATGTTAAAAGCATTTCTATTGAGTAATGCCTTTCCATGCATCCTGTCCAGTCTGGTTGAATCTGACATATGCACCAGTTCAGAGTCACTGTATCCAGTGATTGGGAGTAGATGTCCCAAGGTTCCCTATCAAGCTGCTGTTGGAGAGGCACGTGGTATCATTTATTCGGGCACTGGACTATTCAACCAAATTTTAATCACTGACAATGGGCAGCACTTGACATTTGCTAATGCAGAAGCTAGAATAATGACAAGATTACTCCAGCAATATTTGTTATCTTTGTCTGGAAGTATTTCAAGGTTCACAGGGAGGGCCCCTTTGAAAGTTTGGCATGCATGGAGTGACCAAGTAACTGATGATACTAGGATGCTGCGATTATATCATGAAGGTACGTAAAATGCTTATTTGTATACAGTCACACCTGATTGATCGGAAACGGATTTATGTGAAAACCTCATTTATCTGAACTTAAGCTAACCTGATTTATCTAACACCTGGTTTATCCAACACACGTACTGTATAATATGAAGAACAGATACAGTTGGATAAACAACGCCGCACTGTACCTGTACTGACTGTAGTGTGTAATGCGGTAATTGTGAAATTCTGTGAAAGTGTGTGCCTACACTGATTTGTGCTTTATTGTTTGTAAACATTTGTGTATTCTCATTTCTGGATTACTTTTGATGCAGGCCGAGCAGCAAAAATTTCAGCTACTGGACTCACAGCCTCTCAACTGTTCTACTTCTCAGTAAAAGAAGGTTTTGGTTGGGTTTTGTATGCCTCTACTGAACATGTAATAGTTGCCGTGGAAGAATGTAAGTAATTTGTTATATATCACTATAAGTACATTGTTCATGCTGATATGCTAATTAAATTGAACTGATTTGTATCCTGCTCTCGGTTTTTAATTTTTTGAATTTTTTTGTAGATTATGTTTTGTTATCAGCCCTATCATGTTTATCATAATATTTTTCTGCTTGAATTTGCCTTTGTATTGATCTTTAATGGATCCTACCATTTATTCTATTTTCAGTATGTACCCAGCCCATTGATCTAGGCATTTGGCTGGACTCTTCTGGAAGTCTGTCTTATTGGGACTATCAAAGATCCAAGAACTTTGTCGTTGATCTCATTAGTAGATTTGACGTATCTCGTGATGGCACACATGTGTCTGTTGGTACTTTCTCAAGCACTGTTGAATACTATTCTTTGGATACAACATATAGTGCCAATGAGATTAGTCGTCTGGTACTGGGATTGCCCAGACTCAAATCATTAACATATACAGACCTTGCTTTGGAAGCATGGTGGAGAGAAATTTACACTGTTCGTGGGGGAGTGCGACCTTATGATCAAGGCAAGTTCACAATTTCATCTTTCATCACATTTGTACGTATATATTAATATTTCTACAATACAGGTATTCCAAGAGTTGGGCTAATTGTGACAGATGGACGAGCTACCAGAGCATTTAGTCATCATCTTCCTCCACTGAGAAACTTGGGAATTGAAATTTTTACAATTGGTATAGGCAATAGAATTGATCAATCAGAACTGGACTTAATTGCATCAACACCTCCTTCAGAACATGTGTTGTTCCTAAATAATATTCAGCTTATCAACAACTTTATATCCAGATTAACCACTTCATCTTGTAGAAGTAAGTTGATTAGAATTTGCCTCGGAGTGTACGTTACATTTTTCACTTGTTTCTTATGTAGGCTCCTTCCCTGTAGAAGGAAATCAAGGGGTAGAGGGTTTTGGAACACTTGGTCAGGTTTTCTATTACAGATTGACTTGTGTGTTTATCTCAAGGCGTGTGCGAATATCTGTTGATGCATCAGAAGGCTATGTGAGTTACTAAGGTGTTGTGTGCTTAAAGGCCTAACTTACTCTTGATGGATGGTACAATGTATTAAGTTTATCTTTTATTAGGTATCCCTATTTGCCTCAACCACATCTGCATTTCCAGGACCCTTCAGTCCATCCTCTTCCACTATCACTAGTGCATCTGGAAATTCAAGTGTTAAGGTTGTGGACTTTCCTGTACAGCCAACTACAGACGTGAGTACTTCTTATTATACAGTCTCTTGTCATGCAGACTGCATATGTATACACCATTAATAAAAGTGAGTATTTTTCAAGGGATAAAAAATTTGTGGTTTCATGTTTGGAAGAAAACCACAAAATATTCATTAATGATGACAAAATTGATATTACTGCAAGTATTAATTTACTTCTGGAATGGACCACATTTTTTTACTATGAATACGTATGTAGTCCAATTTTTCTAGTACCCATGACAATTTTCCACTTGAAAAATACCTTCCATATAGTATGCACATTGGTTTAGAATTTGGGTGCAAAATGACACTATAATGCTCATTTTATGCTTTGAAACTTTAAATTGGGTACAAGTAGTGTACACATTTTATTTATACTGACAGTTTGTACGATATGAACAGGGTTCTCACCAAGTGTCCTAAGTCTCTTTGTCTGTGTTAAATGTAAATTCTGTTGTTTAATAAGTGTACCTTTGTGAGTATATTGGGCTAGAACTTGTAGTGCTACTACCCATGCAATTTGTATAAACTTTCTCAAGCTATGTACGTACATATGTACATATGTGTACCTTAAAACAGTAACTTTAATGCATGATATTAATGACTCCCCCAAAAATTCCCTGCTTTACATTACTTGTGCACTGCCAAATATACGTATTGTATGTAAAAGATAAGATGTATGCACGCACTGTATGTATGGATTGTATGAACACAAGTACTGTATTCAGTTTTATGAATTTCAGCATGCTGGGGAAAACACTGGTTTAATGTAAGGAGGACTAAAACAATTCATAGCAGTGTTCTTACAGAAGAAGATACAGTACATTATGTACAAGCTCTATTGTTTATGCATGATATATTTATACTTCTGTGATAGTTTATGATTTTATCATACCAAATGGGATATCTACTGTACTGTATGTACATGTATTCATTACACAGAATGTCTACGTTTCAGTTGGTTGTCAGGCTCAGCAAACTAGATACAGAATATTCATGTATGAAACTCTTTTTGAAGATAACCTGATTGCTACAATAGATGGTAGTGCACCTACTGGTACATTTGTGTTGGCTTTACAGTCATCTTATATCATGGACTATTCTGAGTAAGTGGATTGGCACACTTCTTAAAATATACAGTATTGAAATGTTTATTTGTATTCTTTGCAGCTTTGGTATAAGTATCATTGATGGAGATGAAGATGGTATGTTTTTCTTAAATCCTACTACTGGGCAGCTCTTTACACAAAAATCATTCAGTCTACAGCAAATCAAATTTGTCTTGACTGTATCAGCAGTTTCAAAAACCGTGTCATGCCGGCGTAGTTTGACAACAGTGGTTATCAGTGTTATTCACACACAAAACCTGTTTCCTCCCAGAATCAAAAATTTCTCCTCACACTTGATTGTCTCTGAACATGTGTCTCTTGGATATTTGATACATGATTTTGAAATATATGACAGCGACGTGGGAGAAAATGGGCAATTTAATGTGTCCTTGATAGCTGGCAATGAGCAAGGAGACTTTATCCTATCTCAGTCTGGTGTTTTATATGTGGCAAAGCAGCTCAATGCTTCACATACTAGTCAATATCAGCTAGAACTCAGAGCTGTGGATTTTGGCATGCCCAAGCGACCTTTAAGGCACATGTTTCTTATCAGTGTTATTGATGAAAATGATCCTCCTAGTTATGTACAGTTGTGTGCCCAGACAAACTCCTGCACATGTGATATTACTGAACATGCTTC
This sequence comes from Halisarca cf. caerulea, assembly GCA_963170055.1. NCBI lineage: Eukaryota > Metazoa > Porifera > Demospongiae > Chondrillida > Halisarcidae > Halisarca > Halisarca cf. caerulea. The sequence goes on from CAUJGJ010000003.1 coordinate 15,189, forward strand.
CAGAAGATCTGCTCAATGTGAAGACAAAGTACTTGCTTATGACTTTGATGTAAACAGTGACTTCAGGCAAATTTATTACAAGGTACGTATACACATGTACACTATACCAGTTGTTTTATTCTTACTTGTAGTTATGAATTGCAAATGAGCTTCTTTTGCCAATAATACTTTTAGTTTGTAAATTATCAAGGCTTAGTACATACATGCAAACAGAAAGATGACGATGCTTACAAAGTTTAGAATTACGAATAGCGTTGCTCCCCTAGGATGTAGAGATTTGCAACATTTTTAGTCCTAAAAATTTCCAATTTGGTACTGTATTGTACATGAATACTTGATGATTTGTTTATGTGTAACTGCATCTCATTCATACAGTAGTAATGTGTGTAAATAGTCCATATTAAATGTATTAACAACACTTTGTAGGTGCAGTCTGCCACAGGGAAACTTTCATTAACTATTTCAAACACTGGAGTCCTAGTGGTAAATGGCGATATTGATAGAGAATCACTCACCGATAGAGACAAGGTTCTTTATATCAGCATCAGTAATTATCAAGACTTTCGGATTGAGATGAAAACTATTTTGAAGATCAACATTGTAGATGTCAATGATAATACTCCCAGGTTTAACAGCTCCATATTCAACTTTTTGATTGGAGAGGATGCACAAAATGGTTCTATTGTTGGTGATGTTACAGCTGTTGATTTGGATGTGGGTGAGAATGGTACCGTTGCTTATACCATACCAGATCAAGTTCCTTTTATGATTACACAGGAGGGCGAGATTGTAGTCTTTGGTATTATAGACAGGGAGTTATCTGATACCTATATTTTCTCCATAAGTGCTGTTGACCATGGTGTTTTGCCATTATCTGGCTTGACAACAGTTGTAGTCACATTGTCAGATGTTAATGACAACAGTCCAGTATTTTCATCAGCACGCTATACTGCTTCCATACAGGAAAGTTCTGCAACTAATGCAATTGTTGCCACTATCCCAGTGCTGCAAGCTGAGGATTCCGACAATGGTTTCAATGGAACTGTATCTTTTTTCCTTGCTCACACATACAGTAATTTTCCTTTTAAGATTGTACCAAGGACAGGTGTCATATTTGTGGGTAGTCCGAGGTTCCTAGATGCAGAGGATATTATCCTATATGATTTTCAAGTGATTGCAAGAGACAATGGTTCACCTGTGAGAATGGCTACTTCAACCATTACTATTTCCATTTTGGATGTTAATGATGTAGCTCCAGTTTTTGTTAGCCCGACCTATCACTTTTCAGTTGCAGAAGATGTGGCAGTGGGATATCGGTTCGGAAATGTGGAAGCATTTGACGGTGACGTTATGCCTCAGAGTGTTACGTACTTCATTCAAGGAGATAGTCCCCTACCTTTTGCACTCAATTCAACCTCTGGAGAACTGATCACCACATCATCACTGAACTATGAAAACATATCTGAATATGTTTTTACTGTCACTTCTGCCGATTCTGGCAGACCATCTCCACTCTTCACATCTTCTCAGGTGTTTGTAGAAGTCATTGATATACCTGACACTGTTCCTGTTGCAGTTTCTGATTCGCTGAGCATAACTGTTCCTGAAAATTTGCCTACTAACACAATCATTGGACAAGTATCTACTAAAACTACTGATGATAGGTTCAGACTTATCAATGATCCTAGTAAAGGGAACTTTGCCATAGATGAACTCAGTGGAGAAATTCAGTTAGTTCTTTCACTAGATTTTGAGGAGCTATCCTTTCATCATTTCGTAGTACAAGCGTACAACTTTGGTGATCCTGACCTCTATGTCAATATTTCTGTGTTCATTAATGTCACTGACATTAATGACAACTACCCAACTATTTCTGGAATTCCTGCTATGCTTCAAGTGTCAGAAGACATTGGAGAATTCAATGTGCTTTTCACAGCTCATGTTACGGATAGGGACAGCTTAAATGTAACTGATATATCCTTTCATTTAACCAGGAAAACCTCTTCAGATTGCACTAATGTCAGATTTGATATCCATGTCAACGGGAGTGTGATAGTTGGAGCTGGAGGATTGCTGAATTATCAAGATTGCATCTTCCATTTGTCTGTGATTGTTTTTGACTTTGGAAATGACAGTCGCTCTTTGAGCACATCAGCTGATTGTATTGTTTCTATTAGAGACATCAATAATCATGCTCCAATATTCCTAAGCTCAAACCCTAGGGATATATTTGTTCTAGAAGGGACAGTACATTCTCCACGAATTGTTCAGCTGAGGGCAAGTGACAATGACTCTGGATTAAATGCTGAAATATCCTTTTCTATTCGTGATTGCAATAGTTATTATCATTGCAACTTATCTTTGACCTCAAGCCTCCAACAATGCATACCTGTCTCTTTCCCGCATTGCCCAATTTCTGTAGATAATGTCACAGGTGATGTATATGCTTTGAGAGATTTTGATCATGAGGTAGCCTCTTTGTATATATTGACGGTATTGGCAAAAGATAGTGGAAGTCCCTCACTGTCTTCTTCTGTCACCCTTCGAGTAAGTATTGTGGATGTGAATGATTCACCTTTACTTGTTGCAACGAATACTTCCCATGTATCCATTTCTGAAGATGTTACCCAAGGTGTCTTAATTGCATTGATTACAGTATCTGACGAAGATAATTTTGGAGTAATTCCTGATCTGCAATGCACTCTACAAGTAAATCCGTCTGATTTTAAGTTTTATCGCCGTCAAGCAGGATCACTAATATACTTATTTACAAGCAGTGGGTTAGACTATGAAAGAAGTCAGCAGGTTGATCTTGTGGCTGTGATTTCCGATGGGACATTCTCTGTGCAGTCATCTATCAACATCACTGTTTTAGATGTTAATGACAACCCACCTATCTTCTCACAGTCAAAGTATATTTTCAATATCAGTGAAGGTGTTAATATTGGTACTTTGGTGGGAATGGTGGAAGCTACTGATGCAGATTCATTTGCATTTGACATTCCTCAATATTATCTCCTTGATAGTACAACTTTTGTTATCAATAACAGCAGTGGTGTACTAAGAACAAATTCTACTATTGACTTTGAGTTGAACAGAAACTACAACTTCAGTGTTTATGTCACTGACGGTATTGCATCTGAATCCTTCACAGCATCATCAATGATTGTTGTCAATGTGGAGAATATAAATGACAATCCACCGATGATTGTACCACCTGATGATATTGTAGTGCTGTCTGCAATGCAACGGGACATCTACAATCTAACAGTTATTGATGCCGATGAACCGTACTCTTCCCCTGATGTAGTATTCACGCTATTGGGATTTAATTCAAGTACTGAGGGTAGATTTTCATCACACTATTTAATAATTAAGTGCTCCAGCATTGGTTCAAGTCTTTCCTATTCAGAAATTACTGTTAAGGTAATCTTGCAGTTCTCATGTAGGCATGTGTCTTTTCAAGTACATCCTTCCAGTGGTGTGATATCTGTATCAACTTTGTGCTCAGTGGATTTCAGTATAATAGACACTGTGACTATTGGTTCCAGTATTGAGCTTCTTTGTGTTGCTGAGGGTAATGAAATCATTAAATACAGGTGGTATAGGGGCAGTACCCTACTTCAGTCAACCACTGGCACTGGTGTTCTCAGTCTCATAAATGTATCTTACGTTGAGCAAGGAATCTACAACTGTGAAGTATCGAGCTCTGTCGGGAGACTGTCTGGCACACCAAAGGAACTGAATGTGCATGGTAAGATGAGGAGTGTTTGTAGTGTTTTATAGTCAGCTTAAGTTGAAGACATTCTACCTGTTTCTCATGTAGGCCTACCCATTGTCGAGTCTCTAGAAAATATTACTGTTGCTACTGGCATAGAAGTACTGCTGGAATGTGTTGTTTTCAGCACTACAAACTACACTGTTTCATGGACTAAAGATAGGCAATTGTTGACAAGCAGCCGGAGAATTCGCATCGATCACACAAGGCTTACTATCATTGGTGCTTTGGAATCACATGAAGGGATATACAGTTGTAGTGCATCAAATGCGGCAGGCACTTCAACCTCTGAACCAGCAAAAATTACTGTATGCGGTAAGTGCCATACAAAGTTTAATGCATTAATTCTTGCTCACTTAAACTATGTCTGTCTACATTATTGTCCATGCTGTCTTTGTATTGGTTCCATACACATACGTATGTATCTACATATGTATCTGTACTCATGCATATTTTTTTCTCTTCTTGCAGACTGCCATGACCCTTTTAGTGGGAACTTTTCTTTCACCATTGACCGCCAAATTGTTCCAGGTTCACTAGTGGGGGTTGTGGAGTCACCCTACCAAAGCTATTTCAAGTGAGTTTATAATTTTTTCAACTTCCTACATTCACACATATGTATGTGCGTATGTATATGCAGTACATACTGTATGTATGTATGTATGTATGTATGTACATTGTATTTGATGCCTAAATGTGCTGTGTATGTGCATGTGTAAAATTGTGTTCTTCATCTACAGTAAACACCATATAATCATGTCTTGTATAATCTTCTTTGTTTAGTTACTTGTATAGCATAACATCAGGCAATGTAGATGGACTGTTCTCAATCAATGAATTAAATGGAAGAATCATACTAGCTCAAACTCTTGGTTTGTTGGAAGTTGACCATTTTGTTTTAGAAGTTTTTGCAATTGACAGGAGCCAAACCTATTCTGGATACACCTCAGTAACTGTTCAAGTTTTTGACATTAACTCATATGCTCCTGAGTTTCTTAACCATCTAGATGTTGTGGAAGTGAGGGAATTTCTTCCTATTAGCAGTACAGTTGTGACTGTTGAAGTTAGGGATCTGGATGAGGGTACCAACGGTCAAATTTCTGTTTTGTTGGATAACACACCAAGCAGTGACTTCTTTCAGATAACCTCAACAAGTCTGAACAGATGGGAGCTATCCACTGGAATTATTTTCAATGCATCAAAAGTATCTTTGCTGTACGTGGTCCTTGTTGCAAGTGATAACGCCGAACCACCTGCCACCACTTACTACAATTTGACAGTTCAAATTGTGGATGTCAATTCCCCACCAGTATTCATACCTTTGTGTGTTCAAAATGGAAATTGTTCTTTCAGTTTCCTTGAAAATTCAACATCTGGTTCTGTCATTGGAATGTTACCTGCTTATGATGTGGATTTACTCAGCTTTGGTTCTTTACGTTTTTCATTGATTGGTAATGTTCCATTGACTATCAATGGTGAGGGAACTATTACTTTAAGAAGCCCATTGGACTTTGAATCTTTGCCAAGTAATATACTTCAGTTCGATGTTGAAGTTACTGATGGAGGAGGAGCATCTGCAAGGACTACAGCAATTGCAACTGTAAAAGATGTTAATGATAACATACCGCAGTTTTCCTCCAGTGTGATTTTATTTGATGTGGAAGAGTCCCTTTCTCCAATGTCCATAGTAGGAACACTGTCTGCTACTGACAGAGACAGTGGATCCAATGGACTGATTGTATACTCATTGCAGAACACTTCATTCTTCAAAGTTGCCCCTAAAACTGGAAAGCTCATTCTAGCTGTAAAATTGGATTATGAAATGGAAACACACCATTTTTTCAGCGTAGTGGCAAGAGATCAAGGTGTGTGTGTGTGTTTTGATTGGCTGTGGTTGATTGCTTTGAAATAAAATTTGTGTATGCATGTCCATTATTCATCATGAGAAAAGGCTTGAAATCATTGTGTATGTACATTCTTTTGACTGTACCATGTACCTACTCTGTATACACCTAGTGTGTGTGTGTACACAATGTTATCCTAACAAGTGCGTGCACATACTCAAGATTACAGTAACATGTCACTATCAAGTTGTTGTGATGTATGTATACATGTACATAAGTGTTTATGCTGTACACTTTAATTACATGCTTATATATTCCGTATGTACAATATGCTCGTGGACAGATGCTGTTTCTTTGTTTCTGTCACACTGAGTACCAGTAAATTACTTATTACTGGCAAGTATTTACATACGTATGTGTTGTGTAGGTGATCCTCCATTTGAAGCATCCACAAGAATACAGATAAATGTTATTGATGTCAATGATGTTCCTCCACAACTAGAAGATGTAGATGGATGTTTGAATGTTTCAGAAGAGACAGCTCCAAATAGCCACATATGGACTGCAATGATTCGCAATGCAGTTACTGACGTGATATTTGGCTTCTCAATGCCAGATACTAGGTGAGAAAATGATGCATTTGAAGTAGTACCACTTTTGAGAGACCACGTTGGGAAAGGCCACACCTTTTGTAAGATCAACGTTACCCATCACAATAATATTAGTGTACATATTTGTATATCAAGTCCCACCCTCATCAAAGACTATGTTTTCAACACTTCTCTATTAGTGGTCTTTCAAAAGGGCCGGGTACTGTTGTAATATGTTTCTCTGTTGAATTTATGCACATTCATACACATTTTTGTCCCTTTTTCACAGCAAAAAATTTGTAATTGACCAAGAGAATGGAAATATTACTCTTATCCAATCACTTGATGCTGAAATGCAGGATTTGTATTTCTTGAAAGTAACTGCATCTACTTTTACTGGTGGATCTTCATTGTCAGACTCAATCGAAGTGTGTATAAGGGTAGTTGATAAAAATGATGAGGTACCATACTTTGTGGAAAGTCCATATAACTTCACAGTTTCAAATCAGGCTACTTCTGGAACAGACATAGGTGCCGTGTCTGCCATTGATGCTGACGTATCGGTCAGGCGCAATTTTGTTCAGTTGCAATATAGAATCTTAAGTGGCAATGAAAAGGGGTTCTTTGTAATCAATGCCCTGTCAGGTGTCCTTTCTTTGGCACATGGGGGGAATGAGACTGACATTGGACCATATCATCTCCTTCAGGTAGCAGTAACTGATGGAATGCATCAGACAACAGCACTAGTCATTCTCAAAAGAAGCGACACTAACCACCAGGTCCCACTTTTCTCCCAAGGACAATTGTTTATATCAGTTACAGAAAACAATGGAGATAGTGTGGTACTTGCTAACCTAGACTTTGTTTATGTCAGTAGGTATTTTGGTACAGGAGACATCATTGTTTTCTCAACTGTTTTTTCCACACCTCACTTAACTGTGATATACAATTCAACCACTACAGAGCTAGTACTAAAAAGTATGATAGACAGGGAGACAATTACTAATCCATTCTTGATTGCTCTAACTCTTTTTTCTCCAAATTCTTCATTATCTCCACTCGAATGTAATATCTCTGTTTCAGTAGAGGATGTCAATGATAATCATCCAGAACTGTATCCACCAGGCCCTTATCAAGCTCAAATATATGAAAATGCAACATCTGGTAGTACAGTAATGCAGCTCAATGCAACTGATGCTGATTTCAATGATACTGTCTTTTACACAATGTTTGGCTATCCAGTATTATGTCAAAGTGCTTTTGGAATTGATGAGTCTTCAGGGTTGATATTTACTGTAGATGAGACATACTTGAAACAATTGTATTCTTGTCAGCTAGATATTGTGGCACATGACAGTGGCAGCCCATCTCTTTCAACACAGACTGAATTGCAGGTGACTGTAGTGGATGTGAATGACAACTTTCCACAGTTTGATGATTCTATCTTGAGGCTTTATGTGAGTGAATCAGATGATATCTCTAGAACAGTTATTGGGTACATAACTGCTACTGACAGTGATAGAGGATCCAACAGTAAAATTACTTATTCGATAAAACCTGGATCAACCATTGCCTCCAAGTCTGGGGAAGGCTTACCTAATTCAAGGGTAACTTTCACCATTCATTCAATCTCAGGAGGGCTCACTGCATCACCATCTCTTGATTATGAGCAAGAAGATAGCTTTTTGCTTGTGGTCATTGGAACAGACAGTGGAATACCACCGAGATCTTCTGAGGTCAATGTATACATAAACATCTTGGACTACAATGACAACAGTCCTGTTTTTGATAAGCAGATTTACTCAATTCATGTCCCAGAAGGCATTCCAAAAAGGACCACACTCCTTAGTGTTCATGCTACAGACCTTGATGGCCCTGCTAATCAGCAGTTAACTTACCGTTTAGTCAGGCCAAATGCACATATTGAAGTAGATTCAATTTCTGGAGATATTTATCCCCAATATAGTTTGGACTATGAACAGTTTCCTGTGATATCAGCTGCTGTGAACGTATTTGATGGCTATACTTATGGAATAGCAGTGATTTCGATATTTGTGGATAATGTCAATGACAACACTCCTGTTTTTGAATCCGAATGTTCTATCACTGTTAAAGAAAGCCTGGAAGTTGGAGCAACACTCTTATCTTGCTCAGCGCAAGACGAGGATATTGGTTCATTTGGAGAACTCAGATATGATCTACTTGATGGTGATGACTATGGAATGTTTACTTTAACTCCTTTCAGTGCTGAATTGCGCTTAAACAGACCACTAGATTATGAAGTACAGACTTCATTCACATTGACTATTGCTGCTACAGATTCTGGTGGTGAGCAATCCACTGCACTTGCAACCGTTTATGTGGAGAATGTTAATGACAATCCTCCAGTTCTTGTTGGAAACAGAACCTTCGTTATTGAGGAAATTTCCCAGGACCGTCCTATTCACATCCTTCAACTTGTAGCCACTGATGCTGACAGTGCTGATGCATTATCATCTGTAAGCTATGCACTGACATCAAATGTGACAAGTGATGTCTTCCGCAGACATTTTTCCACATCTATCAGTGTTATGGATGGTACAGGGCTGTCATCTGAGGCGATCATTAAAGTGAACTTTGCATTCCAGTGTCAACTTGTCCACTTTGAAATTTCAAGACTTCTTTTCCCGGTATGTACACACACATTGTTATATATATTCACATGAGCCTTCAATTCTTTTAAGTATATATACTGTATGCAGCTAGCTTATTATCAACTGAAGTCTGCATATACAATGTTTGTTTCTCTGTTGTCATTAGAATTCTCTGCAGATGTTAACACTCTGTAAAGTGGAGTTGCAATTTACTGGTCTTCAGGAACTAAGTGGTTGGGTAAATATCAGTGCAATTCCTTTTGGGGTAATGCCAATCAAAGACTACTGCTGGTATAAAAATTCTCAACTCCTTAAATGTACCTCACAATCGTTTCTGGTCATAAAGAACTTAACCTTAACAGATGAGGGTGTTTATCACATGTTAGCTAATGCTCTCTCAGGTTCTGTTTCATCTGAAAGCATGATATTGGAGATATCTAGTGAGTTTTGTAGTAGTTTTTGTCTAGCTTAAATAAATGTGTGTATTTCATTATGATGTCCATCTTTATGCCATTTCTACAGTTCTTCCGCATCTTAACAAACTATCAGACATTCTAGTACGCTATCAGCAGAGTGTTACCTTTACTTGTTGGGTCAACAATCCTAAACGTGTGCCGATAAGCTATAAATGGTTATTTAATGACAGAGAATTGACTGATTATGGCCAGAATGTAGACCTAGTTGATGGTCCTTTTCACTATACAATTGAGAATATCGACTTTTCATCTCAAGGAGTTTATACCTGTGAAGTCAATGCTCTAAATAGTGGACACAGAGTTGTGCAATCAGCAGCACTAAAAGTATATTGTAAGTCTCATTTTATTTTGTGTATGTACGCATACCTACATAGAGCATGTGCGTACTTTGCATACTTTTCTTATGAATATTTACTTACTTTTTTAAAGTAAATTCCCACAGAAGTTAAATGTACTATTTTGATTTTAGAAGTTAAACCATGACTTCATTACATGTGTATAAGGAATTATGTTGTATGTGCATGTGGTACAAATATATGCACATGTATGTATGTACATGCATAATGTGTGTGAGACCTCTTTCTTGCAATCCATAGATGGAGCATCACTGATTAGTCTGGATATAGAAGTCTCCAACTACTCTTATGATCATTATTGCCAAGTTTTTAGCATTGAAGAGTACTTGGTTAGTTGCCTTTTCTTGAACGATTTTATGTGATGATGGTTTGCATACAATATGTACTGTACCTACAAGACATACTTTGCTGTGCGTGGTTACCATACGTATATACCATGAATTGGGAATCCAACATCCCTACATACATTATATACGCATATGCTGGCATACTATGCAATAATAATCAATATGAGTCTGTGTTTGTTTGTTTGTTTGTGTGTGTGTGTGTGTGTGTGTGTGTTTGTGTGTGTGTGTTTGTGTGTGTGTGTGTGTGTGTGTGTGTGTGTGTGTCTGTGTGTGTGTGTGTGTGTGTGTGTGTGTGTGTGTGTGTGTGTCTGTGTGTGTGTGTGTGTGTGTGTGTGTGTGTGTGTGTGTGTGTGTGTGTGTGTGTGTGTGTGTGTACAAGAGTTAATGGCATAAGTATGTAATTGTAAGTATTTTGCATTAATTTTGTACATCTTGTATGTAGGGAGAAATTGCTGAAGCATACAGTGAAGAAGCATCACCTGTTATTGTGAGCTATCAATCTACAGGACTTTGTGAACCAGATCCATGCTATCCCAATCCTTGTAAGAATAATGGAAGATGCTTTATAGTGGGAAATACATCACACTGTTCATGTTTGCCTGAGTGGTCAGGAGAAACATGTGAAACATCTTTTGATGTTTGTATGCCATCCAACAGCCCTTGTCAGTTTAATGGTGTTTGCCATTACACCAAGGGTTTGTATGGTTGCATTTGTCCTCCAGGCAGAACAGGTAGAAGTTGTGAACTGATTTCAGATGTTTGTCAAGTGGACTCCTGTCCTTCACCTGAAGTCTGCATACCCTCACTGTTCAATACAAAGAGCTTTGTTTGCACTCCTCCTACATACTTTAAAGTTGCCATCAACCAAGATTTCTACCTTTCAACACGAGGATATCTTCCCTTTGGAGATGTTAATGCCAGTAGATACCAGTATGCCTCAAATTCCACAGAGATTGATCTCATCTGGAGAGTGTATGATTTTGAAATGCTTATAAGGAGTGTTCTTGCTGATTCTAATGTAAGTGTAGTTTATATATGTACATATCTCCTTGATTCTATACCTGTGAATATGGCAAAGAGTTCAACCAGTTCAATGGAATTACAGTATAAACTTGTTTCTGTTTTTACACAGGTTGTGTTAGGAGGAAGACCTGCAACCACTTGCACACCTCGACTTGTACTAGCCAATGGCAGAGAGTGTGAATTTGTTGTCATATGTCCTGGACAGCAGCATTTACTGTTGCCTGACCAAACTGCAGTGTGCAATGCATTGGTTGAGCACAGCTTGTTTACACAGTGTTTCACTCCAAGTGCTCCTGAGAGTCCAATTGTCAAAAATATCAGCAGTGGACAGTAAGTGCATGTCTATCATGCTTCACTGATGGCATGGCTTTGTGTTTCTGGATTCTTATATATGCATGGTCACTGTTTCTGTTTGAGAAATGAGGTCTATACTCAACTCTGAGGCAGAGGCGACTGTTGACAAATTTTGTCAAATATACGTAACTTAAGTACACTAAAACTTAACATTAAATTCACCTGAACACTTTTTGTGCATATTAAACAATGATCTATGGAGGTATTCTACGTACCATGTAATCACTCACTGTGCTCTTTCTATTGTAGCATCCAATGTAATTTCTACTTACAAAACAAAAATAATGTATCAATATCTGCTGACAAAGTCTTGGATGTTCTAGAAACGCAGCAAACTGTATACATCAACCTAACTGAGTACAGAATATTGTCAATTGACAGAGCAAACAATGATTCCGATTTGGTAAACAGAACTTCTATACAAAGTAAGCTCAGTTTGTAGGTTTATTTAGTTTTACTTATTATACCATGTTTCAGTCCTTATGACAATGTGTTTTATCTAAATTCTGTAGGCTCAGTGGACGGTTTTCCATTGTGGGTTGTCATCTTGTTTGCCATTCTGCTGAGCATGCTTTGCATTGTTGGTTGTATTATTTTGTGGTGCTGTGTGTTTTGCACCAAAAGAAGGTGAGAATTGCTCTAAATACATGATGGAAATAGCATATATTGAATTGTATTTCTTTGCATTTCACAGAAGGAAAATTGTTGAAAAACAGTTTATTGTTCACAAGACTGAAAGTAAGCAGGAAGAGGACCAGCCAAAAGGTACTGATGTGTATCATACTGATTTGTGTGTACATATAACTTTGTTCCTCAAATTATGTATGCAATCTAGATCAATGTACATGCATAGTATGGTTGGGAAAAGTATACACACGTACATGTATACGTACATGTGTATACTCAGAGTA
>CAUJGJ010000003.1:32500-47500 GCA_963170055.1 Halisarca cf. caerulea
TGATAACAATGATAATAATAATAATATCAAAATATTAACTTGTCTCACATAATTTATATAAGTAAGAGTTGAGTTCAATGGCTTATTCATAATAACAAAGTATAATTTTAATGCATTGTAATGGAGTAGGTCAATAATTCAACATTTGATCAGCAGTGAACAAGGCGCATGCCAGATTTATGTTATGTGACTATGGAATATATACCTCCAATAGTATATCCTTCAGCAGAGTGCACAAAGTTAGAAAATATGGAGAGAATACATGTTAGACTAAACTGTGCAGTTTATTTTACATGTATAGGGAACCTTCATGCAAGCAGTAATTCCATCCTACAAGGCCATATTATACATGCAGGTATCTGCAGCTGATCAAATCAATAAATAATATCAGAAAGGTAGTTTACAGTACATGCATATATATGCAGGCAGTAGTTTCCATGCTGACCTTAATTGAACATGTATAATTCAGTAGTTCACATGATGTGGTCAACTACAGTGGGAACTGGTTAGAAAGAACACTCTTACAGCGATTTTGTGTGTATGTATGAATGGAAAGTTATGCTGTAGTTTTAATTATGCAATTATGCTATTTTGAAGAAAACCACATAATTGAGAATCAGAAATGCATATAGCATCTGTGATAGTCAAAATCACATACTGTACTTTTACTTTGCATAACATACCAATCCTATAGTAAAATGTGGTTATAGTGAAATTTTCATATACAGTATATAGTGAAGAATTTCAGTGTTGCCTGCATGCATGGGATTTGTTATGAGAATTGTTCATACATATAGTCAAGTATTAAATTTTTATATATAATTCCACATGCAGACATGCATGCAGGTTTTGCACATAATTTGTTCATACTTGAGATGTGAGGAAGTATATTGTATGAAATGGGAAAATTTGATGCATGTATGCATGCATCAAATGCAGGATTCATGTATTCTGCATGCATGCATGAATGTGAATGATTTTGTTTGTTGGTGCATGTGTACGTGACAGGATATATGTATGGAGTGCCACAGTATGGAAGGCTGAAACTTTGACCCACGTACGTACGTATTTATATATATATATATATATATATATATATAATATTATATATGTGCCAGTTGCCGTAGAAACTACTGGCTCCTTTAGCAAAGACACTATTGCCTTCCTTCATGAATTGGCAAATCGTATCAGATCACAGACTCATGATCCACTTCAGTACATCAAGCTTTGCCAGAGAGTTAGTATTTGTGTTCAAAACTTTAATTGTGCTTCTATCATGGGTTGTTGTACTTTGATTTAAATGCTCACTAACTGATTGTCCCCTTTGGGGTGCTTTTTTTGTGTGTGTGTATTTACTCTATATATATATATATATATATATATATATATATACAGTAAAACTTGTTTACAACAACACCCTTGGTGTCATTAAAATGTGCTGTTCTGACCAAGTTGTTCTTGTAACCAGGACATTTGGTACAGAGACCATTGAATCCGTTCCTGCTGTGTGTTGTTGTAAAGAAGTTGATGTTGTAAACAGTGACTTTCTAACCAAGTTTCACTGTATATATGTAATATTGTATTAGCATGCATCGATGAAATCAAGTTTCACTGCATGCATAATATTATTATAACACTATAATTATTACATAATTATAAACTAAAATGAATGCTGCCTACATGTTCATCGCAAATGTATGTACACAAAGAGATGTGGAAAAGTGAAAATGGTACTGATACTATTATACATGTATATTATAGGGTAATAAAGATTAGGGTCACATTAGCAAGTATTGAAGATAGCTTCTTTGATCCATACGGATAGTTACTATCATAATAATGCACACAGCATGTCAGTAGCTGTCAGAAGGTGGGGTGTGTTCATCTGTAGAACTTTCAGCCGGTATCATCGCATTGTTTCTTTTAGCATTCTTTTGTGAATGACATCTCTTTGTATTTTTTGGGATTGGACTGCAGGAAAAGAAACAAGGAAAGTATACACAATAATAGCAACACCATAATTGGATGTACATTACATAACCATGTGCATGCTTGCACATGCACACTTATATGCACCAAGAGGTACAGATGTGCGGCATAGTACTCAATGTACATATACAGCACATAAACAGTTCATCAAGCATGCACGCAAGCAAGCATACAACATAAATGTCTGAGTTACTATGTTCGACACCATCCAAGTAGCAACCTACTTTAAGGAAATTGGTGGAGTCAAGAGATACTGATCTGTAGGATCGAGTATCACACTGCACTTTCGCTCTGCATTAGATCTGCAGTGCAAAATACGAATAGTGGCATATAAACTGTGTTGAGCAAAATACACATGGAAGCATTCACTTACACATCATAATTGCTCCAATTTGAAGGTGAGCAGCAGATGCAAACAACACATAGAAGTATGACACAGAATATGATAATGAAGATTAGGAAACCAATGATTGGAAAAACAATGTACTCTTTGAGTATTTTACTCAAAACATCATCACCTTCACCACGAATGGCCCCCACCAGAGGTTTACCTATGCAAAAAAATTACATCAAGCATGTGATGCAAGTTCAAATACACTGTGGTTTTACCTGTTAGCGACAAGGCAGTTGTGCTTGGAATCCCTCTACCGTTGGATGTAATGGGAGTCACAAAACACCTGTACTCAGTAGTATAGTTCAAACCAGTCATACGTAGTTTCAAACTCTCAGTAATAACAATAACTTTCCCGCGCCCTTTCACTTCAGCACAGTTCACTTCATAAAACAAAGTGAATGGGCTTCCTGTAATGTGTGGGAGTGTTGGCTTGGACCATGAAACAGACAAGCAAGCTGAACAATTATCCACAGACTTTATGTCTATTGTAGAAACTTTTGCATCTATTGGAAAACAAAGTTGCACTTAAATACATACACATACTGTACATGGACATACGTACTTTTAAGCAAGACAAAAAAATAAATACATGTGTATACAGTGTAAACTCTAAATAAAGGACACTTTGGGGATGACATAAATTTAGCTGATTTATTGCTTGTAGAGAGGTTTTCCTCTTTAGGAAGTTCAAGTTATATAGTAGG
The DNA here is from genome assembly GCA_963170055.1 of Halisarca cf. caerulea. Classification (NCBI taxonomy): domain Eukaryota; kingdom Metazoa; phylum Porifera; class Demospongiae; order Chondrillida; family Halisarcidae; genus Halisarca; species Halisarca cf. caerulea. The sequence goes on from CAUJGJ010000003.1 coordinate 35,588, forward strand.
AATTATATTGGGATCGTAAGTCATGTCTTTTGTGGAGAGGCTTATTATATACTGTGATCGAGAGTCCACTATCAGAGGTTTCATTGAACCTAGAGTATAGATGCATATTCAAGAATGTAATAGAGTATACAACAACTGCATACTGCAAGAATACACATTAAGTAATATGTATGTATATACAATAGTACATTTGAACAGTATTTACATCATTTTTGCAATGCACATTATATAATTCATACCAAAGGAGCAGTTTTTGTAATTGGGGGCTAGGGTAAATCCAGGGAAGCAACTGCACAGTCCACCAGAACCACAAATATGCTGGCAGCCACCATTGTTGACAGCACAGGGATCTTCAATTGCTGCATTAATTTTTGAAATGCTTCAATGATGATATGCGGTAAAGTAACAACTACAAATTTACAAAACTTACGTTGTTTTAAACAAGATCTGCCATTGTTGTGTAGCTTGAAGCCAGACTCACAAGAGCAAACATATGAGCCAGGAAGATTGCTACACACAGATTGGCATCCTCCATTACTTCTCCTGCATTCATCAATATCTGGAAAAAGAATAATGGTGCTCAATGAGAGCAGCATGCATTTTTTGCTCTAGTTGGTACATTCTTACCGATGCAAGATGTGCTATTTTCCAGTCTGTATCCAGCCAAACAGGAACAAGTGCCACCTTTAATGCATATTTGGTCGCATCCTCCATTGTTGAAATCACAAGGGTCTGTGAGAAGGAACAGCAGTGTGAACCATTAAAAGCTCATAACACAAGTGATGGCTTGCAACTAACCAGTGCTTTCACAAGTATTTGTAGCATTGTTTAGTTTCTTCCCTGGTTCACAAAGACACTCCAATCCACCAGGAATATTCAAACATATCTGGTCAAGACCACAGCCACCATTTCGAACTTTACATTCATCAATATCTGTAGAAGGATACATTCATTTGCAATAAATGTAACAGTGTATCATACGTGTATATCCAAATGTGGTCTGGTACACACTGCACATGCACATATTGCATAGATAAATCATACATTTAAGCACATAATATGAATGTAGGTATGTCCACATACAATTGCAATTACAGTAAGACATAGGCCATACGTTAGTACACCATCAACTAGTATTGCAAAACATAGACCAAACGGTATATAGTGAAAAAATATTTCATTTTGCAAGTACATGTGCGTAGTATGCATCACAAACCATCACAAGTTGTATCATCCTCATTTAAACGGAATCCTTGTAGACAAGAACAGATTCCTTTGCTACAAAAGTGATCACATTCTCCATTGTTTACAATACATGAATCTGCAGCACAAAAGCAAGGAATAGGACACATGAAATAAGGCATTCTAAAAGTACACCTCATAGACACATTATGTTGTAGCTACATATGCTATAGTTAATCCTCCCTTCTGCTTCATGCAGCAACACAACTGAGCATGAAGGTTGTTGTCTAACATGAATACTTATTCTATGCAAAAGAGCTAGACTAAGATCATTGTACCAGAATATATATGCACTGTACCTGCAACTTCACATGTTTTCCCATCTTCGTCCAGCTCCCATCCATCATCACATGCACACACAAAGCTTCCTAGAGTATTTATGCACTGATGGGCACATTCATGGCTTGTAGTCACACATTCATCAATGTCTATAGAAATGATAACAATAGGGCAATAGGATAACCAAGGATACATTTGAAGATAGTAAAAGGAACTATTTATTATGAATGTAAACAAATACTGTTGAGTACATGCTCAGGATTCCCACTTTGATAGCTACGGTATACATATATCATACTATTATTACATATACTACGGTATACATATATGTATTGTACTATACTCTTATAAAAAACAAGTAAATCAATCTTTTCACCATTGCATTGAAAAGTAATTTAGTGCTTATACTATAGAATGTAGCTAATTAAATGCTAACAAAAATTACACTATAATATTCACCTGAACTGCAGAACAACACTCAAAGAAAAACTAAAGGAGCATAAAACCTATATAGGATGATGTACGTATGTACAGCTATTTTTGTCCAGATTATAATGATGTCATGTAATAGAAGACACTGTTCAGGGCGCTACCAAATATAAAGTATACTTTGCTTATACAAGTCAGAGTAAACATATGCACATACACATGCTTGTTTCTTGTACAAATACATAGTAGTATATTGTATGAATAATTTGTGTAGACATACATACCATTGCAAGACTGTTTATCCCCAGCAAGCTTGTACCCAGGATAGCACTGACAGGTTCCTCCACCCACACATAGATGTTCACATCCACCTTTGTTGAAGCTGCAGGGATCTGCCGTGGTGAGGAAGGAGGAGGAAAGTATATGTGAGGTGGGTAGACTTAAAAATGCATTAGTTGACACAATCATGCAATACAGTGGAATCTCAGAATTAATGACATTTTGGGACAGTCATGTTGTCCTTCGAAAGGAGATTGTTCTTAATTGGAAAGTCCAAAATGTATTGAAACTATAGGGAGAAAATATTTTGGGACCTCAAGCTGTGTCCTTTGTAGAGAGACTGTCCATATTTCGGAGGGTCCACTATCAGAGATTCCACTGTATCTAGATATGTGTGACTACAAGCCATGATAGTGTCCAAAGTATGTATGTTTGCAATAGAAAAAAAATAAGTTCATTGCAGCTATTTCCATTTTCCATAGTCAGTGCTTGTACGTATGTTCCAAACAGCATTAAACAGTATTACTGTAGAATACCATTTCCTAAATATATATATATATATATATATATATATATATATATATATATATATATATATAGTCTGTATTAGTCTACATTTATACACAATACACATTTCAGCATAAGCTTGTGCCATACCTGAACTTGTGCAGGTTACATTGTCTTCACCCAACACTGTGCCCTGTGGACAGATGCACCGGAAACTACCAGGAATGTTGTCGCAGATCTGATTACTAGCACAGCCTCCATTTCTTACTTTGCATTCATCAATGTCTAAATTTACAATGTCAAAAATGTTTATTACATCAAATTCAACACTAAACAAGTATGGTATAGTAGAACACTGAAATAACAAAGTAAAAACTCCCACACAAATGTTTTGTTATATCAGAAGTTTGCTATAGCCAATACTATGTTCTATTACCATATATTACACTGATACCATAAGCCTAGCCAGAATTTTGTTATTAATTCAGTGTTGTTGTATGTGTGCTCCACTATACGTACTGTACATTGCACCTATCAATATACATGCGTGCGCATTATGAATGCAAAGTAGCATATACCATTACACTGTTTTCCATCTTCAAGACTCAGCTCAAAACCTTTCAGACAAGAACATCTGCTGTTGGTGCAGAAGTGATGACATCCTCCATTATTTACAACACATTTATCTGTTGGTATAGTAGAAAAGGTACACTAAACCCACTTTAATGACATAAAACAGGTATACACATAAATATCAAAAATTAATACTAATTTTTGACTTGATCTGTGCATGTTTGCTGTAATTGTGTGTTGTTTGTTGTAAGGTTGTCATGTTGATGTGTTACAATGCATAGTATAGTAGGTTATTATTATTATATACTGTATTATTGATTGACTCTAGCATGTGATTTGTTGTATTATACTAGTGTTGTTTATACTAATTCTATTGTGTGTAGGTTTATGAAAAAAATATATTAGTATTAAGCATTTGTAGACATCTTGACAAGTGTACGTACAAGTGTACGTACACTTGTACGTACACTTGTACACTTGTACACTACGTACACTTGTTTGTTGTAAGGTTGTCATGTTGATGTGTTACAATGCATAGTATAGTAGGTTATTATTATTATATACTGTATTATTGATTGACTCTAGCATGTGATTTGTTGCATTATACTAGTGTTGTTTATACTAATTCTATTGTGTGTAGGTTTATGAAAAAAATATATTAGTATTGAGCATTTGTAGACATCTTGACAAGTGTACGTACAAGTGTACATGTAAAATAAAAAAAATAAAAAAATGGTACAAGTGTACATGTGCATGCAATATTCACTGTGCAGTATGTATATGTAGTGTATGTTACCCTGGCAGAGACCAATAAATGATCTATACATACAGTAGCAAGAAACTCACCATCCACCTGACATGATGTACCATCATCACCGAGGGCCCATCCACTCTTGCAAGAACATGTGAAGCTTCCTGGTGAATTGATGCACTCATGTTCACATCCATGGACTCCAATACACTCGTCAATATCTACAAATAAGTCCATGCAAGAGTTACGATTTCTACCAATAATAGACCCCTAAGTGCATTCACAACAAACCATTGCATCTTTTGGCATCGGAGTCAAGGATATACCCACTAATGCATGAGCAGGTGCCACCAGGAGAACATATCTGATCACAGCCACCATTGTCCACAGAGCATGGATCTGCAGACATGCACACATATATAAGAAGGTGTACAACCCGTACTGCAACACTGCAATAGTGTTATAATTAAGAAGTTAATTGATGACTAGTTGAATAAGACAAGCTGAACATATGCTGAGATACATAACTAGTGTACATTACATTTTACCTCCATTTTCACATGTTTTGGAGTCATTCCTTAGGTGAAATCCTGCTCTGCACAGACATGCAAAACTACCTGGTAGATTGTGACAAAGGTGGGAGCACCCGCCAGACCTGATTTTACATTCATCCACATCTAATGTCAATAAAAGTTGAATGAAATAAGAATAATTTACCTACTGTATATATAGCATTTGTTCATTACGAAGTAAGCAGTGCATTTTCAGCTGTAGACTCCTGTTATAATATTGAATCTCTTACCCATGCAGTGTTTGCCATCTGGTGCAAGGTTATAGCCAGTCAAACAAGAACATCGTCCACCTTTTTCACAAAAGTGTTCACATCCTCCATTGTTAATCATACAACTATCTGCAAAATTACATAAATTATTTGTGGCTTATTTGGGGCAGCTATGCATTACAAATATAATAATCGTACATAATCAAATTAGAACTACGCATTAGATACAAAAATATGCATACGTACCTACTACTGTACAAGTCATCCTGTCTGCATTTAGCTCTTTACCAGTACCACATGCACAGGTGTAGCTGCCAGGAAGATTGACACACAGTTCCTCACAATTACCATTGTCTGCTGAACACTCATTTATGTCTGTTGGGGCACAAAACAGCGCAGAATGGTCTAACTCATACACAGTTTTTACCACAGGTTGACTTACCAACACATTCCATGGCATTGCTGTGAAGTAGAAATCCATCCAGACACGCACAAGAGTAATTTCCTGGCTCATTGTGGCAAAGTTGCTCACAGTGGTGTTCCCCAAGAGTGCACTCATCAATGTCTGTTGTTGATGACAGAGAAAAGGAGATAAAATATGCAGATCATTTCACTTTGATTGAGACTCACCATTGCAAGTTCTTCTATCATATGCCAATTCAAATCCTGCATTACATGTGCAGTTGAAGCTTCCTATAGTGTTGGTGCAGATTTGTTCACATCCACCATTGTTAACTCCACACTCATCAAAATCTATTGAAAAGAGCATGCAAGTACTGTAAATATACTCACCATGCATACAGTATCACAAAGATAAACAATATTATTAGCGTAACCTACACTGTAGCACACAGTATACCATTTAAAGGAAGTTATGTATGCTGCTTCCTGCTTCAAAAACAGGTAACAGTATGTGATCAAATTAAACACTAGGTACAAAGCAAGGATTCAGAGTACTGATACCTGATGCATTGTGATAGGGATGACCACAGTAACCAGATACTACTTGTTGCTATGAGCAACCTCAGTCAACCTACCTAGTTCACAGCGATCACCTGCCCAGTTCTCAGGACACTGGCAGGTGCCTTCACTGACACAGAATCCACCATTGTAACATTCTGGCTCACAACTGAAGTAAACATCTGTGTGAAAGAAACCATAGATTGAATATTACTACCGTGGAATCTCCAAGTAAAGGACACTTATAGGAGCAGTTCTATTTGGTCTTTGTAGAAAGGTTGTCCTCTTTGGGAGGGTCAAAGTGTATTAGAACAACAAGTAATTTGAGTTAAAAACTCGTGGGGGCTGCCGCCCCACACGCTCAAATTACTTGCAAAGCATTGGAGTGTAAGTGCACAGCTGAACATTCATTGAACATACTGTTTATTGTAACTGGACAATTGTTTTGAAAACAATTGCCATATTTGGCAATTGTTTTCAAAACAATTCCTGTAACTCATTCCTGTATAAATTCATACTTCTCTATTACTATTATATAAATTCTCTATTATAAGACTTTTCTTCAAATCTATATTATATATATATATATATATATATATATATATATATATATATATATATCGGACGAGCGTTACACACCGGAAGCAGGCTGTGAAGTGTGGAGACCTGAAGAATGGCACCGCTGTCCATACCAATGAGTCGAATCACATGATTGACTGGGATGGTGCCAGAGTGAAGAGGAGTGGTTTGACTGGCTACTGGTGGAGAAGAACAACTGAGGACATCCACATCAAGATGAGTGGGAAGATCATGAACCTGGACGGTGGCCTACAGTTGTCCACAGTGTGGAATCCAGTCCTAAACCCATCCTGACTATCCCATGGGTTGTCCAGAGTGGGCTACAGTAATCTGTACCCCCTCATCTAACATTGCTATTACTATCAACATAACAGTTATTATCATTATTCATTATTCTTCATTATTATTATTGTTATTAATCACAACCTGTCACCTGTCACCTCATTAAGACATCCCCCCCCCCTCTTATGATGTCACATGGTTGCTGTATATATTAGGCCCATCACTCTACTTTGTAACCGACCAAGACCTCCGCAGTTGAAACGTCTTACATTCCATTTGTTTCTACTGCTACGTGAATGCTTATTAACTACCCAATCCTTCAATGTATTTTGGGCTCTCAAACCATACCCTTTGTAGAGAGGTATAATATACTGTGTCCTTATTTTGGGAGAGTCCACTATTGGAGTATCCCTGTAATACAGCACACACATAAGTGTATTCTGCGTTCACCATCAGTTTAAGATACATATAAATTGTGTACATGTACGTACATATATATGTATGCCAGTACACACTAACATAAATACACATTTTACTGAAAAGAAGTTTTGACATACTTCTTGGTATGCATGACTTATTTTCTGATGCCCAAATGTGGTCTTGCTCACAAGTACAAGCATAACTTCCTGGTACATTAATGCATCTTGCAGTACAGCCACCATTATCTTCTGCACATTCATTTATGTCTGCGTGAGGGTAAACGGAGTGATAAAGAATATCAAAAAACTGCACAAATGATGATGCAATCTACCAAACCTCACCAGCACAGTTAAAGCCATCATCTGCAAGTACAAAGCCAGGATGGCACTGACAAGTGTAGCTACCTTCATTGTTGTCACACAAATGGCTACAACCACCATTTTGATCCAAACATTCATTTACATCTGAAAAGGGAGAAGTGTTTCACTTAAGATTGAGATAACACAAAGAGTTGACCAGCGTGGGAAATGTGGATGTAGGTCTACCATTATTATTTACCTGAACAGTTATGGGTGGTCACTCCTAGGGCGTATCCTTGCATACATGTACACATGTAAGAACCAGGACTATTGGCACAAGCTTGAGAACAGCCACCTTTGTTCTCCTTACATTCGTCTACGTCTATATTAGGAGTAAAATGAGTATATAGGTGTCACTGTGTACTCTCTGTGTGTGTGTGTGTGTGTGTGTGTGTGTGTGTGTGTGTGTATGTGTGTGTGTGTGTGTGTGTGTGTGTGTGTGTGTGTGTGTGTGTGTGTGTGTGTGTATGTGTGTGTGTATTGCTACTTGTACCCATGTGTAGATGGTACAATATTCAATAACAGCCTTGTACAGAATGCCTATGCTTTATGGTACAATGTTGCTACTAACCGCTTTCACAATAGTGGCCTTCCCAGCCTTTTGTACATTCACATGCACGTGTGCTTGGAGTACAAGTGCCGCCATTTTTACAAACAACATCTCCTTCACAGGGTTGAGGAGCATCTAAAGTAAGCATTACACTTCTATAAACACTTGCACGTGAATAACATGCATGTCTAATTAATTCACTCAATACATAGAAATATTTAGCCAGATTAAAAAAAACAAACTATTGCACAACTGGTTATTAGATTACAAGTTCCACATAGACACATTTTACAGTATATGTATAATATTATACATACATTACATATATACAGTACTTAAAGAATATGCAGGTAATGTATATAAACATTCCATAAAAACGAGACAAAACATGCACATAGAGATAATAGTAGTATGCAACAGAAAACTACACATAACAATGTAATTCAGTTGTGTTACATTATACTGTAGCACTCACTGTCCACATTGTTGTCAACATGGAAGGCAAACTTCCCCAAAACACCGACATTGGTTCTAAAATCAATGTTAGCAATTGCTGATGTCAGTGATCCTGTTATGTTGTGGTAGTGTATGTTGTCTGCAGCATCGTATCCAGCCACAGCATGGTATGTTGTCCCCTGCTTAATGAATGACCCCCATCGAACACCGCCATTGGCGTAGTTGAAGAAAGCAAATGACCAGGTGAAGTTGGTAGCAAACACAACTTGGAAAGTATTTGCCTGTGATCAAAACCAAAAGTATAATCCATTTTTCATTGAATTGATACTGCATGGATCTACGTAGCTCAGTAAAAACAAGAAAATATGCCAGACTATCAATTTCATATGTACAAGGGATTAACTCACATTACTATAGCAGTATCTGTCACAAAATGGAAGAACATCAAACCAAGTTGCCACAAGTAGCATTTTACATTCAAAATCTCTGGCATATGGAAAGTAAAGCTTTACATCTGTTGTTGCTCTGTGGAGGATGGCCAAGTTATCTGGAGAAAATCGATATTGTCTGTACTGTATTCTTCCACCTCTCACTACGTTGATGTCAGCAAAGAAAGGAGCCAATACGGCATGCTTCTTTACACTTGCATCTAATCGCTTTGGAAAGAGATGAGGTTCCCAAACAGTGTTGTAGTAAGTGCCAAATGATAATAGACCATTGGCATTAACCTACAGTAATAGTACAGAGTGTACTTGAACACAGTATGTACTTCATGTGCTTGGAAGATTTGATCTGTAAAGGGTGTACTGTATGTATCTGGACATGGGCAGGTGTTTGAAAAGCACACAAGGAGTAGATACATAACTCACCACAATGAAGTCATAAGAATTGCCAAAAAATGGGATTTTCTTGTTATTATGTCCTCTAACTGGTAGTGAGAACCCATCATCCGAATTGACCGTCAAGCCACCCTCAGTGGGATAAAACTGTGATATTGGAACACTGGATATCCAAGGTATGCTGACAAAGACAATTAATACAATGGCAGAGTAGTAGGACAGCATTATGGTAAGGGCACCTGCAAATAGAAAGATAGTATAGCACAGAACTTACATTTTACAAATTGCCAAATACGTACAGAAGTGTTGCCATATATATATATATATATATATATATATATATATATATATATATATATATGGCACATGTGCATAGCCAAAAACTGTATGTACAGTATGCATGATAATTTCTCAATATCAGTTAGAGGAACCTTCAACAAGAAAATCTCACTTTTGGTAATTCTTATGTAGAAGAAAATTTAATAGCATTAAGTAGCTACAGTATGTATAAACTTTTTCACCACCTATGTAGCATTCTGCTGAATACACGTACCTATTGCATGATGTCTATTGTCTGTTTACATCAAGAAAAAATACACTGCCCTCCAAAACGAAGGTGACCACCATGAAAATAGGGCCAATATCAGCAAAAAGAGGAGTCACAAAAATGACAGATTTACAAGTAGGAAGTCAAACGTATGTTATAAACCTATCATAAATTACACTGTCATTGCTAACAAAAGTCTTTTTGCTTTGTTTTGCGTCCACTACGTGCATTCTACCATGCACTGCACCCTTTTAATATCAGCATTTTAAATACAAATTTATTCATATACAATAATAGAGGGGAATCCAGTTAAGACTCAATAAGATTGCTTTGTATACATGTGTCTGCCATGCACCAAGTGTAATGGTGTTGAAGAACCACATGACTGTACCAGAAATTGAGTCACTAAATGAAGTGCAATGGTGTTGAAGAACCACATACCTATGAGTTTGAATTTCAGTGCATGTACAGACACTTACAGTCTATTAGCATAACTTTTGGTCAAGGATTTTTGCTGATGTAAACTGACTGCATTGCATTTTACAGTAAAAGCTTTGTAATCCTCACAATTTTATTGCTACGTAGTTGCTAGTTTGGCCAAACTAACAAATACATATAAACATCTGCAAGAACTCCAATCTACAATATTAAATATATGTGTATACACACTGTATGTATACAACCTAAGTATTATATGTTAATTTTGAGCCATTAAATCTCTATATTTCACACAAATTAAGTACATATATTCAAGAAAATGTACACTACATACTACCAAATACTGGAAATTAAATTCAAATGTACCTGAGAAAGTCTTGGCTAAAACAGCTCACAGTTGCAACCATTACGTAGTTAATAGAGGAAGCAAATTTGCACTTTACAGCAAGCAGTTAAGTCTGCTACTCTGATAATTTGCAAAGCTTTGTTGCTGAGGACTCAGTCACTATTAGTTTGCACTCACCTTTCTGAATCTTTCAAAGGTAATCTTCTCCACAAGTGAATTGGTATACTTAGGCTAGTAAGTTTATACACAAGAGATACCTCACAAGTTACGCACAGCAACCACAAGTGAGAATTCATAATGATGGTTATCAGGGCATGCATTTATACCATTAGGCTTACCTTACAACCGAAAAGGTGTGAGCACCTGGTGTAATCAGTGACTAATGTAATATGTTCTAGAATTATATGAATGTGGGAGGCATCAGTGTATAGGCTTCTTGGTAGCATTTGATGTATGCATGTACTGTACTTATTACAATAAAACATTGCACAATGGCACTTGAGGCATTTGACATACAAACAGTAAGCAGGAGTTTACCCATGAGGAGACCACACAGGTTACATACATCCTGTATAGCAAAACTGATTAAAGTATAAAAGGGCATAAAATCCTCTATGAAAGGAATTTTACATGGTAACATTGCATGATATTATGTTGCTATACTGAAACAGTGAAGGATGTATTTAGGAGTCAGCTAGTCATAAAATTGAAAAAAGGACAATTAAGGATATTGTTCTCAGATAGCAATAAGCAGAATTTCCAAACTTAATCTACACACTAGTTTGATATGTACAGTGGAATCTCCGGTAGTGGACGTTCTGAATAAGGACAATCTCTCTACAAAGGACACAGCTTGAGGTCCCAAGATATTTTCTCTCTTTAGTTCCAATACATTAATTTGGATGCCCCTAAGAGGACAATCTCCTTACAAAGGACAAACTGACTGTCCCAAAGTGTCTTATATTTGGAGATTCCATTGTATTATACTATAAATTTTATGTAACAAAAATATTGGACTTGGTGATTTTTTGTGAAAGGTTCTGTCACTCTCAAAAAAATGTGACAATTCATGAAATTCCTGTGCATAATCATGAATTGCTGCTACATATGTGGGGTATTTTCCATATCAAAGTAATTCAGTCCTAAAAAATATCAGCCCTTGAGTTAATGAAAAGGCAGCACAAAGAACAATTTGGGCATAAGCTGAAATTGCACTAAATGACTCCAAACATAAGTGAAGTGTGTAGACACTCACATTTACAGAGGGCTAGACATTAGGCCTTACATAAAAGAGCC
>CAUJGJ010000003.1:50000-77500 GCA_963170055.1 Halisarca cf. caerulea
AACTCATCAACACACATTAAGATAGAGTTAAGTTAATCTGCACAATATCTTGTCATGCAATATGATACAATATGTCAAACTGCTGCAAACTACTGATCTACAATCACATACTGAATGGATACTTTTAGATCACACAATGCATATTACTAGGTACTGTGCACTTTCACGCGTAGAAAGCCATACAGATTGCATAGATTACATTTACACACAGTATGTAGTATGTACGTGACCAGATTTGAGAAGCCAATATCTAGCATCTTTATGTATATCAGTGTAACGATGTGAGGCTTCATGGCTGCAATCACACATGGAAATCCCTCCTATACCATTATGCAGGGATATTTGAGGGCAATTTGTGAACGTTTCATATACAAGTCAAGTACATCACCTACATACCAAATCATCAATACTGGTGTAAAGTATGTATGTTGCATATAATTACCAAGGTAATCTCTAGTTACTGAACAATCTATTATATACCCATGCTTTGGCACTGGTGTGAAAATACAATGTCATAATATAGATTTCAATCAGATTACCAAGGTTTTAATTGGCAGGATAGAGAAAGAGAAATGCATGCATGGTTGGTATCTGTATGCCCTTCCATTCACTTTCACAAATTACTGTACATGAAATATGAACTCTATCTTCAAAAATGGTACTGTAAGTTCACTTTGAGAGGATATTCTGCAATAAGATATTAAGGATCAGGCAAAATAGAACAGTGGAAAGCTTAAGAACATACACAACATGTCTTGATTTACATATTAACATGATAAAGAGTGAGCCCTCATCTCACATTTGTTTGCTACTGTGTATATTTCAATGTGACATAAAAGGGCAACATTACAACTTTGAAAATGAAAGTCATTTTCAGGATTTTCCTTACTATCCACACACAAAAAACAATCTAATAACACCACAACAACACCCTATTCATGGCTTCAATCCTTAATCATCCTTTCTACACATAACAAGGAATGGCATATACAGTACAGTACTATACTTGAATGAGAAGAAATGAACAGCTTGAGAGAACACTGTTTGCTTGAATGAGAAGAATGAATGAACATATTGAGAGAACACTGCTTGCATGGGCTTAAACTGAAAAAAAAAAAAAAACCATTGCTTGCAGGAAACCACTAACAGTCACAATCACATGATGTCATTGTATGACATGATTGCATCTGATTTAATAAGTACCACAGTGAAAAAGTAACAATAGCTGGCTTGGGTGGCTAACAAGATAGTAATAATGTTACAAAGGAATTGAAATTAACTTGTCTGTTCCTGACCTGCCTGTGATACTGTTAATCATGTGCTGCCCTCAAAAGCAGTACAAAAAGCCACAAGAGAAAACTACCAACCACAAAATAATGGTATCAGTACAATGATCATGAGCTGCAGTAATGTAAGTGTCCACAAACACGACTTTAAAACAGAAATGTATACTTCCACTCTTCTATACCTCACGGACACCAGATTTTTACAGTTTCTGATGTAGCTGTGAAGTAACCCTAGTACCTTTGGTAATCAAGTAAATAGAACCGTGCACGTTTGCACTTATTCACACTACAGGATATACAGCATAATTAGAAGTCAAATTGTATATAAGAGGATTGCATGGTATAGCATATGCATACTACAGTACTTTACTGAAGTGCATTGAGATACTGATGGCTGTAATAGCGAATACATTGAAACCGTGATTAGGTGCATAGCTTTGCTATTTTCCGGCACTTGCATGCATAAAATCTAAAAAACTTGTATGAATGATCATTGATGTATTTACAATATATACAATGAAACCTGTTAATCAGGATATTTGAAAATCTGAATACCTAAACTGGACATCTGGTTGTGGTCCAAATTCTCATAAACTTATGACTGACATATTGGGCTCCCTTGGAAAATAAGGACACCTCTGTAATCAGGACACTAGCTTTTGGTGGTCCCTAAGGTGTCCGCATTATTCAGGTTCCACTGTAGTACGATATACACATCCAGTTAAGTACGTAGAACTGATCTTACTGCTATACACATGTAATCATATTGTAACCTCATGAACAATTCTCTCATACATGATTGGTGCTATGGCATCTGCATAATGTGAAACACAGATGTCAAACATTAACTCAGCACGTACTGTAGCTCCAAATAATTTGATAAGACTACAATAAATTATGTAACTTGACAGTTGTCTTGTACATGATATGCTCTTGATGTAACACATGCAACCCAGCAGACTGGAAAATTCAAAACTGAGATAGACTGACCCTCGAGCATTGTCACCACCAGACAATTCAACATTAACACCTATTAAAATTGTTTACAATAAAGGCATAACAATGCCAACACAGACACTTTATTTTAATCTGGATGTGAAACATCAGTAATCAATCTTTTGTCCATAGTAGTGATGTATATATCACTGCTTGAGCCGTGTCACCTCCATTCTCAAGAAAAATTGCTATACATAGCATACATATTCCATATTGTATATGCACTGAAGTAAACACTCACATCACATCATGGTTATACATAGGACAAATATAGATGCATAAAGTTGACCACTAGCCAATAGTCACCAAAACTAAACAGTTGACATGCACACTCACACACATACACACACACACACACACACACACACGCGTACACACACACACATGCGCACACACGCACACACACACACACACACATACACACACATATGCACGTACACACACACACACACACACACACACACACACACACACACACACACACACACACACACATGCACATACACACACACATACACACACACACACACACACAGACACACACACACATGCACATACACACACACACACACACACACACACACACACACACACACACACATGCACATACACACACACATACGCACACAGACACAGACACAGACAGACACACACACACACACACACACACACACACACACACACACACACACACACACACACACACACACACACACACACACAAGATTGTCATGCATCAAAAGTGCACAAAAAACTGTAAGAGACACAAGCACACCATGCACACTTTATTAATAGTTGTGAGGTATGCATTTACAGTGTAAACTCAAAAAGTTGCAGTACAACCTTTACAAAGAACCACAGATTGACTAGGAAATAGTGGACACAATGAAGGATTGTCAGTGATTTCTGGGATATATGCTACAATGAGATGCCCCTGTACTACAGATAATAGACTCCATTTAATATGATTATGAGTTACAGTAAGGTTGCATAGTTCACAAAACATATACCAGATTCAACAGTATTACTCAGAATGTATTCAAAAATCAAAAACTCTGCTTTATAGGGAATGTTTCAACAAATCTCTGATTTTGGTAAGTAAATCTAAAGGTGAATGTACTAAAGTGTCATTCCAATAATATAAGAGTTTCTGTGGATGGCAGCATTCTTGTAGTAAAAAGA
The DNA here is from genome assembly GCA_963170055.1 of Halisarca cf. caerulea. NCBI lineage: Eukaryota > Metazoa > Porifera > Demospongiae > Chondrillida > Halisarcidae > Halisarca > Halisarca cf. caerulea. Next base: position 53,465 of record CAUJGJ010000003.1, read on the forward strand.
CTAGCTTTGTATCAATACTTTGTGGTGGATTTTGCAGGAGGCCAGATTTCACGTCACATCTTGCTGTAAATATCTCATAACAGAGAACCTATTAATACAGAAAATACAAAGACCATGACCACAAGCCCAGCTCACACATACACTGGAAAACAGAGTGCACATTGAACCACACACATATTCACCTGAAGATTACTGGAGTGTAACTTTTTAGTGCATTTTCCTTCAGCACATTTGGATGAGCATGAAAAAAAATCACAATCCTTATCTTTCTCACACTGGTCGCCTTGAGTTATGATATTGTACATTGCACGTTCAAAAAATGATATATCCATGTCAGTTGCCAACACGTGTATATTCCCATCATGATTCTTCTCAACGCCAAAGTTGCTGTATTGCAAATCACAGAGAAACAGTACACCAAATGGAGTCTTCTCAAAAACTTCAATAATATTCAAGAAATCGAGAGCTACCAAAGCACGTTCCTTCCAAGGTGGCATAGATGACCAGGACAACGAAGACATGGATCTAGAGAGAAGTGGGTCTCCTGCATATTGTACTGAGAAGAACCTTCCACACGTACCATATACTTTTGGTATGCCCACATACCCATCAAGTAACACATTAATAATGTATTCTTCTGTGTATACTATTTGTAGACACAGAGCAAACTCTGAATAAGTCATTTCGTTATCAAGATCTTTATCACATCCCTTCAGAATGGTTTGCTTAATAGACTCATAGGGAGCAGAGTGTACACCAACAGACCTGAGTGAGTTGACAATGTGATGATCAAGGTGTTCACCTTTGTAAACTGCATTTTTATCCATGTACTTAAAATGATGCTTTATTTCTACACTGCTTTCTCTTTTAAGTTCTTTCAGAATTACAGAGTGAGTAGAATATTGAACAAAGAATACAACCTTTCCATGTCCAATGCATCGTATATCCTTAACATCACCTGAACACAAAGAGCTACAGTATGCTCCAGGAGTACGCTGCTCTCGCACACCATCACACTGTATACGTAGATGTACACAATACAGAGACCAAAGGTTAATATGCAATTACAATGCAGTTGGTCTACCGGCTAGACCCAATTAATTTGTGACTGACACACAAACCAAATTGCCGTATATGCATACACAGATATACAAACAAGGCTTTCATCCATAAACAATGGTATTTGCACTAATTCACTACCAAAATCACAATGTAGTCTCTACCCAAAGACAAGGGGACATCAATACAGCTGAACGACATTTTCTGATATATATCAAATCTGAACAAAGGGTGAATTACTACTACTAGAATTAAAGCTATATAAATGAGGTGCATTTACCAGATCTCTGCTGATAAAGCTAGTGCTACAGTTGTGCTCCGGAGAGCTAGAAGTTGGCAGGCCATCCTTTCCTTCTCTGGGTTGAGTATAAATCATCACCAAAACCATAGCTGATACAATGCACAACGCTGCGATAATCAACACACTTTGTTTCCATTTCATTCTGTAAATAGTTAGAAATAAAAAAAAACAAGTGTGAACCATAGTATACAGCTAGAACTTACCACTGTGCAAGCTTGGGTGATTAAATGAGATTTCTTTAAACCTAGTGGCCACTATATACGTAGTTAGCATAAAGTTGAAAATTTTGCAAAATAGATAATATAGACTAGTGCATGGGTACAGGAAGGCTACAGAAAATAAAGTTACATACTTCAGTGAATTACCAATCTCAGTGAAGTACTAAGGATAACAAATCTTAAGGCACTTGTGCAAAACAAATTCTGTGAAGCTGAGTGTAAGCAGTAAGTCCTGATAAAGGAGTGAAGGACTAGGCAGACAGATGAGGGCAGTCTACCACTGGTCCAGAGAGAGAGAGAGAAAGAGACAATAAGCTGAAGGCCCCATATAAAAAACTTTCGAAGAAAAGAATGATTAAAAAGAGTAAATATTAAACTAGGACAATCAGACGAAACACTACTGTTTCATGCCAAGGTGCTATAAGACCTTTCAAGAAATTTTACCCTTCATTGATAGCACTGGTAAGTAGTAGAATCAGAGCTACTTAGAAGCCTATCATGATAGGATTTGTCGAGCAGAATATGAAACTACTACATAAATGATTTTAAAGAGACATATTCACCAAAAATTATGTCTTGGTCTATAGTGTCAACCAAGAGATAGCATCATGATAGTGGTGAATACCCACAGCTGAGGACAGATCAATTCAATGTGCAATAGGCAATTACTCTAAGGAATTTGTTCTTGAATCCAAAAGGACTTCCAATTAAAAGCTTGTATAGAAAGGGTATACTGTATATTGAAAATGTGATCACAAATAAAATATACAGGAGCTATGGAGAGGGCAGACAGCTATGATGATAAACTAAAGAATGTCCACTAACTACATCAGAAACTGTTTGTAAGGTAAACATCAGCATTGTGTGCTCATGATACTGTAAGTATGTAAAAGATAAAGTATAAAGAAGGCGTAAATTATGAGTATGCATGCGCAACAGTTTTACACAAAATGTACCACATATATATATATATTATACAAACATACACACACACATACACATGCACATATACACAAACATGCATATACGTACTCACATTCACACACACATGCACACGTGCACGCACACACACACACACACACACACACACACACACACACACACACACGCACACACACACACACACACACACACATACACACACACACACACACACACACACACACACACACACACATAAGGTGCCTGGGAGAATAGCCAATGGCTAAAGGCTACCCAGTCTGATACCAGATACCTGATATACACACATGTGCATATTTACACACATACACACACACACACACACACACACACACACACACACACACACACACACAAGCACACACACACACACACACACACACACACACACACACACACACACACACACGCATACACACACACACATATACACACAAATGCACACACACATACACACAAATACACACACACACACACACATATGCATTGATTAAAATTGATTCAGGTAAACATCAACACAGACTGTGTCAGTGTGCTCATGATACTGTAAATATGCAGAACATAAAGTAAAAAGAAGGTATAAGTTATGAATATATATGTAAGTGCAACAGTTGTACACGAAATGCACTGTATGCCCTACATTACACACACACACACACACACGCACACACACACACACACACACACACACACACACACACACACACACACACACACACACACACACACACACACACAGGGCATTTTTCATACCGAATAGCACTCATTCTTTGAAGTCGTGCAGTAACCCAATTTCGAAATCAAACAATTCCGTATCATCACCGCATCGCGTAAAATTTTATGATGTCAGCTAACCAAGATACTTTGGTGCTACAAAAATTAGCAGTGCGCGAGTCAAGGCGTTTACGAGGGGAAGTCCCTGATGCCGGCCTTTATTCGCCTATGAGCGTTAATTTGTTTTTGTTTTATCGGGTGAGCTAAGAGTCCAGCACCACGAAGTACAATGCTGTCAAGGTTTTGGAGATTTGGTCCGAGCAACAGGGTTTCTGCTTTGGTTAGTTCTTGTACCAATCGTAATAAGCACACTCTTCCTGACCTCCCATACGACTACAATGCGTTGGAGCCGCACATCTCGGCAGAGATTATGGAGCTACATCACTCAAAGCATCACGCAACCTATGTGAACAACCTTGTCGTGGCTGAGCAGAAGCTGGCCGAAGCTATGACTAAGAGTGAGTTTTATTTACATGAGTAATAAAGGGAGTTGATTACGGATCCTGTAGTTGTTGTTGAAACCGCAACATTATTCAAATTGTGGAATTCAAATTGTCAAGTGATATTTCATTAATATCTCTAGCAATAATAGCCTCATTATTTCACTAGGATATAGACTTTTGGCCCCTAGTAGACCTTTTTCAAAACTAAACCAGTAATATGTTTAAAGAGGCAAGACTTTTCCTGGAGTGATTGTTGTCCCACCATAGACTCTTAATCCATGGTCCCACACTGTGCTACGTACTCGCAAAGGAACTGCATATACTAAGTAACTTTATACACATTGCATACATAGTCACTATGGATAATCACTATCCAGAGTGAAGTATGTAACATTTTCATGAGGGTGTACTGAGATCACCTCCCCTTGGGTACACATAATAGATCCAGGACACTATTTCAATTTGGTTCTGCTAATTGGGTATTGTCTAATGTTCCAGATGTACTTTACCTGTCTGCACTCTTTCTTAAAGCTGTTTAGGTTGGATGACTGATATTAATTGGTTTGGTTTGTAGTATGAGGACCATTTGTCATGCTGGAGACCGTTCCCATTGCACAACGGATTCAGTAGTTAGCTCATATGATACGTATATGGTTGACGTGTGCCCAATACTTACAGAATGTCGTTTTCTCCCCTTCTTATGGATTATTTGAATAGTACTACATTTGTTCCAATTACAACCCTAAGTAAACAACTTGAGTAGAAGGTCTTCCTTTAGAAAAGAGAATAATATTTGTGCCCCAAACTGGTGCTATCCTTCGCAGGGTGTAGAAGTTAGAACCATTTCAAGCAGTTTGAATATGAAGGTACCTCAAGTGTGCACACAAAGGATTGATTCTGTTTTGCATGACTACTGTGTTTTGCAAAGATAGAGAGAAGCCTGTAATTGCAGATTGTCAAGCAAAGGCTACAGTCTAACGTTGGCTTCACCAATTTGCACATTTCTATAGTACAGTCTATATATTTGTAGATTCCAATTTCTGAGTGCCCTTGAGAAGTGTATTCCTTGCACAGTTACTTCAAATTTGGAGGAAAAAGTGTAAGACTTATATCAGCAGGGTACCTTGATTAAGGCGGTGCTCTACTTGAACAATATGGTAGTTATTTAATGGATTGGTAATGTCATAGATTGTGGTGAAATGAATGGGATTTGAATGGACTATGCAATTTTTGTATGTGTCCTCCGTCTTTCATGGCGCTCAAGTCATATCACTTGTTCACTTTGCCAAACCCTATGTGTTGTACGTTCAACCAACAAATTTTTTCATTGGTTCCACCTGAATTTTTCTGGCTGCTTGGCATGAGCACCTTCGGCGATGAGTCCATTAGGTCTTATACTCTTTCTTTGATCATCTGTTTGTCTCCTTTGCCCTATTCTGTCTTTAACCTGGTAGTTGGGGTGAGCCTGAGCAAGCCCCACAATGATGTGATGTACGTGGGTCGTGTCTGTGGCTGGTTGGATATGTGCTAATGTACGTATATTTGTGTTGTACGTTCAGCTGGCAAAATTTTGACAGGTGTTGTACATTCAGTCAACAAAGTTTTCACCTGATTTTTCCAGCTAAATAACACCATGCACCTTCAGCAACGATTCTTGGGTGCTTTCTGTTCTTTCTTTGCGTGTTTTGCCTGCTCAGTGGGCCCTCTCCTCTTTTTCACCTAGGGATTTGGGATCTAATGGGCAATTGAGGCACTAAAATTTGTTTTCGATGTTTGTCCTTAATAACACAACTGCACGTTGATTACCTCCTCTGAGGTAAACAACAAATGCAGGAGCAAGGCATCCACTCTCCCCTGACTCCTGTGTTGTACAATTTGTGTTGTACAGCTGTAAGCTGAGGAAACAACAGGAGAGTGACCATTGTGTCAATTAGCTACAGCGCTGCTGTTGCAGATTGAGGTAAATAACAAAGGCACGTACAAACATATTTACTATGCAACGTGCAGCTACACTTGACATTGTTCAATCGGTTCTAAGCTTCTATGCATTCCTGTGCCAAATCTCTAGCTGCCCCGTGCATCACTTTCATGTGTGCACATAACCACACAAAGCCCACAGTAGGCAACCATCATTGTCATCCTATTGTGAAAGAATGGGCTGCTCATTGATTGTCTTTATGTCTCTAACAGTAGCTCAGGCTCGCCCCCATGATGATAAATCATCTGCGTAGTTATGTAATAACGTAGCACTGCGATCCTACCTATAATTAAGTTTGCAACTCACTGAAGGTCAAGTGATTGTGCCTTGGTATCTATGGTTGTGCCATATACAGAGACTTGTCAGGATTACTGAATAATTTGATCACTTTTGGTAACCTAGTGAATATTAGAGTCACACGACAGAAATTGGAATGGGTGGAAATTCAACATGGTTAGAATAGAAATATACCAAAGAATTTGGCCTGAGATACCCTCTCCATTAAGTATAACTGGCCACTGGAAACATTCTCTGACTCTGCACCTGTGGAAATCCATTCTCCATTGATCATTCAATGATCTGCAAATATGGGGGCCTTACCACCAGTGATATACCAACATCAGAGATCTAACCTGCACACTATTGGAAGGGGTCTGCAATTATGTTCAATCAGAACCGATTCAGCAAGATCCGAAGTAAATGATGAACCTCTACACACAGCAGTAAACAGAAAAGATGATGGCCACTGTGACATTTCATGCTCTATGATTTGTGGGGAAAAGGACAAGTGCCTTTTTAGGGTATTTTAGGGTATTTTATCCGAACGTACAGTCCTACCAAGCCTTCAGGATTAAATCCCTGTACAGATGCCACCAAAATGAAAAGAAAAAAAAATGATTGGACACCGAGTGTGTGAAATTGGGAATGGATGTTTCACTCCAATTGTGATGGTGACCTTTGGAGGAATGAGCAAGCAGACTACGATTTTCTACAATCAATTGACAAACCTCCTTTGAGAAGCGGGGCACATCCTATGCTGCCACCGTAACCTATCTGAGATGTAGAATTACTTTTGAGCTGATCAAATAGGCAACAATGTGCGTCAAAGGAAACCGATCTACTTCATGCACCAGTGGGTCGTAGTGACAACATTGAACTGGCCATGGCTGAGAGCCAGTTCAAATGCTGATTTCATTTTAGAAGATTGACAGTTTTTTTCTAAATATTCATTGCATAGTTTGTTTATTCCCTTCTTATTTTATCTACGTATATACAGTAATTCACTATCTTACTATTATGCAGATGATGCTAAGGCTGTCATTCAGCTGGAACCTGCAATTAAGTTTAATGGTGGAGGGCACATTAACCATTCAATCTTTTGGACCAATCTTTCCCCAAAAGGAGGTGGTGAACCAGAAGGTGAGGGCTGATGCTTGTTGACAGCAGTGTTTCTAGCAATGCTACTAGTTCAAATTGTTATCTTGTTGTAGTGTAAATGTAGTCGTGTTTGTCATTTGTTTGGTGTCATACGTTTATCTACAGTTTATGTACTAGTATGCTCAGCTATAGTTAGTAGGTAGGTAGCAAGTACAATGTACGTACTTACTGTATGCAGTATGTAGCACTAATTTTTGTGGGGCATATATTTTGCGAATCAAAAACTTCGTTGTATTTCACGATTTTATTTTTGCAAATGGACGAATCCCTACTGTACATTAGGTTATTATTTATAGACTATGAATTTAACCAAACATTTGCATTTGAATTTTCATAAATTCAAGCTTATTCGGGAAATTCACGTAAATTAGTACCTATACAGATTGGTGACTTTTTACTACAAGAATGGGACTAATTAAGGTAACTTGGTCTATTTTATCTTCTTCATTGAAGTATCATATTTTCAGTGGTTCATAAGGAAGGTTCCTACATACATGAGCAGACGTTTAGATATTTTTTTGTTATGTATGTCTATGTGCCAGTGATATTATTGTAGTCTAATTTTTTAATCATAGTAACTTATTGGAAACTTTCTTTGTAATCAAAGATCATGAATTTCAATTGACTATTATCTTGCTTGAAAGTTTTAGAGTTGTAAATTCACCAATGGGTTCTCTACAAAGTTTTAACAATTTTTATTTAGGATTAATACGCTGACTTAGTACTACTCTAAACAACCAAATAATTTCATACATACAAGTGTATAAAATGTGGCTCAGAGCTACATCCTAACAACCACAAAGTTCTACTCTTAGTGAATGTGTGCTGTACAGTATACAAATGTCAATCCTTCATGTTTCCCTATTAAGATGTACTTGTGTATTCAGCTGCGCGGATCCTCTCTGTACTCTGCATTGTGCATAGATTGTACTCTCATCCCACTCATGTGTTGCAGGTGAACTTATGGAGGCTATAAAGAGGGATTTTGGCACCTTTGAAGAGATGAAGTCGAAGTTGTCCTCGAAGAGTGTAACTGTGCAAGGATCTGGATGGGGTTGGCTGGTGAGGGGCTTCACTATGTACATATTTGTAGCAGTATACGTTTGAGCATTGCCATTTAATAGGGCTATAACAAAGAATCAAAGAGACTTGAAATTGCTACATGTGCGAACCAGGATCCTCTGGAGCCAACTACAGGTGTGTTGTACAGGTAGACACTGAACATGTGAATGATAGCATTGTGCAGTATGTGATGTTATGTTTGTGGCATGTTCATGTTGTATTCACCTATCTATTATAAGGTTTATTACAGTACTACTTACTGTTTGCCTCTGGGTTATAAGGACATTCTTTAAATGTATGTATTTTGTATCCTCTATGTTTTCGATCTAGTTATAGTGTGTGTGCCTGGAAGCAGCTGAATTATGTATGTATCTGCTGTGGCTGAGGAGATAATAAACCAATAGAGGTTTAAAGATGCATGTCTGTTGAATATATTCATTATAGCTTTTAAGCAATACTGATTAGTATTTGCACTGAGGGTAAAAGTAAAGTTAGTTTAGGATTCTAAGCAAACTGATTGCATTTGCACTGAAGAGAAGGAAAAGGATGCTGTATTTCATAGAAAACTGCTTTTTGCCGCTAAATGGAGGGGTATATTTGAACTATTTCAGTAGTCTATGGACTTATGTTGTTGCCGTGATGCTTGTCAATGTCAGAATAAAATGGTGGAAACCATACAATGATAGTTTGGTAGTTTCAGAGGTCTGAAGCTGGATTTTAGGAAATCAAACAAAAATTTCTTCTTTGATATGTAGAATGGTTTAGCTTGCAAATTAACTTTTTTGACCAAAAGTGGTATGGCTATGGCCGCACCAGCCGTACTAGCTCCAACAGCCTTGATATTAACTACATTTTATATGTTGCTATGTACATAATATGTATAACTGGTTCCAAAGGGCATCTCCATAGCTTGCTATGTTTTCATTATATTTACAGTAACAGATATGCATTCTTAAACCTCTATAGTATTATTACTGCCTCTTGCACAGCAGATACGTATAAGAGTGAAATCACTGACACACAATCATGTAAAGAGGCATTGTCCAAAAACTCTTGAAACAAAGATACTGTAAGTCTAGACAGAGTTTAGTTGAAGCGAGTGTACTGGTAAATTCCTACATCCTGCACAGCCGTACCTCACAGTTGTGTTTCCAAATTCTTTACAGAGATGATCCTAGGAAGCTTTTAACTTCTGCATCTTGATAGCTACGTACTGTATATAGTGTACCAAAATGCACCAATAATGTTGTGATAGGTGTTAAATATTATTAGTTTTTGGATGAAATCAGATTTGTGTGAATGGATGGTGGCCATGTTTTTCAGTGTTACGTAATTGTACATATGTACGTATATGTACCACATGCAGTACTACCATACTTCATATTGTTGTGTATACTGTGCATAGAGTCTTTGTGCATGCTTTATGAGTAGTGTTGTATTGCATGCTTATAAAGTATGTGGCACCTGTAATTCCCTCACACACAGGCCTTGTTCCCCTCCTTGGATTTGATGTTTGGGAGCATGCTTACTACCTGCAGTACAAGAATGTCAGACCAGACTATGTCAAGGCTATATGGAACGTGGTCAACTGGACCAATGTTACTGAACGGTTTAAAGAGGCTCAGTAGTTTAGTACAGTCATGTGTACACTTGCTATAGCTGGAAACACAGTATATTGTACTTTGCTGAGTGAAATTGTTGACATGTGTCATGTAGTCATGCTTCTGAAACGTACTATGATGATATACTTGTAGATGCTGTAGAAGTAATTCCCAGTAGAACCAATAAAGTAGTGGCTATGTACAGAGTAATACTGTATAGCAGTTAATAGAATCTGTCTATTTGAACATGGTGCAGGTTCTTGCATGTGTCCTCCAATACATCCATCTCAATAAATTGTACGTACAGGTATATAACAAAGCTCTTGATTAGCAACAATTGCAAGTACGTATAATAGTCGCTTTCCTGGACATTTTGAAAGGCTTCAACCCCAGCAGCCACAGTGTCTTTATATCAAAGCAGGGTTCTATCCAGTAGGGGGGGGGGGGAGCTTCCACCCCAAACTCCCTAGCTTCCATCCCAAAAACATTCCAACTGCCTTACAAATTACTATGGAGTAGGCCCTACTTGAGTGTCAAAATTTAACTTGAATGATCTAAAATGGCCTCAAAGACAACTTTGTATAACCTAAAAACTCAAATTTTCCCTATAAGAGCATGCCTCGAAAACCCTCTAGTTAAGTACATATACTCCTGCACTCCATAATATATCCAGTCGTGCACAAACACACACACACACGCATACACACACACACACACACACACACACATGCACGCGTGTGCACGTGCATGTACACACATCTATGCACATGTATACACACAGGCACTCGTTTCACTACTATAGAGAAGGCCCTACTTGAGTGTCAAAATCAGCATTGAATGGTCTAAAATGGCTTCAAATGCAACATTACATATATAACCTAAAAACTCAAATTTTCCCTGGGGAGGCATGCCTCCAGCTAGATCGATCCCTCTAGTTAAGTATGTATACTCCTGCACTCCATAATATATATGGGCGTGCACAAACACACACACACACACACACACATACACACACACACACACACACATGCATGCACGCACGTACACACATGTGTGCACATGTATACACAGGCACTCATTGTATTACTATAGAGAAGGCCCTATTTGAGTGAAAATCGGCCTTGAATGGTCTAAAATGGCCTCAAATGCAACAAACTCGAATTTCCCTGGGGGGCATGCCCCCAGACCCCCCTAGTTTCATATGTATATATATACCCCTGCACTCCATATACATATCTGTATGCACCTCTATTATATATATCACTACACTGCATGTGTTTTATAGATGTCTAGGATACCACATATACATACATGTACCTGCCCCCCTACTATACTTTGTAATTACCCCCATCACCCTGCTATATACATACAATACATACATCAAATCTATGTGTATATCTTGCATGCAGTCATTCACTGTAGTACTCAAGCTGCACCCCCAAAATTTTAATCCTAGATATAACCCTGTAAAGCTTTCTCATCTTGGTCTCTACCCATGTACTCATTCTCAATTGGGTCAATTTCATGAATCTTGTCTCACCCTATAATGAGCCTAACCCTATCACTAGTGTTGACGCTTCTTCCTTTTCCATTGGTTTTCCATTCTTGTCTGTCCCTCAAGTCTTGACGCTAACCCCAACCCTAACCCTATAACCCTAGGTTTTCATACTGATATATAATGTTATACTCCACTACAGGTTGCCTGTGGAGGGTACAAATTTAGGGGTATCTGATACAAAAATGAGCCTTGGGAACAGGGTATACACATTGTAACATCATGCATGAGTTTGTGATATACCATGCAGTCGGGGCTGCATGGTGAGTTTTAAGCCAGCATGAAGCTAGTGTAATCATGTGTAGTTAATATAACAGGGTGATAGTACACTATTCTATTAGTACAATATTAATGGGTGAGTGCATGAGGTGAAATGGATAATATGTGTGTGATGTTGCATGTGATGTGTTGTCTGATGGTATTACATGTATTTTACATGTAGTACCTCTTGTGCAGGTGTAACGTTGATACAGACACATGCATGGGCGAATTAGCCTGAGTTAATTTATTACCCTTGGTGTGTCTGTATCAATGCTACAGCTGCACTAGAGGTACTGCAAATAATGTGGTACTGTATGTTCCCTAGTCTTGTTTGTGCAATGAAAGTGTGATGCGAACTTTGTTGCATATTGTTGCCATTGGCAACCTCCAATTAATTACTATTAGAAGTGTGTGAAAAGATTGCAAAGGCTTGCACTGTGTACACATTGTAAGGAAGTGTGCTTATGTCATATATAGATACTCCAACCTATGTTGCGTAGGTTGGAGTATCTATAATATGCATCCTTTAATAACACCCATGCATGCAATATAAATATATAGGGGTTGCAACGAAGGAAATCATGCAACATTGTTGGAATCTTTCCAAAATTTGGTAGGCAGGTAGAATCTAGTTAGAAGAATATAATGCAGCTTTTTGTTCTTTTGTCATGAGTGAATAATTGTATTCTATAGGTTCTATATTTGTAGCACAAAACATGACAGTGAATGAATGCAGTCACATCTTATTTATTCGACACCCTGTTGCATGTACATCCCCATCACTAATACAGTGTTTCCCCTAAAGGGGGGGGGGGGGGGGGGGGGGGGGGGGCGCTGCGCCCCCCTATATATAATCTTGGATAGCAAAACTTTCAACCTTAATGACATTGTAGTACACTAAAAGCTTGAAAAAAGCACAAAAACTCAATTCTACACAACACAAAAACAACTCAATTCTAATAATAAACATATTGTCACTGGTAATAACCATACAGTGTTTTCAATATAGTTGTTCACTCCAGCAAATACCCACATCTAATTGTAAAAAAAAACAGAGTTTTCAGCCAAGAAAACTAGAAAGCCAGGCACCAAGCAATGCTATCCACCATACCCCCCCCTTTAATTTTTATCTGGGGGAAACCCTGCTAATAACTGTAGTATCCTATCTACCTGATTTATCCAACCCATTTATGAGGCACAGATGCCATCACATAGAACCAAATCCCATTGTATTTACCGTACAGCAAAGGTATTGCATGCACATAGCAACAGGAAGTATAACTTACTGGTTCAATCAGTATGTACGTACGTGAGTCTCTATTGTGCATGTCCTTCTGGCACCTGGGCCTGGACCTTGGTTTTATATGTAATCACATAATGGAATTGATTACAGTGATTCCCCAGACAACCTACTGTATATTGCTGATTAGCTCACATGCATAGTTTGAGCTTAAGTTCACACTGCCACTCCTAGCTGCAGATTTATGCATACAGCAGCTAGGTATACTTGTAATTTATTTTATGTGGCATTGTTAGCAGATTCATCAATACACAACCATGCATGTATGCATGCCAACAGCATTATACATTAAAGTTGTTTATAGAGACCAACTATACAGCAGTGGTACTGGAAGACTGTAGCTGGTGTTTATAATGTACAAATTATTGTATTTTATGGGGTATACTGTAAGTCATGCACAGTTTTGATGCCTAAATTTTACCAGCAAAACATGAGGTGTGACTTACGCACCAAATAGTTCATTATGGCTGATGAAGTGATAATGCTGTTCAAAACCATGGCGTGGCTTATACTCTGCAAAATACGGTATACCAAATCTCTATAGCCACCCTTGCATGGTGAATGAATACTACTTAGAATCTTCCTATCTCTGTATGCAGTATAATATGCCACATACACTGGCCATGCACATTAAGTTTATCCAATATATTCCTTGAGCTTCAGGCAATCAAAAGATCTTTAATATTTCTCTCTGCTCGAGCTCAGTTTCTGTATACATTTCTCAGCACATACATGATTACCCAACATTTTGTCACCCCAATACTGTGCATTAATTATACTCTTCACTCATGCAGTTGGCCACTTTCTCATGTTACCTACACGTACCATCATACAACTCGTTAGTGAAAATTGTGTGTATCAAAACTCGATCGCACTACAGTAAGTGAACTCCACATGTGCCATGCACTACTATTGATTTTGTGAGCAGCGACAAAGATGCCTTAGGACGATGTCTTCTCACTTCAAATCCACCCCCAGAAACTTTGAAAAAAGAACACAGCTACACTTGTTCAAGTATTATAACATAATAATTAAAATAATATATATTGTACATAGTTAATAATTCCATCACTGGCCGTCATCATCAGCTACATGATGATTGATACATGCATGCATATGTACTGTATAATGTGCTGCACGTGTGGGATGTAGGAATTTACACAGTGTGCACTCAATCCAACTAAACTCTGTCTAGCCCTATACCTGTCTAGCCTCATGTTTATGTAGCCCTACGCTCATCTAGCCCTATGCCTGCCTTGCCCTTTGCCCACCTAACCCTCTATCGGTTTTGCAACTTACCCTTGTTCCAAGTGTTTTTGGAGAATCCTTTTTGATAATGCCTTTTGCACGATCCTGTGTCAATCCTACATCCTTTTACCATTTTTAAATGGTTTTTATACACCTTCTACATAAGTTCTATATTTGTAGCACAAACTATATGACAGTAAATGAATGCAGTCACATCTTGTTTATCCGATACTGGCTTATCCAGAAACCTCATTTATCCAACACTCTGTTGTACATCCCCATCACCAATAACTGTACACAATTCTATATACCTGATTTATCCAACACATTTATGGGAAACAAATGCCGTCAGATAAACCACATCCCACTGTATATAACATATAATAAATGTATTGCACATGCATATCAACAGGAACCTTACTGGTTTAATCAGTATGTACGTGAGTCTCTATCATGCATGTCCTTCTGGTACCTGGGCCCGGACTTTGGTATATATATAATCACGTAATGGAATTGTTTACAGTGATTCCCAAGACAACCTATATTGCTGATTAGCTCTATTAGGCTCACACTCCTAGCCATAGATTTATACATGCAACAGATATACTTGCAATTTATTTTATGTGGGATTGTTATCAGATGCAACAATACAGTGTAACACAACCATGCATGCATGCCGAATGGCATTAAAGATTAAAGTTGTTTATAGAGATCAGCGTTAACTACGTATATACTGCAGTGGTACTGTACGACTGTACCTAGTGTTTATAATGTGCAAACTACTGTATTTTATGGGGTATAAGTCGCAGTTTTGATGCCTAAATTTTACTGGCCAAATACTGTATGAGGTGCGACTTATGCATTGAATAGTTCATTATGGCTGATGAAATGATAATACTGCTCAAAAATCATGGTGCGACTTATACTCCGTAAAATACGGTATACCAAATCTATATAGCCACCCTTACATGGTGAATGAATACTACAGTAGAACCTCACATATCCGGCCCCCGTAGTTATGGGCACCTCACTCAACCGGACAGTGTTTCATACAGTACATGTACTTCTATTATCTGTGCTAATGTGGAGTACATTATGGGTCTATAGCTGTACCATGTGGTGAATGTGCATGTGCAAAATTAGGTTCAATGACTGCATGGTTAAAAGCATCTACTTGTCACTGCTTAAAGGAAATTAAAGAATAAAAGAATATTTAAAGTGTGGAATGTCTCAAAGTCTACATAGGTTGTAGAGGATTCATACTTACGGACACTCACAATTACGGGCACCCCTTGGTCCCAAACTGCCCAGATATGAGAGGTTGCACGGTACTTAGAATCTTCCTATATCTCTGTATACAGCATATAATATTTTTACTGTTCCTCATACACTGGCCACATCAAGTTTATCCATATGTTCTTCGAGCTTCAGACAATAATTAAAAGATAACAAGTCGATTATCTTATTGAGCACGATTTGTTGGCTGATGAAGGTCTACGTGGCCGGAACATTCTATTGATTGATTTTTGAAGATTTATCTATGCTACGTGATTGCTCAATAAGATAATCTACTTGTTATAGTTGAACGTAGCAATGAGCCTCTATGACATTAATAATTAAAAGATCTTTAACATTTCTCTACTCGAGCTCAGTTTCTGTAACATCTAATTCTCAGCACATGATTACCAACACTTTGCCATCCAAATGCAGTGCATTAATTATATTCTTTACTCATGCAGTTGGTCACTTCCTCATGTTACCTACAGTACCATATGCATCATACAACTTGTTAGCTAAAATTGTGTGCATCCAAAACTCAATCACACTAAGTTAGCTTAAATTCCACATGCACCATTGCTATATTGATTTTGTGAGCGGGAAAGATGCATTAGGACGATGTCTTCTCACTCCAAATCCAAGAAACTTCAAAAGCACACAGCTGCACTTGTTCATGTAGTCTAATATTCTAATAATATTTTATATACCGTTTATAATTCCATCACTGGCCATCACCATCAGCTGATGATCGATGCATGCAGTTTGAAGCATAAACAGCCTTAGCACAATTGTTATCGTTATCTTCAAATACCATAAATTATCATATATAAACACAACATACTACAATAAACAATCAGGTAACTAAAGCATCAGCAGAATATTATTATACAGTCAAGTTATTGTTATAGACTAAACAGTTATACATTAGTTTCCATATAATGTACGTGTGCATTTCACACAAAGTGTATGTTGAAAAATAATAGGAATGGTATAGTTATCATTGTATTCCTCGACTATCAGTTCAGGAAAACCATGCATCAGGAGGAATGTCATCATAATCAGATGTAGGAGGGGATGCCATGCCAGTGAGGCTCTGACAGTGAGTTGCCAGTGAAGTACGGGCTTTGCGCTGAGTTTCTTCCTTAGCTCTTGCATTGAATTCTCTATAGTTAAGTCTATAATCTAAAGCTCTTCCACCATCAGCAAGGTCAACCACCTCCGGTGCTCTCAGTAGATCATAAATTTCTTTGAGTATGTCCCTTATTGTGAAATCTGGTGAGTAATAATTCCTGTTGAGCATGTAGCAACAAATGTGACCATCCTCTGTCACATTGCAGTGTAGGATCTTGGTCTCAAACCGGATGTCAGGTGGGCTTGTTGGATAGTCATCTGGGAAGTGAATGTTGATAATGAAATTGCCAGTCTCATATGGTGAATCTGGAGGCCCAGTGAGAACAACTTTCCAAAAGGTGACATCCTGCTGGATGGGGAAAACATTTATTCCATGAATTGGCAATTTAGCCATGCTTGCTAAACCTTTCAGGACATATTTTACTTGATTCCCTTGACGCATTGGTACTGAGCCTTGGTTAGCAATTTTCTTCAAAGCCTCAATTGGAAATGTTGACAAAGTGCGAAATTCAGAGTTGATTTTCACAGGAATGTGCAAAGAATACGCTTTGTGCTGAAGTCTGGCAAGATCGGATTCTCTAGGAGTTTTCCCCACATTGGACATGGATTCTCTCAGTCTGACTGATAGGAATGCTTCCATGTCAGGTAGGCCCATAGCATCCTCTATCCTCCTATAATAAAAGGCATGACCTCCAGTTGCAAAAGCAACAGCCTTTGCAGCTGGGTTGTTATCACCAATGAGGAGGCAATCCATGACAATACTGCTTTGACAAAGGACCTGTACACAGCTTCTTCTTTGAGCTTCATTTCCATCTTGGCCATCAGTAAGGCATAAAATACGGCGAATGCACTTGGGATACATTCTTTTTATTTCATCTAGCTCTCTACAGGCCTGATCAAGGGCACACCAGAGACGAGTACCTCCGCCATGACTCAGCTTGTCTGCTTCTTTGGTAAGTATAGTGACAAATGTTTCACCAGAAGTGGACAATTTACAAATATTAGTTGTATACTGAGTAAATGTGTTTAGACCTATAGCAAAATTGAAGCCAAAAGCCATAATTCTTTCAGCAAAAACAGTGAATATTATCTTGGCAACATCTAATTTCGTAAATTGAGGATAAGCTTGTGATCCCATGGAGCCACTGACATCCAGAACTACTAGGACCGCTTCATCTGGAGGTTCAGTGATATAGCTTTGTCTATTGTAGACTCCACCTGTTGCCAAGGCCTGAAGACTGTGGTCTATCATATTGAGATCATATAAGTCTTCTTTGCCTGTCAATGGATCCAGAAGATAGTGAGTTTTCCCTCGATCAAGCTGCTTTGCTCGTTCAGTGAATATCACTGTAATCACAGATTGAGTATGTTGTTTTGTATTCTGCGTAAGCCGAGGTGGAAGATTCATTTGGGGTCTAAGACGTAAATCATTAGGTTTTCGGATTTGAAGATAATCAGGAACACGAAACGATTCCCGTCTAGTTGACGGCTTTACTGGAAGTGGCCAATCCCTTTCATCAGGGATCAAGTTCCAGTAGCAAACATCATCCTCTAAAGGTAGTGCAATCATAAATTTGGCAAATTTTCTATTAAAGTGGCAGCTTTCTGTACATTTTTCGATGCATTTTGTACAAAATACAACTTCAGATTTTTCATTTAATGATTGAGGATAATAAATACGCTGGCTGCATGAAGTGCAAAAGAAGGACATTGAATTCTCGTAGTCTTCTTTGATGCGGAACGATTCAGAATTTGAGAATATAGCTGTCCAACATTTTAAGGATTCTTCAAATACCTTTGCAGGTGTGCTGTCGGGAGACATTTCCTTGAATACTTCGTAAAGTATTTCATTGATTGCTACTTTTTGTGCAATTGTTATCATTCTTCTATCAAAAAGCATAGCCAAAGCATGAACAAGAGGCGGGCAAGCAGTAAGGTGGAGTAGGTAACCAAGAACATGCAGATCGATACCATTTTTGCTAACGTAATGTGATATAACAAACAAAATTGAGTAGAAAGTTGACAAACCAACATCTGACTGAGCTATCAGAGGCCTGCACTTTGATGCATTAAACAGACTGTACCAGAAGGGGTTAGAAGGCTTTGGATTCAGTATCAGAAGAAGTTTAGAGAATTCTTTTATGTGGAAGTCTAATTCTTTAAGAGGCCTTTCACTTTTCTCAATATCCTCTCCATTATACTGCAAAGTCATCCAGTCAATGGGGATACTGGTAGCAGCGGAAACTTTACTATAAAGAGACATGCAGTCATCTTGATGCTGATCAATCTGGATCTTGCAACTTTTCAAACCTACAATATTTACCATGCAAGAGCCATCGTTTGGATCAGAAATGTTTGTATTGTTGACAGGTAAGCAAAGATCATCGTGGCCATTATATTTAGTGTTGCAGAATATTACAAGAAGGAGATCTCCTTTTTCAATTTGCCAATCACGAAGTGTCCAGGATTCAGACGCAATATTGCGGTTGAGAGGGATTCCATTGGGTAGATATAAATGTGCTGTGATTTCTTGGCCCTTCTTTTCCTTTCGGCAAATTTCTTTCACCAGTTCTCCAAAGGTAGTTGTTGGGTGTAGACCATCAATCTGTTGTTCTGGTTGACCCGGGTACAATGGCTGAAATGTTCGGTACTGTATATAAAATGCCATGCCTAACAGATATCTGCTGTAAGGAAAGGTAAATCACGGTTATAATAAGCATAAACTGGAAGCAACAAATAAACAAAAGGTAAGGACTGCATATACAGTGCTACGTATGGCAGTGAGTGATATTGAATTTACATAAATCATGCATAAAAATATTGGAATGCCAACACTGAAGAGGATTTGAGAAACCCAAGAGGGAAATTTAAAGAGTTGTAAATTCTTGATAATAACTTGTAACATGTGTACTCATCTCGGCCTGTACTATACACTTTTACTTGTTGTGAACATACATAAGATCTAGTCTGGCATTAATTGTCCATACCTACATACCAGCCTAACCTTTCCTCCATACATATAACAATGGAATTACAACAAAAATGTGGATCAAGGAAAGAATTGGCAACACTATGTAGACTACATGGGTAGAGTATAATTTACGGACCGCTACGGACCGGACCGGACCGTCCGGTCCGTTTGTATAACGGTATAATTTACGGACCGCATAACCTAACAGAAACAAATGGAGGAATAAAGAACAAGCCACGCAGAGCATTGCAAGTGAGTTGGCACCAGTCTTGTTATCATTTGAGGTTACGAATTGGAAGGTATCTCTCTACTGAGCCAGAAGATCACCACGTGGTCTCTTAATTCAGTGGAGGAAGTCGGATATTCAAGCCGGATCAGTAGCCCCATTATCCTAGCTTTGTGTCATAATTATAGATGCCTGCTTTCTCTGTGATTGTGATTTTGGTGCCCTATTCATGGTAGAGATGATAGCTACAATCCAACCAAGAGATTCAATAAAGTGCATAGGCTAAGTAACTAGCTATTTAAAATAATGTGCTGTTCTTTTGTGGGGTCTATTAATCATGCTGCATAAGAGCTAGCGTACAACAGATCCGGTTTGTATTGTTTATGGACAGTACTGTATGTATGAGCCTACAGGTATATTATAGCTATTTACTTCTCAATGTGTTGTGTACGATAATGGCTTTGTGTACTGTACATGTACGTATATGTAAGACATTCTATGTATGCTCATAAGTATGATTTAGTTGGTTTTGACAAAGGGAAGTAGCTGTATTGTAGTCAAGTTGAATAGTATGAACATGTGTACTGACGATATACGTATATTAGCTACATGTGTATGGGATATAGAACAGTTTACAAGCATTGTTTGCACACAAATTGTTTTCTCCTTTTTCTGTTCCACTGTACACATCTAAAGTGAAACCATTCTGTGCACTTGTTGCACTGTACCATATCATCCACACACTCTGGCATCTTACATTTGCAATAAAGAGGTATCTTGAAAACCTCTTCTTTACATGTCTGCTGAGCTCTTCTTGAATTTGACAGGGGAAAAGGCAGCAGTTCCCCATTGCTAATGCAAAATTCTAAATGTGCCCTCATCTTTGTCTGGTCATATCCATGGAGCTTGGTGTTACCACTGCACAGAGAGTACAAAAATGCAGTGCTGAATAGTCCACAGTCCACCCCTCCGTGTTGCTGTTGGACCTTCAGCCTCTTTACTGTCAAAGTGCTACCGACTGTTAGATCACAATAGATGGCTGCTAATTGTTGTTGCAATGATGCTGACAATTCTTCACTGACAGCACTGTCCAGGAGAAGCACTGATCCACCAATGTTGGCTGAAGCTAGCCAGTGCTGCTGCCCGTCATGATGGATTTGCACGGAATCTACCTCAGCTGGCACTGGTTGGAACCCCTTTGACTGTGCCAGAAGAGAAAGCTGACATCCTGAAATGTGGTTAAACTTCTGACGTAGTAAACAGTGAGTGGCATTGATGTGTAGATC
This sequence comes from Halisarca cf. caerulea, assembly GCA_963170055.1. Lineage (NCBI taxonomy): Eukaryota > Metazoa > Porifera > Demospongiae > Chondrillida > Halisarcidae > Halisarca > Halisarca cf. caerulea. The sequence continues at coordinate 74,554 of CAUJGJ010000003.1, forward strand.
TGTTAACATTCTGTTTTTCACCAACTGTTCTCTGTCCTCAACTGTCATCCCCATTGACCACTGCTTTTTCTTTTTGGGGGTGGCTTCGGTATTCAAATCAACAATGGAACGGTTGGCAATCAATGGATTGTAGAAATCAGCATCGTTGACTGTTAATTGACTGAGTGGCGGAGGCTGTACAGGGCTCAGGTACATGTCAGATCCGTCTGCATCGGTTGGAAGGTCTGGTATGTCTGCACTGGTTGGAAGGTCTGGTCTGTCTGCACTGATTGGAAGGTCTGGTCTGTCTGCACTGGTTGGAAGGTCTGGTCTGTCTGCACTGGTTGGAAGGTCTGGTCTGTCTGCACTGATTGGAAGGTCTGGTATGTCTGCATCGGTTGGAAGGTCTGGTCTGTCTGCACTGGTTGGAAGGTCTGGTCTGTCTGCACTGATTGAGAGGTCTGGCCTGTCTGCATTGGTTGGAAGGTCTGGCCTGTCTGCACTGATTGAGAGGTCTGGTCTGTCTGCACTGGTTCGAAGCCCTGGAGGTCAAACATTTGTCAATTATAATACATACTGAAAAGTATACCACTATAATGTATATATACATGTAGTGTATATATGATGTGTATGATGTGTAATGTACTCACCATCTTCTGGGGTTGTCTTGTCTTGTTTGCTGTTCACAGCAGCATCAGGTGCAGGTTCAATTTCATCATCCTGTAATGGACCTTTTCGTCCTTTCCTTTTGGTTGATCTAGGCCTAACATTCCTTCTTAATTGAGTCATTGTGATCCTTCGTGTAGCAGACTTTGTATCAATGCCCATGTAGAGCTTGGCTGCTAAAATGTGGTAACATTCCTTTTTGGCAGGACATGTGCAATTTGCTTTTGGAAATAACTTCACTGCATGTGCACCTGAGGTACCCTGCACAACAAAGGTCTTTAACTCTGCTTGATAAATACAGTGATTGTTCTTCAAGACCAGCTGTGCTCTAGCTATTTGACTTGCTGGGGTGATGTTTGCTGGGGTGGTGTTTTGCTCTTGTCCTTGTGGTGGTTCTTCATGACCATCGTTGGTGTCTTCTTCTAGAATTTGATCTTCAGCCTGGTGTACCTGGTCCACACCTTCCACGCTGTTTTGGGATCTCTGTTCCTTCAACTTGGTTGCAATGTCTTCTGGTGCATAACAATGGAATAGATCCATGTCAGGTACTGGGATACTCAACAATTTGTGCTGTTCGAGTAAACTGTACTGCCCAAGACCAGCTAGACCTCTTTGAATTTCATTCCAGTAATAACACTGTAAGAAGTACAGTGCCAGCACGAGTGAATCAATAGTGTACTCTTTCCTTTCCGTGAGAGTCTTGAGTAGGGTATTGAAACCTTCACTTTGATTGGTAGTGACCCCACTGTAGCCATTGAAGACACCCAATGGTTCTAGAATCCACCGTCCTGCATAACTTGTCACTTCTGAGTGAAGTTGCTGATTGTAAAATTCAACAAAGGCCTTGCTCCACTTCAAACTCAGAATGTCATACAGTTTCCTGTACTCTTGCTCATTTGGTGCCATGAGGAGTTGTTTGATGTCTTGCAGGTAGATGCTGCATTCGCTAGTTGTGGCACCATGCTTTTTCAACCAATGCCGGGCTCCCGACTGCAGATGGTTCCAGCAACGAAGGTGCCTGACCTGAGGCAAGCACTAGGTAATGGCTCTTATTATGTTTTCCTCCCCGTCTGTCACCAAAGCTGCTCCAGCTATTTCTGGAACCTCCTTTCTAACAAAATTCATTAATACCTCATGGGCAAACTGTGTCCTCTTCTCATGAATGAGGAAGGCTGCTGGCATGACTGGGGCACCATCAAATATGGTGTGGCGAAACAGTAACGGTGATACATAAAAGTCACCTAGGTTGTAGGTAGTGTCGTATGACAACAGCTGTGCCTTTGATTCCATTGTTAGCACTGCTCGGAATTCTTGGAGCATGGCTTTGTGTGCCAGTACTACACCAAGCTCTGGCACCAGGAACATTCTGTGGGTGTAGTTGGGTATATCCTGTGTCAGTTCCACAAGATTGAAGAGGTCATCTTCGGTGTATCTCCTTGCCTTCCGACTCTGGGCTTGAGCATTGGTGACCTGTCTAGGGTTCCTGGGTTTTAGGATGGCTTCATGTGTGACAGGCACAGTGGAGCTAGCAACCTTCTCTTTGTAGTGGGCAGAAGGATTCTTATATGTCTCCCCAGCCTCTTTCAATATACTAGGAGCTGTTCTGATGTGTGAGCGGGATGTCTTGGAATTTCCATGGGGATAAAGGGTTCCTGTCTCTGGCACAGTACCTTTGAGAGAGCAATAATATGGAATGTAATTTGTTACTAGACACTGACATGTACGTATGTATAGGTATTATTCAGGAGTGAGTACTATCACTGATACTACATAAATTATAAATGTGACTGAACTGTACATGAAGTAGGAACAGAGTTAAATGAAGTATAAAATCAGATTATACAGTAATATGATTGTCCATATAATATACTTACCCAAGTACTGAATGAAAGTGCCTTGAATGCCTTTAGGATCGTCCACCATGTGATATACCAACTTTTTAAAATCCTTTGTCTTTTCAGGTCCAGAGCTCCCCTTCACCATCAGAACAAAGTAGGTCTTGACTACAAGTGGTCCAGAAGTTGGCAGCTGCTTCCGCCCATTCTGATACCAACGATATCCATCAGCCTTCCAGTCACCTATAAATGGACATTTCAGGATAACTAACTTTAATTTTGTTAATTTTTGCAATAAAATACTGAACAGATACACTAATAATTATTATACTGCTGTATTTCATATTGATATTTCAATGATGCATGATGGTTACCACAGAGGGGTACCAGGATTTCTCAATACATAGTGTTGTTTGCGCAACAGCTAAACCAATGAAAACCATAGATCTATGATGAAACCGATTGGA
>CAUJGJ010000003.1:87500-122500 GCA_963170055.1 Halisarca cf. caerulea
AAAGTGGCAATGCATTAATCTTCATCTGTGGTACAATGGGATGGACGACTTTGTTTTTGTTTTTTTTGTTTTGTTTTGTTTTTTCTTATTAATATTAATTAATAATGTAATATTTATCATCATCAAGATCATCAACATTGGATCTGCCATAATAATAATAATAATAATAGTACTCATGTGCCGGTTGGTACATCGGACTAACTGTAATAATGTGCATGTATGTGTAGCTTTGCATGTCATCATGGTTATTACGTATTATTATTGTGTAATTATTAATTGCATTTTCTCATCATTACCTGTAGATATAATATATTGTAATATGATATGTAATAATAATAATAATTATTATTATTATTGTATTAAGTGTTTAATTTTGTTGTACACACCTGCTGTTTTTGTCTCATCCTTTAACATAATAATAATAATAATAATATTAATAATAATAAAAATTTGTCTTGTTGTTGCAGATCCAAGTCATAGATCCTACCAAAGGCAGGGCAGACAATATTTGCAAGCCTCGTTCCGACCATGGCCATGGCTATGGCAGGTCAGATACCAACTGAAGGTAATGTTCAGACAGCTACCTCTCTCTGTATCATGATTGTATGGTTCAGTGACATTCTACAGTACTTCAGTAATTCTCTTGTGATCCTATTAGAAGTGATCGTTTACAGGAACTTTTATACACATGCAGGGACACTAACTGGCCAAGCTTTGTCCAGCTCCATTGGATCTGGAAACCTTCAGTTGAAGATTCGGTCAATCAAGAATACAGGTAGGGACTTGTTATATACTGTACAAGTATATACATATGTCGTTCAAAGACATTCCACTAAATTTGTATAGCATCTATTAGGCAATGGTAGAATTATATACAGCAACTTTATATTGTATAAAACATGGACATCTAACAGGCCATTAGTTTATACTTGGAAACTCGTAATGTTAGGCAAATATCTCTGAGTCTCTGTAATAGTGTCAGTGGCGGATCCAGGGGGGGGGGGGGGGTGCAGGGGGCAGGTTATAAACATTCCTAAAAATTACAACTACAAAGGCATATTTGTAATTTATGGATAACATTATATAAAGATAATTCTTTTGGATGATTAAAAGAGCCTTTGCCAGTCCATACTGGTCCTCCTGCCGAGAGAAACGCATTTTACTTCAATCCGCTAGCTTGCCGGATCGTGATGGACGGCCATTTTTATGTTGTTACTAAAAATAGAACAACTGCAAACGTGTGGGCAATTGCAACCTAACAGTGAGTAGAATTGATATCCATAGCCACTATAATTGATAGTAAATGACAGATGGCAATGGAATATGGCAAACAGAATGAATTTAACCAATTGTTATCCAGGCAACTCTGAATCCTTTTTTCCTTGAGTCCCCCCACCCGCCCCCCTCCTTAGAGCGTTCCTAGATCCTCCCCTGAGTGTTTCTAAGAAATATGCTTTAAATTGAACCCTAATGATGCTAATCCATGTCACTGCAAAAAGTGAGCTTAGCTTTATAGCCGAGAAAGCCACAATGGTCTTTCATGAGATTCTGTAGTCATCCAAACTCCCTCACTTTCCCCTAAAGAATTGTATGCAAAGAAGCTATACTACTGAAAATGATTGAGTTAAGCCCATGTTCAGTTCTGGGGTATGTAGATAATACCACTGCATGTGTTGTCAGTAACACCAGAAGACCACCAAATAGCTATATGTCTCAAGTGAACAGGAAATGCAATGACCTATAGACTTACAGATTCACCCTGATAAATTTGTCATGATATGTGTATGACGGTCACCATAAGAAGAAGCAAATTACATTCAAGATTCAAGATGGTTCAACCCATAACATTGCTGGTACTCATACTAAACCCATGCCAAATCATCAGTCTAACTTCCTCCTCAGCAAGGAAACAAGCATCTAAGCGGCTCAATCACAGAAAGACTGTATGCTGCACTCAAATGTCCTACTGTAGATGCAATAGACTTGGAGTCTGCAAAAATTGTACCTGTGTCAAATCTGGGAAAAGTTGTTCCAGCTGTTATCTTAGCCATCTAGGTATGAAAATGTCAGAATAGCACAGCTCAATCATCTCTTGCTTCTGCTCATGATGATTCAAGCACATTACCAGAAATAGACGATAATAACAGAGGCCCTAGCACCATTTCCAGCAAAGTAGAAGCAACTTTTCCCCTCCCTTGTTTCAATCCAACTCAATCAATGAACTTTAAGTGGGGTAATTTAGATGGTGAGGGGGCTCCCCAGTTAACAAATCAGGGATATATATCTAATCATCATTCATTGGAAGAGAAACCTCTTCAAAGCCCCATTAATTTGTGTGTGTGACACTGTGTGTGTGTGTGTGTGTGTGTGTGTGTGTGTGTGTGTGTGTGTGTGTGTGTATGTGCATGTATGTGTGTGTGTTGTGTGTGTGTGTGTGTGTGTGTGTGTGTGTGTGTGTGTGTGTGTGTGTGTGTGTGTGTGTGTGTGCGCACGCGCGTGTGTGTGACACTGTGTTTGTGTGTGTGTGTGCACGCGCATGTGTGTGTATGTGCGTGTATGTGTGTGTGTGTGTGTGTGTGTGTGTGTGTGTGTGTGTGTGTGTACGCATGCGCGTGCAGAGTTCAATCCAGTGGGGGGCAAGGGAGGAAGCTTACACCCCAAAGTCCCCAGCTTCCACCCAAAGAAAGTTCCAACTGCAATACAAATTAATATGGAGTAGGCCCAGGCCTACTGTTGAGTGTCAAAATTTACCCTGAACGCAGGTATGTTATGGCAGATTTTGCCATAAAACAAAATGGCTGCCGTTTCTGAACGCTTCGAAATAAACGCTTTGTTTTAGCTTCCTGAAGGTTGCAAGCCCCAAGAAACCATACAGATAGCAAACTGAACATTCATATTTTACTCGTGTGTCATTTAAAGCACCGAAAACATGTTGTACTTGTTGCATGGTCGCTATTTTTCAACCATATCAAAATTAGCAAATACGCAAAAAGGCGGAAAGGAAGACCTCTGAGTTTTGCTACACAAGTTGATTCACAAGATAGAGCATACCCCAAACTTACATTTTTGGATATGGGGAGGCGCTGCTCCATTCCACGGCTGTTATGTCAAAAGATTTCTTCTCCAACAGAGCGGTTGTAGCAACAAAAGACTGTGCATAAACTGAATGGTATAACCGACAATCTTCCCATATCCAAACGCATAGAAGTTGTTAGACATGTTAGTTGTATATTATTCTAGTTGTAGGACTATTGTTGAACATGTCTTGAACGATACTCAAAATAGTTCTTGTCACAAAATAATCATTCGTGCAGCGTTTCACCCATCACGGGCTTCTTCAGGCACATGCAATACAAAAATCAAAATAATTGGCTATGCCTAATAGTTACCCATTGGCCTATAAAAGACCAATGGGATAACAGATGGATGTATATTCATATGTCCTTGATCAGGATGTCCCACACTGGGCTAAGGGGGTACCCCTCATCCAGGTTGTAACTCCTGCTCCTCCTGATATGAATACTTTCCTTGATTCTCCTCTGCTTCATTCTTTCCTCCCTTTCTACAACAGTGGATTCCTCCCAATTGATGCGATGGTTAAGAATTTCTGAGTGAACTGCATTAGCATTATTCATGTCCTTCTTTTCTACTGCTCGTCTGTGTTCCCCGATCCTCATCTTCAATGGTCTCCCTGTCTCTCCAATATACACTTCACTGCATTCCCCACATGGTATTCTGTACACAACCCCCTTGTCCTTGGTTTTCTGTGGATCCTTCACTCTTGTTAGAATGCTCCTCAAACTGTTCCGCTGGTGGAAAACGGGCTGTAGTCCATACTTTCTGCAAATCTTACCTATTCTCTCTGATGTGCCCTTCACATAAGGTAGGAAGCAAGGTGTGCTCCTTCTTGGTTGCCCTGCTCGTCTTCCCTCCGCAGGTATGTTATGTCCGATTTGGACATAAACAAAAATGGCCGCCGTTATCGAAGTAGTGAAATCAATCGGTCTGTTTTGCATGTGCACGAGTAGTGATGCCAAGAAAACGCTTTGCATTGTTTCTTAAGCATATCTACTTTGGATCTGAGTGTTTTAGATTCTTGTGGAGAGACACGAAACTTCGTGTGACGAGTTTTTCTAACTGTATACGAAAACATAAAAATGCAAAAACGCGGTGGTAGAAACTTAGGCTTTTGGACACAAAACTGGGCTCAAAAGAACACACAGATATCGAACTTCTTAAATCCGAATCAGGGTCTTTAGGCTTCACTGTATGGCTGTTATGTCCAACGATTTGTGCAAAATTCTAGGGTGACCAGTTATAATCCGTTGGACATAAAGCAAACGAAACAACGTACAAAGACCCTGATTCGGATTCTAGGGGTTTGACCCTTTGGGGACAATACCTCAAAGTTTCATGCTGAGAATCGGAGATTTCTACCACCGCGTTTTTCGATGAAGTTTTCTTGTGGTGAAAGTCATCTTCCTTCGGTAAAGTCACGTGACATCACATGCAATTCTAGCTAGGGCATAGACTGAGGTCTATGGCTAGAGTGTATGTGTTCGCGTGGTGAAAGAACGTTTTAGTGCAAAAGGCGGAGATCTAGATGATGGCTTTTAAACCTTATACAGTGGGTTTGAAATGAACGTAGGATCAATATTTACATTTTCACCGCGTATACTTTTTTAATTCTATACTCCTTGGCTGTTATGTGCAGCCTTTTGTGGCTTTCCAGCCAGAACAAGACAAGAAATAGTGCGGCATATCTCGAACGAAACAATCAATCAAAAGTATACGCAGTGAAATATAGCTTTACCTTTTAGAAATCCTCCTTACATTTTTGTAGTCATGGACCGCCATTTGGATCTCAGCCTTTCACAAAGAAATTTGCCCCGAAAAAGGCTTCTTTCAAGGCCAATTCAACCATACGATCTTACGTAGCACCGTGGTTCTAAACGATCGAAGAAGTTGGAAAAAGATTGTCAACTTTCCTCGACGTCGAATCTTCCCTTCCAATATCCAGTTGTACTTAAAATCGGCGTACATTCTATCCAACCTGCCGAAGAAAGCGTTAACATCCGAAAACTAATGCTTAGAATTTCGAGAATAGAACGTGCTGTGTAAAGTTGGGTAGGGTCTGGAGCTTCTACTTTCTTGTCAAGGCTTTTCCTAAGTTGATTCACGTTACTGGCACATGACCAACCCACGCAATTCAGTGGTAATGAAATTCATACTGTGAAAACCACAAAACGCACATGTTTTGGCTAGATTCGGACATAACTTACCTGCGTCCCTGTCCTGCTGCTCTGCTTCATCTGTCATGGGCCTTTTCCCCAATGCTATGTTGATCAGACTTCTCGGGTACCCATTCTTCATGAATACTTCCTTGATATGTTGGACCTCCTTCCTTATGTGCTGCTTATCACATATCCTCTCCGCTCGGGTTTTCAGGCACTTCATGACTCCTAGTTTGGTGCTTGGGTGGTGGTTGGATGTGAAATGGATGTAGCGATCTGTGTGTGTCTTCTTTCTGTAGACAGTTGTTGTCAGGCGGTTCTCCTTCTTCTTCACTAATACATCCAGGAACGGCAACTGGTCCTTTTCTTCTAACTCCATCGTGAACTTTATGCTTGGTCTGAGAGCATTCAGGTGATGTAGGAACTCCTCTAGTTTCTCCCTTCCCTCTCTCCATACGACAAAGGTGTCATCCACATATTGTAGCCAATTGGCTGGTTTCACTGGTGCTGAGGTGATTGCCAACTCCTCAAAATGCTCCATAAAAATGTTGGCGACCACCGGGGATAGAGGGTTTCCCATCGCTGCTCCTTCAGTTTGTTCATACATCTTCCCATCCCAAGCAAAGTAGGTGGTGGTCAGGCACAGATGCAGCAAGTCTTTTATTGTCTCTACTCTCATGGTTCCCAATTCTAATGCTGAATCTGCAAGCTTACGCTCAAGATCTTAAGGTCTGTCTGTCCAACATGCCTTCTTACTAAATTACAATATTCAAAATTGTAAGTTCGGCCCTTTAGGAATAACCTAACGAAGTTTGAAGCATACAGGTAGAGGTTTAGTTCTCCGCCTTTTTTGCCATAACTTTCCTATGCACAAGAGTGCTTCTTTCGCCCTTGGGCACGTGGACAGCACGTGTTCTCAGTGTTGCGGAGGCTAATTTATACGCTGCAGATACAACTATAACTTTAGAGGTAAGTTAGTGATTTCGAAGTTCGAATACTCGCAGATCTGCAATTTCTCACTCTATTACCATCTATACGCTAGAATGACAGGCCATAATCCTTTCTGTTGCTGGTGAAACCGTTGAAATCTTAAAAACCAGCAAGGTGGTCACGCGGCTACAACGTGATAATTAGTATTGGGCGTTGCGATTTAATCGCATACCTGTGAAAACCACCAAACGCCCTTTGCAACCACGAATCTGCCATAATTTACCTGCGAATGATCTAAAATGGCCTCAAATGCAACCTTATATAACCTATAAAAACTTATTTTCGTTAAGGGTGCATACCCCTAGACCCATCTTTATGCAGTGTTCTCCCCAAAGTATATTTTAAGCATGTTGAACATGACTATATGTACGTATGTATTATACATATATGCATATACCTATGTACATCATTATATATGAGTACATACAATCTATCACAAATTGCTAGCAGCTTCAGTTTCGAGCACTCGCATGATTTGTACTAAATGCAAATTTAATGATCTATGAATGCATGCATGTTTGTCCCACAAATGTGTATTGTAATTTAGTAAGAAGGCATGTTGGACAGACAGACCTTAAGATACCTGGGGAGAACACTGCCCTCTAGTTAAGTACGTATACTCCTGCACTCCATAATATATCTGGGCATGCGCAAACACACACACACACACACACACACACACACACATGCACACACACACACACACACACACACACACACACACACACACACACACACACACACACACACACACACACACACAAACACACACACACACACACAGACACACACAGACACATGCACACAGACTACACACACGTATACACATCCATACAGACTACACATACATGTGAAATCGGAACGACGTCGGAGCGAATTCGGGCGAAATCGGAGCGATGTCAGAGCGAAATCGCAGCGACGTCGGAGCAAATTCGGGCGGAATCGGAGCAACGTTGGAGTGAAATCGGAGCGATGTTGTAAAGTGTTCTTCTCGGCCACCATATTTCTTGGTATTGTGTGCAGATTGAACCACGATTTCGAAAGATTGTGAAGTTATGATAGCCCAGAAGCCGAAAGATCGCGAAGTCATGATAAAATGAATGATTCAGAGTAAAGCAGTGTGCGTATGTAGTATAAGCGTACTAATCAGAACCATGCAGAACACTATAGATACAAACAAAACAAGAATTAAGCTAAAATGTTCTCAGCATTACTTGAAGTGAGGGGTTCTTTTTTCCCATTGGTTGCCTTCTTTCTCCTGCAAACTTCATTGACGGAAATCCGAATCTCCTTCAAAACCGACTCCCTTGTTTCTCCATGGCAGGCAGGCTATTGTTTAAAATAGGCGTCTCTTATTAGCATTCATCCTTTTATTATATTTAGTCTATATAGTACTCATTTTTTATCTTTATGTAAAAACTGTGAACTATATCAAAAACACACACACTGCAAACACACACACATGCACACACACACACACACACACACACACACACACACACACACACACACACACACACATACACGCACACGCACACACACACACACACACACACACACACACACATGTACACACACATTTAATTAATTTAAACATTGATAAACAACAGTATTATAATATTATTATACTAGTGCTATGTTTTCCAGTAGCTTTTAGTACTAGCTTTCCATGCTAGTACTAAATTTTTCTTAACTAAAAACTAAAAACCATAAATCTACACCCCTTTTATAGGTACCTTGCACTAGTTTTGGCATGCTAAAAGTGGTGCCAAGCATGGTCCTCTCTAGGACCAGTTTTGGCAAAGGGGGACCACTTTTGGCAACTAAAACTTGTCCGGCAGGACCACTTTTGGCAGCTAAAAATAGTCTGGGGGAACACTTTTGTCCAGGACCAATTATCGCATGACAATCCAAAGCCTTTTTCCCAAGCACACCCCTCATGCTGCTCCCTCGCCTTTCTTCCTCGGATAATAGTTTCTGCACCAATCTTCCAGCAAAGTTTCTTCCTCTACGGGCCTCTAAACTTTCAGACAAAACCCCCGGTGGTATTCTGTATGCTTGCTCTGCTACGGGCTGCACAGTAGATGCATCAAGGTTTATCGGTGACGACACCGAGGGAGACTGGCACAGCAAGTCAATTTCACTCTTCACTGCTGCCTCGGAAAGACCCCTACCATTTCTTCAATTATTGATAATCGGTCATTCTTCACTGCAACGGCCCTTAGAAGTTCTTCTAGTTTTGCCTCTATCGTTTGCAATCTTCTGTCTGTGTCATCTTCTATAGAACGCAGTGATGAGGAAATTTTTGCTATTTCCTTCTGTAGCAACAGTGAGTGGTTTGCTGAAATCGGGCTCTGAGGCAGACTAGGCAACGGGGAAGGTGAAGAAAAGGACCTTTGTTCTTCATCTTCTTGTGCATTTTACTTCCGCTGCCCAACTCGAAGGTAAATAGATCAGTTGGCAGTCTTTGCCCAATAGCTGTTGTTGATTGCCTTGGTAGTTCTTTAGTAGGCATTTCTTCAACCACGGGTGCTTCATCATCTGACAGTATCTCAGCACTAAATAGTTTGTTAGACTTTCCCCATTTCACTTTCACTCTTTGACCGGCTCGAAAACTGCTGTTCTGTTCCTGTATGCTTCGTCTGCTAGCTAACGAAGGATTCCTTTCCAGAAGAACAACCACAATCTATCCATTGCACTTGAACTTTCTTTGCTAGATCCATTGATTCTGCTATACTCGCAATAACTCGCAATAGCTCGCTCGTTGATACACAATATTGCAAGAACGTGATTTATACGCGAACAGTCGAGATTCTCCGCATACGCGATGTGTCATGAGGAAATACAACTGAGTCCGATTGTTAATCACGAGGATTACAACTGAGTCCGATTTTCAATCTGTCATTTGATTGGTTCAGCGACTTCACAATTATCCTCAGCTAGGGAGGTGGGTGGGGTGATGAATATGTACTTTGGATCTTTCTCCCCTAAAGGAATTAGAGTGATCATGCCTCTAACTAACTATGAATGAAGAAGAATTATTGCAATATTTACATGTAAGTAGTTTAATCCAATTTCCTTCAGTTCAATCTAGCTAGAGGAAGCTTCAAATTGAGGGAATTGAAACAACAAGGCAGTGCTGGTGGCTCAGTAGGTTAGCACTGAAGGCAGTCAAGCATTGGACAGAAGGCACCACTCCACCTGTGTGCCATTTGGAGTTTTTTTCCCTGCACCCCCCTGCCACCAACCTGGGATAGCTGAGAAGATGACCTACTGCAGCCACCAAACTAACTATTTGAATTTGATTTAATTTGATTGTGTGTGTGAGCGAGTGTGTGGGATACTGGGGGCCTTAGTAGTAGCCTCAGGCTAATGGCCACCCAGTCAAAATATGAAATTATTATTATTATTATTAAGGCAAACAGTGGCTGCCATGATTGCAAGGTGTCAAGCTACTGGCTTGGTTGATGACAGAATGCGTGCTGGAAGACCCAAAAGCATCAGCAACGAGATGCTGAAATTTTTTGATGACAGGATGGCTGAAGACGATGAATTAACTACACAGAAGCTCATTGAGAAGATGACTGCCAAATTTGGACCCCTGGACGTGTCAGAGAGAACTGTTTCAAGAGCCAGATTTAACCTAGGATGGACATATTCAACCACTAGATGCTGCCAATCCATAAGAGGGGCAAATATGGAGAAGAGAATGCAGTGGTGCCAAGAAATGATTGCTGCAGGAGACCAATTTGATGATGTCATTTACAAGTACAGATGAGAGCGCCATTGCTTTGGAGAGGCACAGGAAGAAGTCCTACTGTAAGAGAGGCCAGCCAAGGAAGATGAAGGTCATCCCTAAACACCCCCTGAAGGTGCATGTGTGGGGAGGTATTTCAAAGAGGGGAAGCACCAGCATTGTCATTGTCACAAGTATTCTAACTGCCACCAGATATGCTGACATTTTGGAGGTAACTTTGGTCTCCTTTTTCGCAACAGTACTACCCTAATGGTTATCGATTGTATCAAGACAATGACCCCAAACATACATCAAGATACGTACATGGCTACTTTGAGGAGAATGGCATTGTGTGGTTCAAGTCACCAGCAGAAAGTCCTGATCGCAATCCAATTGAAAAGGTATGGGGTTCCTTGAAGACATGGCTGAGGAATGTTTAGAAGCCCTTGGATCTGGAACACTTGAAGGAGGGAATTGACAATAGGCAGGATTGACAATAGGCAGGATTGACCCCAGAAGTATGTACACGGTACATACTACATGTTCAAAAAGTTTTACCTGTAGTAGTTGAGCACAAGGGAGGACCTTCAGGCCATTAGAATATTGACTTTGTGTACCTTCTGTTTTGATGTAACAAATTGTATTATTTTTCTATTACGTACTACATGTGTACGTATATGTTACACTACTCTTCAATGTAATTGTTATTACGTATATACTGTGGTTGAATGTATGCAATAATAAACAGCTATTCGATTTAAATGTTATAGCTTACTAGGTAAAGTTAAGTTTTCAGACACTTTTCTTCAATATTTGTTACATATACGTAAGTACAAGCATATTGAGCACATGTGCACTGAATCTGCTCAGAGCCATATTTTTCTGACTTTACAGATTGAATGAAGCTACGTATATAGAGATAGCCTTAAAATTAGCCTTTATGTAGTCCTAATTGAGGTACTTACTAAGATTTCGCTCAATACTGCAAGCCCACTGAGCCCAGAACTTAAGTTGGCTTCTGTGAACCTGTAACCAATTGCATGCGAGTATGTAAGTAACTTTTGATCTGTACCGTACGTATTCCAATCTTATGTTGGTGCTTCTACACTTTAAGAAATAGTCTTACAGGCTGCCATGATGGTTCTTGCACTTATCCTCCAAAAACAGAACATCAAAGACACATGATCATGTCAAATGCATGGAGAGAAAACTTGCTCGTTGGCATAAAGGCAATTACAATATGTATACATGAGAAGAACTGTGAAAAATGATGGAAAAATGATGATAAAAAGAGAGTTTGTTACTCTGATGATGCAGGGAAGGATTAGAAAAGTTATGCAGAAAGATTGCAAGCACAATAATGGACCCTGATCCCATGGCCATGGCCATGTATGCCATTGGAACCCTTGCCACTATTTTGTCATCTTGAAGAAGGACTTGACATCAAGCAGATCTGGTTCACTGATGATTCCGCAGCTGGAGGAGGCCTTTCACAGTTGCATGATTGGTGAGACAAGTTGGAAGATATGGGCCCAGCGTATGGTGTGCTTTATGACAATGCTCTGAAGGTATTTGATGGCACAGAGATTCATGTCACTACATCTGGGAGACAATACCTTGGTTCTACCATAGGGAATGAAAACTTGGCCAGCATTTCACATAGCCAACCCCATTCAGCTTTCAGTGCCCTTGTAAAGAGCATGAAAAGCAAGTGGACCTAGTACCTACATACAGTAGCTTGAACCAAAGACATTGATGTCCTGCTGCAGCCTTCAAAGATGTTATTAGAAGATTCCAGCCATTGATGGCAAGAATGATGATGAAAGACAACAGTCCATGCTGATGAAAAACAGCTGTTTGTGCTTCCTCCTCAATCGCCTTGGTGGTCTGGGCATTGACATCTTACCCAAGATTGCTAAAAGACATCATCAGTCTTCAAGATCGGTGTTGAAGCCATTGCAGGAAATTTTCCTGAGATCGAGCAGATGGCAGTGAGGTTGATTATGTAACAGATATGAAAATGCAAGACCTCCGTAAACACGTTATACTTGAGAATCAGAGAGTGTTGAAGGAGGAAGCCGATGAGATCCATAGCTTCCAAACCAACACCACAAGAAGAGCAATGGAGCTAGCCCAGGGGAAAGGGGCATTGTCTTGGCTGATATCCCTCCCTATTGAGCAGTATGGATACTTCCTTCATCGGGGAGCATTCCATGATGCTGTTGAACTCAGGTATGGTTGGTGCGCTGAGGGAATGCTGAGCATTTGTGCTTGCAGGAAAGCCAATGATATTTAGCCATGCTCTTTTCAGTCATAAAGGAGGATGCATTATACATTGTCCCATTAGTGACATTAGTGATAAAATAAGAGCTTCTATCCTCAAGGAGGCATCACAGGTTAGATGTGTTGAGATTGAACCTCCTCTGCAACCTCTGACAGAGGAAGTACTCAATGGCTGTACTGCTCATCAGGACGACAATAGCAGACTGCATTTTTCTATTCGTATGTGCATGATCTATCAAATTAATCTAATTTGTTTTGAATTTTGTATTTTTATTGCATGCATGAATTATTTTCAATTGTCTCTGATGTCCTATCTTCTCTCCCTTTCTGTCTTTCGTATTGTTTCCTTTATTTGTTTACTGGATGCCATGGATTTACATGTATTTATTCACTGGTTACTGTTATTTTGCTGACTTTGGGATAGATTTTCACTTCTGTTCCCACCAGCCGCTATTTTATCCTGTGCATGCGGTACATGTCCAATTAGGGCCAAAATGGTGCGATATACACACCAAGCTTTTTATCCTTTATTCTGAAAATGGTGAACGGTTCAGCCTTTAAGTTATTTGAATATGAACAATGTTATGTTTTTGTTAATATTTGTAAGCGTTTTAAGGTTCTTTACAATTTCAAGCAATTTACAATACCTGAAGGACAACGTATAGGAAGAGAACAAAAACAACGGTGGGCACTGGGAAAAGCTCAACGGGGAACAGCAAACCTATAAATACCATAGTAAACTGGATTATCTAGCGATTGTATGTTGTGGGAGTGAAAAGTCTCTTCCATTCATGAGCAATTTATAAAAGACCGCAAGAGCAAAACTACTGCAAGTCTGAATTTTGTCCAACCTTCGAGTTTCAACTCCCGCAACATGGAATTGCTAGATTTTATCGAAAACTCACTTTTAAGTGGGATTTTGTCCATTCAATAGCTCTTTCCCACTGCCCACCGACGTTTTTGTGACATGTCCAACAAGAAGGTGATCAAGAAGCTTAATCACGAGAATATCATGTGACAATTATGACACATTAGGGCATCACCGCACTCGCGGTAGATTCAGGAGTACTGGATCTTTGCCTTGATCCATTGATCTCGGAGGAATTTTGGTCATGCCTTTCACTTCAACCGTTGGGACGATTTTCAACTGTGGTTTTTGCCGTACTTTTGTTTACTGGTATTATTTCGATTTTGATTCCATGTTGGGAATCCAAGTTGACTCGAAAGTTAGACGAAATTCGAACTTGCAGTATTTTTTTTCTTGCAGTTTTTTTTAATTTGCTTACGAATGGAAGAGTCTGTTCACTCCCGCAACATATCCTCACTAGATAATCCAGTTAATATGTTTGCTGTTCCCCTTTGAGGTCATCCCAGTGCCCACCGCTGTTTTTATTCTTTTCTTATGCGTTGTCCTTCAGGTATTGTTAATTGCTCAAAATTATAAAGTACCTTAACACGCTTACAAATATATATTAACAAAAACTTAATATTGTTCATGTTCAAATAACTTAAAAGAAGCTTGGTATGTATATCATGAGCGAAACATGACTAATAACAAATTCACGCAGCGAACATTATCTTTAATCACTATGCACTCCAGTGAGCCTTATCATAACAATCTGGACATGTTCCACATGCGCGGGCAGTACATCCATACAAAGTGTGTAATACAAAATATTTGTGGGTATAAATTTTTGGTGGGCATAATTTTTGGTGAGCACTTAAGCTGTGGAATTTGAGGCACCTTCTAATTTCATTAAGTAAGTACTCTCTAACATTTGTAGCCTTAATGTATACACAGGGTATTTACGTATTTCCATCCTGGAATAAAATGCAAAAATGACCGTCTTAAAATAGCAGCACGAATTATCGATCATTTCTACTTAGTTGGAAAGATTTTTGCCCAGTTCTTCTTACTGGATGAAAGTTCTATATATTCCGCGCATGCTGGTACTTAACTAGTGATTGTTTTTATCATCTGAAGAAAGATAGCGAGCTAGGAATACATAGCAGTTTCAGACAAACTTTGCCTCGGCCGCACCTTTAGATCCCTCTCAATTCCCATGAAACAACATGAAAAGATAGAACAAGTGGTGAACTATCCAAAAATCGTTCAGGGCTACAGGTTATAATCTTCTGTAAGAAAGTTATAACCGAAAAAACTTGTTTTTTCACCCTTTAAATGGCCAAAAGTTAGTATAAATGGTCATGCAAATTGCGAGAAACTGCTTGATTGTAGCACTATGCCTGAAACGATTTTCACAAACCGAAATATCTTAAGATTCCATCGAAGTTGGATTCGGTGAAATTTGAAGGCATTTAGAGGTCAGACGAAGCGACATTATCTTCGCCCTCAACAAAACTGCCATTTTCGTGACGTTTCACGCATACGTAGGCATAGCGTCACAAAAGTCGCCTTCTCCCATTCTGTTGTATGTGAAATTTCCAATGCCATCTGAAAGACGCTTAATGATGCATTAAAAGCAGTGGCTAATTGATGACGTTGAAAACAAGCACCACCTGCAATCGGAACAAGCAACAGTTGGTTATAAACACCCTGTGTAATACAACACAACTAAACTGTAATATGTAATAATTGAAGAACAGAAATAATAAGGGGAATCTTGATTAGTTGTATTTTATTTCATTCCATAAGTATTACTAGTTCATGCACTTATTGGAATAACATTGCCTGAAACATTAGAACAAATGTGGCATTGATATTATCAGCATTGTGATCTTACTTTTTAGAATTTTTCTACTATAGTGTATTTATCTACAATGCTACAGTACCTAGCTGTTCAAGCCTTTTCTATAACAGTTAATGATTAAGTCTCATTGATTACATACTGTAATGTCTTTTATTTGCTATCATTTTGTTCCCATGTAGTACTGATGTATTCCTTTGAAGATAAAGAAGACGTCATTGTAACAGTAAAATGTGGCATTTTAAATGATGATTTAAAGCTCATGGAAAGAAATTGGACACGGTTAGTGAAGGCAGATGTGTCAAAGACCACTCGTAATGAGCACATGTGCTTATATGAGCTTTGGGAGAATGATTCATTGGAGCAATTGAAGATGGTCTGCAAATCACCATTACTTAAAGGGGTCATATTGGTGAATGATACAGGCGAGGTTGAAAGCAGTTTTTGGAATCATAATGAAATTGCTGTTCCTCTATGCATCATTAGCAGTTCTTCTTGTGAGGGTTTATTAGACTACTTTGGACTCTCTCCGTCATCCATGGCAAAAGTAGGAAATGCTAAAGGTTCATCCACTGCACTTGTCAAGATTTCTGCAGATCATGGAGGTAAGAGGAAGTCAGAAATATGCTAACAGTTATCTCTGTAGCAGCTGATAGTTTTTTGATGGTTTATTTCACTGATATGCCACAGGCTACTCTTTGTAATGACCGTTGATTGAGGGTAAATGATTTAGAATGATTGCCCAAGGTAACGAGTTAAATTATTTCAATTGTATCTTAAAGCCTCTTAGGCCACTTACTCTCTGATATCCTTAAAGCGAATAGCGCGCTATTACTCTTCGTTGGAGGAAGATGAGACATTCTTATCTTGCTAGCTGAAGCTATCAATGAAGGCATCTGATAGCAAAGCAATAAAGTTAGAATTTTTACATAACTTCTAAATAAAGAATAAAGTATCTGTTGCTTTGTATAACTTGAATAAACCATAATCTATAACTTAAAAAATCACTGAAATTCACTAAAATCACATTTAACTGAAATACCAGAACAAGACTACCAGAACTATATGTGTATACATTGCCATTGTCACATGGTCAAATGCTGATGATTGACCACTGAGTGAGGATCAATAGACTGAGGGAGTGATCGAGGCGGAGTCATTGAAATTTCTATGTAAAGTGTCATATATTGAAAACATTGAAAGTGGAAAGGGATGCAGGAATAATTATCCATTCCACAATATACACTGAAATGAAGTACATAGGAATGCTTACTGCACAGGGCTAGACACGTGGAGCTAGTTACTGTAAGTATAGGGCTACATAAGTATAGGTCTGTACAGGATATTTATAACCACCCATGTTAAATGCTGTATAGGTTATAACCTTGCATAATAAAGTTAGAAACTTATAACTGAAAAACCTGTTTTTTAACCCTTCAAATGACCAAAATATGGCATAAATGCATGAATTGTGAGAAAACATTCGAGCATTATCCCCAGAGTTAATTTTTGCAAACTGCAACATATTATAAAGACTAGGGGAGTAGGCGGCCTTTGGCCACCTTCACCCTATAGTTCAGGTGGCGGGTGCAACCCTTATATCAAGCGGAGAGGTTGTATTGAGGGAATTTATTGATTTCAGTGTATAATTTCTATATTAAGACCAAGCTCATAGTAAGCTGGTGCTATACTGTAGAAATTGTTCTATTGGCCAATGTTTGGTCTTTGACCACCTTTTCCCCTAGCTAGTTGGTCACATGGGTGCAACTCTTATGTCAAGTGTATAGTAGTTACATTCAAAATTGCTTTGAAGCTACTTTATCATGTGCACACACACACACACACACACACACACACACACACACACACACACACACACACACACACACACACACACACACACACACACACACACACACACACACACACACACACACACACACACACACACACACACACACTAGTGTTGTGGTCATTACAGGGGTACCACAATCAACTACCATTGTAATTATCTCGGTATTAAAGCTGTCCGATTACCATTACCACTACGGATCTCCACTGAAGCAATCAATTACTATTGCAATTACATTTCTACAATTGCAATTACAATTACTAATTACAGATTTATTCTTGGATGCTTGTAAAAATTATTACACCTTACCGAGATTTCGATTTGTGGTGATTTAAATCATGTGAGTGATGTCATCTGTGCAAACTCCTACACCCCACATCACATACGTACAATGTGCTGCACATGCGGCATGTAGGAATTTGCACAGTGTGCACTCAGTCCAACTAAACTCTGTCTAGCCTTATACCCGTCTAGCCTCATGTATGTGTAGCCCTATGCTCGTCTAGCCCTATGCCTGTCTTGCCCTTTGCCCATTTAGCCCTGTACCGGTTTCATAACTTACCCTTGTTCCAAGTGTTTTTGGGGAATCGAATTTTGCACCAGGCGGATGGTTTCAATTTTGAAAAAGAGCGTGAATGTGTTCAGAGCTGTTCTGTCGCCGAATCAGTTGCAACACTTTGGAAAGTTAGAATTTTGTACCAATTGTCAATTTACGGATAGCTTTTTTTAGAGAAGTATGGCACGAAGAGTAAGACCACCGGCAGGAAATGCCCAACCTTCTTCCAGAAGGGCTAGAGACGCGCTGAGCACATCCTTGGGGGTGGACCAGGCTTCGAGGAAGTCTGTTATTTCTGTTCTTGTGATCCCTGCCTGAGCAATCCAGTTGCATCTCCCAGCATTTGTGAGGGGATCTACAGCTGCTGACCTTAGCAATTTTGCTAGAAGGTATAGTTTGTATAGAAAGCTGTGGTCCTGCCTAAGGCGCCTGGGGTTGTGGGATTTTACTTCTTATAAGCAAAGGAAGGAGGCTACTGGACATGGCAGATCACCATGGGACATCATCCTATGGTGCATCAAGCAGGGATGCCTTCTGATATGGTGTCAATGCTAAGCCATTTGTGAATGTGACAGTCACTACTCTGTCAACAGGAAATATGACAAAGGTTCCCCAACCCACCTGAGCTCCCCTATGCAGATCACAAGTGGAGCTCAGATGTCTGAACAATTGTTGACTTTCTGCATGCATACATCATCAACTGAGGCAAGCATGCAATAGATTGCAGTCAAAATATATTCTTCATTGATTTTATGCCAATGGTGTTTGCTGTCTTAGCTTTCCATGTCCTACAAATGGAATAATATGACATGTTATGCGTGTATACACATACTTATATGAATACTTGACTCACAATATTATTGTCTTCATCATTTACAATGGGATTTTGATGAGAAATGTCCACCAAAGGATTTTCTTCAGACACATCTCTCATCTCTCATCTCACATATAATATGCATACATTTGCATATAAATGCAAGGAGTAACTATCACAAGCTATGATTAACTAACCCAAGAATTGATTCCTCAGCTGCAGGGTATCTCCCAAATTGTTCCCTCCAGATCCCATAGCTTGTGCTGACCACCTTTGCCATACAGCCCGACGGAAATTGTCAGTCTTTGTCTTATGACTCTTCATGGGTGTCCTGCGATTTGCTCTCCGCATGTCAACCACAAGCTTCTCACTAGTCACTTCCCTATCCACATTCTCATTCTATATAAGTACATATATATGTATGTATATAATATGTATAATGGTTAAACATTCATACTCACCCAGTCCATGACTGCAAAATTTGTACATACGTATGTCATATGTCATGTCTCCAAAAAGGATGCGCTTTGGGAGGTATGTGAGCAAGGTGTGGTTGAAAGATTCCACCCAGAAAGTATCCCTGCACTATTGGGTAGCAACAAGAAAGACTTCCATGTACAAAAAGTTCATCATTCTATACTGCAACCTATCTACAGTATATACAGCGGAACCTGTATAATTTGGCACCCATTTGGGAATAAAAAACATGCAGTACTCGATTCGCAGCTGGGTTACTGGATAGAGGTTCCATGCAGATTAGGCAGGTTCCACTGTACCGGTACGGCATCATTGTATATTCACAAAACAAAAAAACCTATGGGCCTGTTATGTCTGTGAACCAGACATGTTGCAAAATTAGTATAGGCCTATTCGACAACTGACAGGTGTTTCCTGCATGTGTGTTACTGTACATGTTGTAGTAGTCATGCACTCACTCTAGCATAGCTCTCTGCATGGCAATACACTGCAAGAGACTTAATCTTGTCAGCCAACACCTCTGCAGCTCTTGCGTCAGTGGCAGGTATGCCACTGACGCAAGAGCTGCAGAGGTGTTGGCAGAGGAATCCGAGGTAAAGTGAGTGTCTATGCGGTTATGAGGAATGTAATACAATTGGGGGATACATCATGTGTTCTTCGCGTGACCTGCTGGCTAGTTGATGACGTCACTACTTGGTGTTTACACGTCTTTTGCTTGAGTTTCAGAAGAACCAGTGTTTTGAGCACATGATATGCTCTTTGAAACTATTTTGCAACTGTTGTGAAGGCAAAGGTAAATTCTAAGGGGAAGTGGTGGGCTTCAAAACATCGAATTCGTACACTGCGCAGTTAGGCCGCCCGGAACAACATATAACATAGGCTAACATAATTGATCTGATAAGAGATTAACTTGGTAAGGAGCACAGTCCTGCGAATGTACGTTCTGCAGTAATTCTCTGAAGAATGAAAACTGATAGCGAGATTGTGGATAAGTGACCACGAGCACAACTAGCCTGCTGGCACGATTGTATGTGACGTCACGTGATTTTACTGAAGGAAGCTAACTTTCACCACAAGAAAACTTCATCAAAAAATGCGGTGGTAGAAATCTCCGATTTGCGGCATGAAACTTTGAGGTATTGTTCCCGAAGGTACAAACCCCTAGAATCCGAATCAGGGTCTCTATACGTTGCTCTGTTTGTTTTATGTCCAACAGATTGTAACCAGTCATCCTAGAATTTTACATAAATCCTTGGACGATATCTGTGTGTTCTTTTGAGCCGAGTTTTGTGTCCAAAAGACGAAGTTTCTACTACCTCGTTTTTGCATTTATATGTTTTCTTATACGGTCAGAAAAACTCATCACACGAAGTTCTGTGACCCTCCAGAAGAATCTAAAAGACTCAGATACAAAGTAAATATGCTTAAGATATAACACAAGGTGTTTTCTGGACATCACTACTCCTGCACATGCAGAACAGACCGATTGATTTCACTCCTTCGATAACTGCGGCCATTTTTGTTTATGTCCAGATCGGACATAACATACCTGCGGTAATGACTTCTTTGTCTAGACTGTACATGTGTCCAATATGTCTGCACAAAGATGACTCATGACAGGCTGCATGATTGTTCTATATATAGGTGTTTATTAGAAAAAAAATATTACATCAAGGTAAAATATGGCTGCTGCATTGTATACATAATCATATGGCACAGCTAACTGCATGGGTATTATAGTACCTGATAGTGTTGAACGATGTTGAGCAGCAATTCTATATATATGAGGCTTTCTTTAGTACCTATATTAGTACCGCATGCGGTACATGTCCAATTAGGGCCAAATTAGCGCGATATACTTACCAAGCTTTGTATCTTTTTTTCTGCTAATGGTGAACGGTTCAGCCTTTAAGTTATTTGAACATGAACAATGTTATGTTTTTGTTAATATTTGTAAGCGTTTTAAGGTTCTTTATAATTTCGAGCAATTTACAATACCTGAAAGACAACGTATACGAAGAGAATAAAAATGCCGGTGGGCACTGGGAAAGCTCAACGGGGAACAGCAAACCTATTAGTACCATAGTTAACTGGATTATCTAGTGATTGTATGTTGCGGGAGTGAAAAGTCTCTTCTATTTGTGAGCAATTTATTAAAGACCGCAAGAGCAAAACTACTGCAAGTCTGAATTTCGTCAAACCTTTGAGTTTCAACTCCCGCAACATGGAATTGCTAGATTTTATCGAAAACTCACTTTTAAGTGAGATTTCGTCCTTTGAAAAGCTCTTTCCCACTGCCCACCGACGTTTTTGTGACATGTCCAACAAGGAGGCGATCAAGAAGCTCAATCACGAGAATATCATGTGGTAATTATACCCCTGTGATGTTTTGTGATGCAATCTCGACGGCCAGGTTGACGAATTAGGATGGAATCATGGGCGAACCGCGTGACAAATAGCAAATTAGAATACAAAAAATGTACGTACATGCAACATTTATATATTATACTGTACATGCCTACCATGCCTTGTATCATAGTTGTTTATGTTACTCTGCTCAAGAATCCTCTTTGTGAGTGGTGCATTTATGTCATGAGCCACCTCATTGATGTTCAGTCCTGCATAAACATGACAAAACATGTCTTAGAACTGACATGCAATGTTTTTGTTGGTCTCCGTCTTTGTTTTGCTCTAGTACCAGCATTGTTGCATCTACCTCTCGGGGTTTGGGTCACATGATGAGTTTACCCTTGAAAGGGTTTACACTGCTGCTATTCTATGGGTAGTACTCATAAGACACTGCACCGTTGTGTGGTAGGCATTTACTGTTGAATCATGCCGTGCATCACATATGACCCACTATTATAAAAAATTATGCACAAAAGTCATCTTATGGCAGATATCCTAAACATTATTATAATAAAAACGTTAACTTGCTTCTGCATCTTTATTCTCTTGCTTGCATTGGTTGACAGCTGCTTCCATTGAATACATTACCTGCTCCCTAACTGCTAGCATGTAGTGCCGCGTATGGTACACTATAGAGGAAAGTGTAATTCACACTTCAGTCATGTGCTAAGACGTGTATATAGAAATTCATGCTTCCAGCAATGTAGTGGTCATTGACAAGACCAATTCGAGCAGCGCCTTGCTCATTACTTTGTACTGCTGTGGAAGTAGTCCACAGGAGGTAAATGCATGTACCAATCTGTAATCAATCGAATTAAAAATGTACAGCCATCAATCATCAAGACACTGTGCCCTCATACATGCTGCATGAAATAGTATCAACCCAGCTTGCATTCACAGCATATCGGTCTCCAAGTATGGAGGAGCTCAACCAACTCCTCGCCTGCTGGCAGTTGGAACCGACAATATTGGTGCCAAAGACGTGCACTCTCTTCTCACAAATGAACAGCTGATTCTCCATGTCGGGATTGGCAACAGATATTTGCCTGTTCTGATGTGCTTGTTTTGGACGATTGCCCGGAAATTATCTTCATAAAAATCCAGTAGAGAAACAAGAACATCCCTCGTGTTTGCATTGAGTGGCAAAGTCCTTTTGATGTTCTCTAGGTGACTTGAAATCGAGTTTTTGTCCTGTTCGTCTTGAACGAAACAAGAGATCCGCAGTCGCTTCGCTATCTCGTACTGATTTGTTGGAAAATCACCTTAGACTATCATTCATTAGACAATCACCTTAGATATAATACGAGTCGGCTAATTAGCACTATAACACTAACCTGTCGATCGGGGGCAATCAAAAATACAATAGTTCACAGTCTCCTGGCAGCTGTTTTGTACCGATTTTCTTGTCAAATTAGATAATTTGGTATAGATGGCCTTACAAGAAGATCTACTTGGTGGATTAACATATCATAGGCAGTGATGGACAGTAATCGAAAATAAATATACGTGTGTATTGCGCAAATTTTGGTGGACGCTAGTTTCGAACAAAAGCAGCGATGCACAGATCTACAAGGAATGACCATTTGTATGGATTCTTATGCTAGTATTCATTTTGTGTATTTATATGTAGAAACATAGTAATAGCTATTAAGTATATGCTTGAAGTAACGTGATATTTTCTGGCCATGTGTTCCGCCATTCTTTTCTTTTAACCACGTTCGATCGATGAGGAGCACTGCCCCTTTATACTCGCGGTCTACGTTTAAGATGGTACTGGTGTTGCGTAGCCATACATTGCCGTGTAAACTTTTGAAGTTTGTTGAAGGAATTAGCCTACAAAGGGTTATAACTACTTCATCTTACAGCTAGTGTGTTAAAAGGTACCAATATCTATTCCAAATGCTTCTGTATCATTAATTTTTGTACGAAAACAAAATTTGCTCTAATGTATGGTGGCCATGTTTTTTCGGTGTCAATCCTACATATGGAGTACTACTGTACTCCATAACAAGCTTTAATACAATACACTTCATAAACAAGCTGATGAGAGTGGCACCTTCTAGTTTGAATTTGACACATTCCTTGGCGTTTAGTGTTTGGTGCATTTCTGTTGGCAGTAGGCATTTGTTGATTGACTAATGCTTATGAAAGTGCCAAGTGCGAAGCATTTACACTTTTTGGTTATGTTTGAACATTGTAGGTATGTTATGTTCGATTTTGGACATAAAACAAAATGGCGAACGTTATTGAAGCACACAATTTATTGCCTTGTTTTCTGCCAGAATGAGAAATACAGCTCTAAATATGCTTGTACCAACATATGAACATATATATTTTGTAACTGAATGATTTCGAGGCTTATCCAATTCTCAAAAGTTTGTCTCTGCCCACATTTATTCAGAAGTACGTGAAAACACAAAGATTGCAAATTCCGGTTGGAGAAATCTTGGGTTTTGCGTACAAAAGTAGGCTCAAAAGGTAGAACAAAGTATGAACTTTCTAAATCGAAAAATGAATTTTGCTGCTCCATTCCACGGCTGTTATGTCCAAGGTTATACACAAGAAACACACCCATACGGCCACAAAACGCTGGACATTAAATGAATGGAGCAACGTACGAAGATTCATTTCGATTCTGAGGGTTTGTTCCTTTAAGAACAATCTGTGAAGGTTTCAATACTAAAATCAGAAATTTTTATGACTGGAATTTTGCTTGAATATTCTTGTGGAGTCATCTTCCTTGTTCGTCGAATATCACATGCAGTCACATGGTTTGATTACATCATACCAAACCAGCCTTTGAGTGTCTACCAGCAGAAAAGCCGCTGAGTTAGTTTTTTCAACAAGCAAAATTGTCTCTGAGGTATAAATAATTTTATGAAATTAGCAATGGAAGAGGTCTTTGGAAATGTTTTCGTCTGATTTAACTTTAAGGGTTTTAGTCTGTAATTTCATGTGACCCTTGCGGGAAATTCCTTCTAATGTAAACAAAGTAATTGCTATGTCCTCAAACAGGGAGGATTGTTTATGGTACAGCAAGATTGTTGACATAACATCCCTGCGATTGATGTCTTGATCCTTATGAAATGAACAATTCGTCTAAATATGATGACAATACGCATCTTGAGGTATCTTTATAGCTTCGAAGGGAAGATAGCACATCAATTTGGAAAGTTTTGCGAAAGAGAAGCAGTCTTTGTAAAGGCAAAGTTGTCCATGTGGAAATTCGCTGCTCTGCAAAATAGCTAACAGCCATCACTCTGTAGAATCTCTTTGATATTGATGGAAGTAACTCTGGTATAACATGTCCCTATTTGGGAGATAGAGGGGCGTTGTGTGGTTTGCAAAGGAATTTC
The DNA here is from genome assembly GCA_963170055.1 of Halisarca cf. caerulea. Lineage (NCBI taxonomy): Eukaryota > Metazoa > Porifera > Demospongiae > Chondrillida > Halisarcidae > Halisarca > Halisarca cf. caerulea. The sequence goes on from CAUJGJ010000003.1 coordinate 111,916, forward strand.
ATTGACTAATAGCACATTTTACTAAACGCACGTGTTAGTCACGTTTCAAGGTTATGATGTCGTTTGGAAGAAATTCCATTTTATGTCTTCCTGCTCTCAAATAATCGAAAACTGTATCGAATATTGTATTGATCTGCACTTCCGGAACGTCGTCAAAATACCATACGCCGTATGCGCCCTGATCGCAATGTAAATTTAGATCGTCTTATCCCCTGTTACTTTCTATAGTAACCCTGGTCAAACATTACATTATTGGAAAGGCTAAAGATACGGCTATCTAATGATGTATAGAACATGTTGCCGCTAATGAAAAATTTTCGAGCAAATCGATCTCAAAGAACGCGCTCAAATTTATTGGACGAACATTGACGAATGATAAAGATAACATGCAAATATACAAACTGCAAAGGCAAAAGATACAAAACATAAGAAGTACTGATAGTAACAAATGATAGTAGTCCTGTTAGAGCTTTCAGAAAAGGAGAAAACCGTTCTTCTGTGGAGATAAAGGCCAGTTGTCAACTCTTCGCTGCAGCCAAATTTCACCGGATTGAGAGCCCCAAATGGAGTTTTCAAGTCCCAAAAGCATCAAGGAGTATTGCTTGTGTTCAGAAAAGGACCTTGGGACTGATTCGAGAAGAGCAACTACCGTTTTCCACAAGGCCGAATTGTTGACTCGCCTACATCGTTGTTCTCTTACAACTAGCTCTCAACACGAAGCTTTCTTCCCAGAATAATCGCAGTACAGCTGTTGTCCTTCATCCAAGGAACCATCAGACAGCTCTACTGGGTAAGGCAAGTCCTTACAAACTTGTTCGAAGTGAGGATAACGATGCGCATCCCAACGGCCGATAACTGCAACTTTATGGCTTCTGCGTTCTCTGATAACGCCGTAAGCCCCTTCTCTGACTTGATATCTGTAATCCTTGGCTTTCGAAGTGTAAATGGAACACAACTTAGTTATATACAAAGCTATTCTAAAAAGAGTTACAACGAAAAATCGAATTCTCTCTACTAAAGACACGAGGCGCTTGAAGGTGTCAATTCTTGTGGTATTTAGAATGGGGTGTCTTTTTTACTTCCGGTTTCTTATGGTGCAAGATGTGTTAAATAGTAAAATGAACGTTTTGTATCCCTATTGTAATCTGTACCCTCATCAATTGGAAAAAAAGTTGGGGATAAATTCTGCTGACTTAATTTAAGGCAGCCATTTTGATCACATTTTCTATGTGTACATGTCACATCTGTGAAATATTCATGTTCCAGTATTTTATCATAAAGGGCAAGGGTGTTGTAGTATCTATTGGCGAACTCTAGAAAACAAATTCGAATAAACGTTAACATGCAGATTAAAGCTTTCCATAAATTGCTTAAACACTGCACAGTGAAGCGAAAATTTTGCTTTAAAACCATTATTCAGACTCCGGATATACACTAATACGTGTTAAAGGCTTTTGGTTGGTGTTACAAGTTCTATAAAATGTACTGTAGAAATGAAATTCAGTGTACTTTGAAGGCATCTAGAGGTCTGCTGAAGCGATTTTTTCTGGCTGCTATAAAACGGCCATTTCTGTACCATTTTCATGTAAGGCATAGCATGATGTCACCAAGGTTTCATTCTCTTGCCATTCTTTTGACCCATGGAAGTTCAAACGTCATCTGAAAAATACTCAATGATGCATTAAAGCAGGCAATAATTGCAACAATCAACAAATACGATCTGAATAAGACACACGTGGTTATAAATACCCTGCGTGTGTAGATGGACTTATGTTTGTACAAGCATAGGGCTAGGCAGAGCTTACCGGGTACAGTGTGCAATTTCCTTCATCCCATAGTTTGCAATGTCGTGTTAATCTTATTGTATTTTACTCAGTAGGATGAGGAAAACACACTCTGCACCTGTACTAAACTCTGTCTTGCCCTATGCCTATCCAGACATAGGTTCATGTAGACCTACTTTTCTGATCTATCTACCCTTGCCTGTCTAGCCCACCACCCGCCCATCCCTTTGCCTACATGTCCTACACAACTAACATCCTTGTTTCCATGCCTTTTTGTGGAATTTGCAATCATCATTACATCCCTTTGCCATTTTTATAACAGTTTATGTTATTTTGTCCATGTCACCCTTTCCTGGGAAGGATGTTTCATTGAAAACTTCCACTCTAGTGAACTTCCTATCTAAATCTTCAAAGCAGCCTAGTGTTTGTAGTATACAGTTAGAAAGTGAGAAATGGTGCCTTCATGAGATGATCTGTGACCTTGTCTACGGGATGGGCTTCCTATACGTATATCCCAAAAGCAGGGGCGGATCGAGAGGGGGGGGGTGCTGGGGTTGCAGCCCCCCTTTCAGATTTTCCTCAAAGAATACATACAGAACAAATTACAAGCTGTATCAACAGCAGTATGCTGTGGCCATTCTTAAACTCCTTCTCAGAGGGAAGGCTAAGCTAGTTTAGTACCTGGAGTAGAGATTCCAACTCTCACGATTAAGCGCCGATTTTTAGGAGCCGTTCTGCAAGAATCCTCCCAATTTCCCGGTTTATATTCTAAACCTTCCGAATTTCCCATTTTCACTAGTTAACTTGGTAAAATCCGAACACAAAAATGGTGAAGAGGAAAGCACTTTGTGCCTAGTGACCTCAGGTATCCATTTTCACCTAAAAATAGAGTATTTGTATGATATCACAATCTCCTAAAAATAGTCACTATGAGTAATATCAACTGCATACACTATGCATTCTATATGGAAACATGAACAACTTGAGCATATCTAGCAATGCACTGGTTCATGCATGCATGTCAGAATCATTGTCTTCCATTTTTCCATTAAATTTGGACTTAGCCTCCCACTTTCACATCAGGTGAGGTTGGAGCATCTGCTAGAGTGGGACAGAATCTCAAGCACAACATTTTTTACCATTGTGATTGAGATTCAACAGGTGTCACACAACACAGTTGCCATTATGTATGTATAGTGTTATAAGGTCATGATTTTGGCTAGTGTATAGTGTAGACCAGCGTAATAGTATATGTACACATGGACTGTATGTCCATATGTACATGCATGCTCTTGATTACATGATTGCAACCCCCCTATCCAAAATTCCTGGATCTGCCCCTAACAGAAGGTAGAAAATCATGCAGTATATTAAATTGTAGCATTTGGACCATTACACCTAGTCCATCTAATCTGTCTGGCTCTCCGCCTGTCTATCAGTCTTTATACAACAAACATCCCTACCTTGGTTCAAACACTGGGCCATCTATTTCTTACTAGTACCAATTACTTTTGGGGGTTAACATAGCTATTTATTGAGAAAATCTCAAAATTTTAAATTCAGGAGATGCAGATGTAGAGTTTCACAGGCTATATATGTCTTTTGTTGTTTGTCGCAATTTAGATTATTTGTACTATAGCATGACCAAGCCATGTAGGTCTCTACTATGAGTCCTTCCTTCAACACAGGGTACACGAAAATCACTAGTTTTGTGAACCAAGGTCTCAATTTTAAGTCCCTAGTTCAACCAGGGACTGCAAAATCACACAGTTTTCAAACCATAGTCTCAAATTTGAGTCCCTAGTTTAATCAGGGACTAAAAGAATCACAAACTTTTCAAACCACTATCTCAATTTTGAGTCCCTTGTTAATTAAGTCAAGGATTTACAGAATCACACACTTTGCCTGCCAATCTCTCAATGTTGAGTCCCTCACTTGACTAGGGATCCAACCAACCACAGATTTCTAAACGTAGGTCTTAATTTTTTCAAACCAAGGTCTCAATTTGGCGTCCTTTTCTGAAATTGTCATTCATCCTTTATCATGTATTAATTTCACGCATGCTATCAATGTAAATGCTCAAAGTAGAATTACAATTTTGTATCATAACAATTTGGCTTACTGTCAGCCCTAGTCAATGTAAAAAAGGTGGATTTCATTATTAATAACTGGCACAAGGAAGTAATGGTTGGCACACTGTTTTCAGTGCATTATCCTTATATATATATATATATATCAATTCTTAAATAATTGTTTTTATATGGATCTTGCTCTTATTTATGCCTGCCTCTTGTCTAATCATGTAGTATTCAATTTGGAATGCGGTTCTGAGAGAGGAGAAGTAGAGTTTTCTTTCCCCACCATTTGTTGCCGAATGCTATCACAGAAGCTCCCATGCCTGCAAGTTATTCCAGAATCTGAGGAGGCAATACCCAGTGGCCATTTCTATTATGTACAGGAATATCAAAACCCTGAGAATCTTCAGCAAATTCATAATATACTAGCAAAGAATAAATTGAATGCTGGAATAATTAGTTTCAATGTACCTGAAGTGATTGTGAAAGAGCTGTGTATGTGGCTGGAACCTCCACTTTATATTGTACATACTTCCAGAGGAAAGCAACTGTTGCAATTGATAGGAATATTGAAGGATCCAAGGCAGGCTTCTTTGCCCTTTGATAATTGGAACAGTTCTCCAAAGCAAACTGCCAAAGTAGTGCCAATTCTTGGAGGTATGCATATGGATATTGATACAATAGTTCTATGCATGTATTTTACACTCTTAAATATGAAATGCAGTACAGTAGTAGGTAGTAGTTGAAGGTATGAAATTTAAGGTAGAAGTATTGCCTTAAGTGACATACTCAGAGTTTTCTAATGTTCAAATATATGGTGAAGAAATGACTTGGATACATAATTTCTGCTGTTAAATTTCACGAAATGCTCACAACAAAGTCAAAATACAGTGAAAAGTTTTCTTAGTATTTGTAATTTCGCACCTCAAGCAATCATTCTATGGCTTTGATGATGAGGTAATCAGCATTACGGAGGAATTAAGTATAACAGGGTGTGAAATCCTTTATCTCACAGAATTGCAAATTCTCTTCATACGAGGCATTTCTGAACGTGAAATGAATATTTTATTGTAATGTATCTACGAATCTTCTGCAGTTCTGTTATTAATTTTGTATTCGTCAAACAATCAAGGTGTCATGATGTATATGTGCATGCGGATAAATTCGAAGGATAGAAAATCGCTTGTATTTCATTTTTCTTTCATAATTTGCTCACAAAACGATTTCTTCGGATGTTAAACTTCTTTTTGATGTCCACTACAGGAGTCCCTGCGATTTATCATAGAAAGTAAGAATAACCATAGTGGTGTTTCCCCGAAATGGCTAAACTCACAGACTTCAGTATCTGAATGTAAACTGAAGGTCTGAACAGGAGATCAAGGTTGCAGGCTCTTATCCTGTATAGCAGGTGGTCGTTCGAAGTCACCTATGGCTGATACTCGAATAGAACACGCAAGACATTATTCTTCCCATCCAGATCTTTTTTTAATTATCACAGAATAGCCCAGGAGAATTACATCTTTGTCAGCCTAGCAGAAATAGAAGTATTTCAATGTTTATGACTACTTGTATAATTCTGTTATGAAATTTGAGGTGTTACAACTTAACCATATGAAGGTGGAAAGACTTAATTAATGTGTCACGAAATTGGTGCACTGTATACCCACTTGCATGAGAAGTTAGGCTTGCATATATAATACATTTAATGCTGCAGATACATGACTTTGAAAATTAATTTTCAACCCCTTAGCCAATACTGCTACCTTAAAGGGCCACTGCCAGTGGAATTTTTTTTTCGTTTAATGGATGGAAATTTGATAGAGAATAGCGGTGGTAACTTTTCAATCCTTCGCAAATGCACAGAAATGCTTCAAAATTGGCGACTTCCGGTCACTATTTTACGATCGACAGCCATCTTACGTGCGACGCGTGATTACGTCACAGGAGGACTAGTGGGTACCCGCGTGTATGGTATTAGATAGCATTTTCCCAAAATACTGGCGAGCGAATTCGATTAGAAATTGGTAGAGCCAGCTTTGCACTCATTCCTAAACATTGCATGGCCTACAGTTGCAACGGAAGTACTAGAAGTGGTTTTAGCTTGCATGAATGCCCAAAACAACCCCGTGCAGAAAGACAAAATGGCAAATGAATGCCTATTTGCAGGAATTAGTGTACTGAGTACTCAAATTAAGGCTATCTGCATATAAAAGAGTACTTCTACGGCCCAATTATGCTTGCTATTTGAGGGTTTCAGAATATTAAAGAATTATTGGTGTATTTCTAGACAAGTACTGTCAACATCATTAGAACTTCAGCAATCTACCAGTAGCACCACGTATGAATACGTAGATATACAGTTCTACTGCTGCACAGTACATAGTGCCCCTAAACCATTTTCAATAATACAGGTAAATCCTGGACAATGTGCATTGCCATGATCAATCAGAATGCCAATCACAATCTACATTATGTACTGTATTGACCTGGATTGACGCTAATCATTAACGCTGTCACTGGACCAACTCAATCATTACCTAGCACATAGTCTAGTCCAAGTTATGTCAGTATACCACATCTCCCTTCTTCCAGAACATTAGTCTGGAGGGTGGTCCAATATGCGTTCCAGTTCATGAACGGGTGGCAATAGTACGGGATTGCTGATTGCCCGTTGGTTCAGTATGAGCTGCGATACCTTGCTCTTCATTCGGTCTAGGTGATAGATGACTCTGGTTCCTACGAGCATTTCTAGAGGGGTCTCCACTATGTAGGAACGAGGTGTGGCGGCTTGTTGGACAACTCTGCCAGGAGTTTATCTGTTCTGGGTATGCACCCAAACTGACTCATCATCTGGAAGTGGTGGTGGGGGTCTGGCTCTGTGACGTCGGTCATACTCAACCTTTTGTTGTGCCTTGTATTCCTTGTCCTTGACCCGAAAACTTGGAAGATAGTACCAATCAGGGACAAAAGTTTTCTTAGGCTGAGTGATGTCAGTTTTCAGACATCTTCCCGTTAGGAGTTCTGCGGGACTCCTTCCATACCATGGTAGAGGTGTTGTTCGGTAGCTCAGGAGAGCCATTTGGGGATCAGCTGACTTCTCCAAGAGATTCTTGGCTGTCTTAACTGCCCTCTCTGCCATGCCATTACTCTGAGGATAATGGGGGCTACTGGTGACATGCTGAAATCCATAAAGTGCTGCAAACTCTTGCATTTCTATGGAACTATACTGTGGGCTGTTGTCACTGACCAAGATAGATGGAATGCCATGTCTTACAAAGAGGCTCTTCAGAATACTGATTACTGAGTTGATGTGGTGGTTGTTAGCATTTGAACTTCCATGTAACGTGAAAAGTAGTCAGGAGGGATGTGCTGATCATCGGTTGTCTGGGGTAGACGTCTCTTGGCACACTCAGAACAATTCGTTACTAGTTGTTCCACCTGTTTCTTCAGGCCAGGCCACCAGACAGATGTAGATGCACGAAGTTGGCAACGTTGTATGCCCTGGTGTCCAGTATGGATTTCTGGAGTGTTTTTTGTTGCAGTTTGAGTGGTACCACTATGCGCTGACCTCGTAGCAGTAGATCATCACTGAGGGACAATTCTCCTTGCACTGGCCAATACTTTAGGAGGTCTGCTGCAATCTTGCCTTTGTCAGGCCATCCTTGCTCGCAGAAAGTGATGAAATGGGAGCAAATGCTGTCTTCATGCTGTGCTCACTGGTACTTGTTCAGGCGATCTGTATTTGCAGGCAAGTAGGAAGTGATAGCTTGGACGATTGACTCTGTTACATTATCTTCCTTGATATGGCTGGCTGCTAGTGAAAAGACTGGTGCACGGGATAGTGTGTCTGCCGTGTACAACAACTTGCCAGGCACATGATAAATGGCATATTGAAAATGCATGAGGCGAATGCGAAAGTGAAGGATGCGTGGTGGCAAAGAGTCAAGGTTTGTCTTGCCAAGAAGTGGTACTAAAGGCTTGTGGTCAGTCTCCAGTTCAAATGACATCCCAATGATGTAGTCTGCAAACTTTTCACATGCCCACACAAGAGCAATGGCTTCTTTCTCAATTTGAGAATATCTCCTTTCTGTGTCGGTCATGGAGTGTGAAGCAAAGGCAATAGGTTTCCACAGACTGTAATCCATTTGCTGGAGAATGACTGCTCCCAATCCATAGGCAGAAGCATCAGCACAGATCTTGGTAGGAGCATCAGGGCTGTACAGAGCTAATGTGGGTGGACAACTGTGCCTTGATATCCTGGAATGCTTTCTATTGGCCTGGTCCCCACACCCATAACCTCTTGCTATACTCAAAAGCTCACGTAGAGGCTGGGAAATCTCAGCTATGGCGGAGCTGAACTCCCAAGCTGATTAACCATTCCCATAAATCATCGCAATTCTGTGACAGATCTGGGCTCTTCCATCTTAAGGATTGCTGCGGTTTTATTAGGATCTGCTGATACTCCGTGCTTGTCAATCACATGGCCTAGGAAGGTGAGGGATGGCTTGCTAAACTCACATTTCTTTGAATTAAGGGTAAGTCCTGCCTTTTGGATACGCATGAGGGTCTAATGCAGTCGGCTGTCATGCTCCTCCTGGTTCCGTCCGAAAACTAGATTATCATCCATATGGCAAAGGATTCCCTGTTGTCCTTCAAGAATTTCACTCATTCGTCGCTGAAAATGTTCTGGTGCACTGGAAAAAGGTAATTTGTTAAGCTGATAATGACCAAAAGGTGTGATGAAGGTAGTGAGATGGCGGGAACTTTCTTCCAATGGTAGCTGCCAGAACCCGCAGTTGGCATCCAGCTTGCTAAATGTGGTAGCTCCTGCTAATTGTGCTAGCGTCTCATCTACATCATTGAGAGGTCGAAAATCTACGCAAATTCAGATGTTCCCAGATGGTTTTGGAACCACCTCTGCACACCATGAGGTAGGTTCTTCCACTCAAGAGATAACACCCAAGGACTCAATTTGCAAGAGCTCATCCTGTACCTTCTTCTGTTGAGGCAAAGGGACATGGCGTGGAGTGAAAAGAGCGAAAGCTGTGCATCAGGTTTGAGTTTGATCTCGTAGCTCCTACCTGCAAGAGTTCTAAGCCCAGTGAAAAGCTTAGGGTCTTGTTCATCAAGTGACGAACAAACAGCCTCAACTTTGGTGATCGAGAACCTGAAGGGCCTGGATGGTGGGTAGACCCAGCAGGTTGTGCTTCAGATGCTTTACAACAAAGATAGGCTGAACACATTGCTGGCCTTTGTAGGATAATGTGGCAGATAGCTCACCTTTTACCTGAAGTGGCTTGTTGTCTAGTCCATGAAGCTTCTTGGTAGGGAGCACTAACTTGCTCTGACCGAGTGCTTTCCACACATCATCTGCAATTACAGTTACCTTTGCGCCAGTGTCCACCTTGAAGAGGACTTCCTGATCATTGAGGAGGACTTTACAATTCCATACAGTGCTGTCATTGGTCTCAACGCCGTTGAGGTATGCTATGTCGTAGTCCATAGCATCAGTTTTGGGGTGTGTGTTGACATCTGCAACTGACTTGTGGAAGCATTGAGAGCTGTAGTGCCCTTTTTCGTAGTTGTGGCACTTTGCTTCTCTGGCTGGACACTGTTGTCATGAGTACGGTCCTCGTCCACATCGGGAACATTTGCCTTGAGCTGGTGGTGGTTTTCGCTGGGTGTGAGCTGATCCGTGTTGAGAACGGGATCCCTTACTCTTGAATGAAGGCTTCTGTCGTAGGGAATCAATTAAAGTTTCCACTTTGGGGTCAACTTTCAGGAGGGCTTGCTGTTCGTGTACAGCTTCGCGTTGCCTTACGAGCTTTTTTGCCTTCCTCAAGGTCAAATCTGGGTCCATCTGCAGGCGTTCGGAATGACTTTGGTAACGATTCATGACCACGATTCGATCGCGGATCATTTGGTCCTGGAAATCTCTGTAGTCACAGTTCTCTATTAGGGTGTAGAGACTGGTTATAAATTGCTCCACAGACTCGCCAGCTGCCTGGCAGCGACGGTTAAAGCATGCCCTCTCAAAAATCACATTCTTCCGTACCCAAAAGAAGTCGTCGTACTGCTTGAGAACTTTATCGTATTTCTTCCTGTCCTCATCAGATATGTTGGTCGAGGCGAGGATCTCCTATGCGTCTTCTCCCATACAATAAAGCAGCATACTGACCTGTTTGTTGTCGCTCTCCTCTGACAAACCGGATGCAAAACGGAACTGCTCGAAGTGGCGCTTCCAGCGGGGCCATTCGTTTGGGGTCTTGAAATCGAACAATGAGGGAGGCTACAAACGAATGCTAGCCATCCCACTTCTGACACCATGTACTGTATCGACTTGGATTGACACTAATCGTTAACACTGTCACTGGACCAACTCAATCATTACTTAGCACATAGTCTAGTCTAAGTTATGTCAGTTGACCACACATTATACCATCAGTAGACTCTGAGCAGTCCAGTTACACAAAGCATGATATGTCCAATAGCAGGGCCAATTCCCAGTTCACAATACTTATTGTTACTGTTATCAAAGATATGGTCATATGATAACAGTTCTTTGCTGAAATAAACAACCCTGGACATAAACTGGACCAATCCCCTGTTCATCATCTAGTGAACTGGAGATTGTAGAAAAACTTAGTACCCTACTGAGTGCTGTTTGTGAACAAAATGCATTGTGCAGGCTATGTCTTAGGTACACTCTTGTGGGATAGTGGCCCG
>CAUJGJ010000003.1:130000-195000 GCA_963170055.1 Halisarca cf. caerulea
ATGTACACCACTTGCACTCATTTCGCACAATTAAGAGAATAAAAATGGTGTATCTGTCATCACTAAAAGCTGCCAATCTAAGATTCGAGCTGGAGTAGTTTCTAAAGTTCTGTTATATTCTAATTTTGTCTGAAATTCTATAATCATCAGGGCAAACAATTTACCACATGTCTTCTAATTTTTTGTCTGAGAGAAGTTTAGAGAAATTTCGTCATATGGAAATCAAATCACCTTTTCCAGAAAATGATATTTGTCATATGCGTAGCTATAGTCGATTGCTTTATTGTTGTCATTAATGTTTACTCGACTACTGCTACAGTGCCACACACATGCACACACAGTGTCACACACCCACACATGAACACTACCCCCACACCCACGAACACAACACCCACACCCACACACTCACACCCACACACACACACACACTGACACACACACACACACATACACACTGGCACGCACACACACACACACACACACACACACACACACACACACACACACACACACACACACATACATAACACACATACAGATGCATACATACATTGGCACACACACACACACACACACACACACACACACACACACACACACACACACACACACATACAAACAAACAAACAACATACACACACACACAAACAAACAACATACACACACACACAAACAAACAACATACACACACACGTGCACACAAACAAACAACATACACACACACATCACATACACACACACACACAAACACACATACACACAAAACACACACAAACATTCACACAACACACACACAACACACACACGCACGTATGGTACAAGTCAAAAGTAACTTACAGTCTCACATGCGATCGTTTGCACGATCAGGCAATAATCGCACGAGACTACCACAATCAAAATCACGAGATCGTGTACAATATTCGCGCAAATCTTGAGCACAAACATCTTCCTCTTTAGCCATAGTCATGAGAATTACAAGCATTCTCTCTGAAAAACACGCAGCTCCAGATTGGGCAGGCATCTTTTCCAACAGTTTTGACTTTTCGTTCAGTCAGTTTGTCATCCTGAGCCATAGCTTTGTATAAAAATATTTACATGCAGGCGTGTCTGTCTTTCGCAGGTGAGTTATGTCCAGTTTTGGCCATAACTCAAAATGGCTGCCCTTTTGGAAGCATTCAAAATACACGCTTTGTTTTGCTTTCTGCATAAGATTATGGTGACATTTACTAGTTCTTTTGTATTCTGAACATATTGAAGTTATGTTGGTACACTTTTAACGATTGTCTACGACGACTTGATCCCGCTAACAGCATTTTTTAGGTACTGTAAAATCAAGAAAACGGCGAAGAGGCGGTGGTAAAAATCTCAGCTTCTGAACACACCAGTAAGTTCAAACAACTCCTTAGGTTCAATAACTAACTGAAAGATTCCTGGAGCCTGGTAGCTCAAAGCACGGCTGTTATGTCCAGGGGTTTACTTCCTTTTCTGAGGTCTCAAGCCACAAAACACGGGGCATAACTCGAACGGTAAAAGGTACAGAGCTCCAGGAATCTTTCACCGTGGTTTCGACTATTGGAAACACGATGGACCTACTCACGATCCTCCAAGTTGAGATTTTTACCACCGCCTTTTTTAAAGAAATTTTCCGCTCGAACACAACTCTTCTTGAGCCTGTTGTCACATGCTGTCATCTGTTCTACGAAAGCGTTAGGTCATATTTTTTGTATACTCGCGCATTCGTTCCGTTTGAACATGATGTCTTCACCAAAATCAGGCTATCTGCGCGTGACAAACCCTTGTGGTTACCGCTATAATGAAATTCATTGCGCAAAGCCGTATAACGTTACATTTATGGCTGGATTCGGACATAACACACCTGCGTTGGTCTTCCCAAACACTTTCTGTTCTTGACCATCCCTGTCGCTTGGTGTTTTGTGATAGTACTAGAGTAAAAACGCCAATTCGTCCAGATACAAATTTGGCCACCCGATACTTCATACCGATAAAGGCTATGAACTTACAACTCCTGTCAACCATAGCCCTCTATGCAGTGGTAGGTAGAAGTTTCTAGCCAGATGTTTGTGAGCCATCTGTGATCATGCATGTCGTGAGTTCATACGAGTCCTCACGTTTAATTAACCTTTGTATCATCGAAGAATCAACTTTACAGCAAAATTTCCTACCAATCATTCGTTCCAATTCAGCCGAAGAAAGCTCATTGTCCTTTTTGAGCTCCTCATTCATGAATTTGGCTACTTTTGTTGTGATGCTGCTTGGTCGGCCGCTACGTTGTCAATCCTCTCCAAAGTATAGCAAAACAGCCATCTTGATCAAATATCCACTTACTAGTTCACACTTTGATTGCGAGCGGTAAGTGCAAAATTTTATACAATTATCACATACTTGCACGAGTAAAAACAATACTTGCAGCATGTTTGAATGTAGTTTGACTAGAAACTTTCACCCACCACTGTATGTACTGGTAGCAGTTAGAAATTTAGGTGCTTTTGTTGTCCATTTCAGGAATAGGAGCGATTCATCTCCTGTGGCCAAATAAATGAGTACCGTATATCTTCTAATTTTTCGGCAAGGCAAAGTTCAGAAAAACAACGTCATTTAGAAGAAGAATAGCCTTTTAGCCAAGCCTGACGAAATATTAGAAGCATGACGAATAATTAGAAGTCGCAGGAGGCCATTTTTATATGGGTAATACAAATGGCCGCCTTTAGTTTGAGCACAATTGCTGCTGTTAGAGGATACCCTGTCTATAAGGATAGTTGGGAACCAAGCGTTAGTGACGAGGAATTGGAAGAGTGACGAGGATTTAGAAGACGAATAAATTCAGCAAGAATTAGAAGAAAACTGCAACGTTTGTCTCAACTGCCGAAAAATAAGAATGCCAAAAAATTAGAAGATATACGGTATTTGGCCACTTATATGTAATATGTATCTACAGTTGTTTTCTCAGCTGATTCAATTCGGAAGGTTCTGAAACATTCACGGCAAATCACAATGTATATCCCCTAGTTTGCTATAAATTTTCAGCTCCAAAGTGTTCAAGTAGGTTAGATTAAAACAGATGATGTTGCATACGCTTGAAATCTGGACTTGTGCAAACTCATACTCACGAGAATGTGAGTTCACCGCGTAGGGTGGTAACCTAGAACTATAGACACTGTGCCAGAGAACTTTTTGCACTATTGTGAAAAGCTCCTGCATGCATGTTGCAATATATACTTATAATTTTAAGACCATGCATTGTAGACACAAGATTTTTATAGGTTGTCAAGAATTAGCTGATCTACATAAAACTACTGTTAAATGTGCGTGATCATGGTACGCACCTCATTGCAACATGCATGCAGGAGCTTACTCAAATAGTGCAAAAGGTTCTAGCATAGTGTCTATAATTCTGGGTTACCAGCCTATGCAGTGAATTCATGTTCTTGTGAGTATATATATTAATCTAAATATGTACCATATTTGTTCGAATAAAAGCCGGGCTCAAATAGAGGCCAGGGCTTCTGTTAGAACAAATACGGTATATGCATTTGCACAAGGCCAGATTTTTAGCATGCATATAATCAACTCTCTCTCTCAGACACACACACACACACACACACACACACACACACACACACACACACACACACACACACACACATACGTACACACATACATAGACACACACACACACATACACACACACACACACACACACACACACACACACACACACACACACATACGTACACACATACATAGACACACACACACACATACACACACACACACACACACACACACACACACACACACACACATGCACACACACACATGCACACACACGCGCGTGCGCACGCACACACCCACACACCCACACACCCACACACCCACACACCCACACACTGTGCCTACTGTATATGTGGTGGTACTGGTAGATTGTTATGACATTGACAGTACTTGTCTGTAAATGCACCAATAATTCTTTAATGCTCTGAATCCTCAAATAGCAAGCATAATTGGGCCGTAGAAGTACTCTTTTATATGCAGATAGCCTTAATTTGAGTGCTCAGTACACTAATTCCTGCAAAACAGACATTCATTTGCCATTTTGTCCTTCTTCAGGGAGTTTTTTGAGCACTCATGCAAGCTATAACCACGTCTAGTACTTTCGTTGCAACTGTAGGCCATGCAATGTTCAGGAATGAATGCAAAGCCTTCTTTACTAATTTCTAATCGAATTTGCTCGCCTGTATTTCGGAAAGTTGCTATCTAATACCATACACACATGTATCAACTATTTCTTTTGTGACATAATTGTGTGTCATAGGGCAAGATGGCTCTCGATCACAAAATAATGACGGAAAGTAGCCGATTTTGAAGCATTTATGAGCATTTGCAAAGGATTTTAAAGTTACCACTGTTATTTCTACCAAATTTTCATCCATTAAGTGAGAAAAGTTTTTTGCTGTCATTGGCCCTTTAAACAACATGCGCAAATACATAGTTACATTAGAAAAGTCATTATTTGGCTTAGGGGAGAAATTAGTATTTTCTTCCTGCCTGTGAGGCCCTCATGCATTCAACAAAGCTTAAGGATTAGCTTGCAAACACCACAGAATCTGCAGTTGTGTATACTGTAATACAATGAGTTATCGTGAATTAATAAAACACAATTCTATAATTACCTCACTGTACTGTTTGTATTTTGATCATGCACCCAGCTTTGAAAGTGTTGTGATTTTACCACATGCCTTAAAACCATTTGCAGGCCCCATTGTGACCTATTCTGGCCTCCGTTTGGACATAACATACTCGAGTAGGGGTGGTGAATTTTAGTGAGAATATGGTAAATGTATATAAACTTGGGTCATTGAAGGGTTTGTTATAGAGATATGCTCCACGGTCATTGTACATATGCATGATTTATCTTATTGTCTGTATTTTATGTAGTCTGACAAAGATGAGGCACTGAAGATTCTGACATCAGTATTAAAATCGACAGGATTAAGACATTTGTCAGTACACATTCTAGCTGCTTGGAGCATGAGATCGTAAGTACAATAAGATACTTGCCAGCTACAGTACAGGTTAAAGTTTTTTGCGCTATTTTGGAAAATCTTGTGCAACCCACTCGTGTGATAGTGCATGATATCGAGCAAATATTGCGTGATCATGCAAGACTGCCCTTCGAGATTGCGTGCGAATAGCAGACTCTTATAGAGATATGCTACTTTTCTACTCTACTTGGTCACTACTTTTAATCATCACTGTATATATTGCATATAATAGTGATATGTAGTGACCGAGTGCCAACAGGAGGAACTCTGACCTACTCCCAAGCTTTCTTGAGTATTGACATCTTTTAGACTCTTATAGGCGATGTTCACTATACTAGAAATAGAAAGATTTCTAAATTGCAGAGGCCTGATAAAAGTAATATAAATACTATAACGGCAACTTTGCTTTGATTTTGTTTGATTTTCATACAAATAGTACCATAAATCATGAAAGACACAATTGTATAAGTGCTAGTATATTCTTACTATGGAATCTATGAATTCGTAATGTTCTAAGTGCAATATGTTGTGAATAGCACCAAACCGCAATCTATTGCATACACAATCTTTTCATGACTTACGGTACTTCTTCTAAAGTGTTTTTTATAACCGTACTTTTGAGTGGACATGTGCATCAAACAGTAGCTAGTACCACCAAGGGATGGTCAGGAATAGAAAGCGCTTGGAAAAACCGAAGACAGAAATGCCTGCATGTACACATTTTTGTACGAAGCTATGGCTCAGGATGGCAAACTGACTGAATGAAAAGTCAAAACTGTT
The DNA here is from genome assembly GCA_963170055.1 of Halisarca cf. caerulea. Classification (NCBI taxonomy): domain Eukaryota; kingdom Metazoa; phylum Porifera; class Demospongiae; order Chondrillida; family Halisarcidae; genus Halisarca; species Halisarca cf. caerulea. Next base: position 135,844 of record CAUJGJ010000003.1, read on the forward strand.
GGGAAAGATGACCATTTTCGGAGCATTGTGTTTTTCAGAGAGAATGCTTGTAATTCTCATGACTATGGCTTAATATGAAGATGTTTGTACTCAAAATTTTGTACGCATATTGCATGTGATCTTGTGATGTCGCTCGTGGTAGTTTCGTGCGTTTGTTGCATGATTGCACAAACGATCGCATGTGAGGCTGTAAGTGTTATTTTTGATTTGTACCATATATTGTATATGCAGTGATAATTTAAAGTAGTGACCGTGTGCCTACAGGAGTAACTTTGACCTACTCCCAAGTATTCTCCAATATTGACATCTTTTTAATTAGTGCATGTGCTGGAATTTATGTTTGGTAAGATGGTGGTCTGTTAACACCCTCCTTGTATTGTTAGTGGGAAGTATCTAGCTATTGGGAAAGTTTTCAGTTTCATTTTGAAATTTCAGAGAATGCCTGGTCTTCTGCGTTCATACGCTCCTCAGAGAATAGTATTTCTTATAACAGAAGGGAAGTCCATTAAAGAAATCACTGGATTCTGCACGAAGATTTTCTGTATCATACAAAACAAAGCAATACTAGCAGAACACTCAAACTCCCCTTATCCGGACTCCCAATATCCGGGCACCTCTGTTTACCGGGCAGGTTCCATATGAATGAATCTAATCATAGGGTCTATGATCTAATCTAGATTTCTATTATCTACGATCTAATAGGGTGCCTAAAATAGTAGCCACTTGGCTAAAGGCTTCTCCTGTCAATATAAGCTTACCTAACCTAATAATAATAGCGTGTAGTAAGAGCTCACTCTGAAAAGATGGCGGAATCTAGTAACCTAGTATGTATGATCGGCATACGTGGTAATGTATGCCAGATCAGCTGCCAATCGTGATAGTATGTTCGTATATATTTGTAATATCCGATCACATGCGACCCGGAACAAAAACTTGAACTACAAGTCAATTCAAAATTATTATCACTGCTCTGACAACTGAACTACTACTACAACAACTGAACTCCTAAACTAAAATAAACCGTAGAAAAAGCAGCATGCAGCTAACATAAAAGGTACCTCACACATTAAACAATCAAGACAAAACACTCAGTACAATCAATTACTAAATGGAAATTGTCCTGTCATGCAGACAGATATTGCACTCCTCCTCCCTTAGAGTGAACTAATATCTTAAACGAACGGGGGCCTGTCGGATCCTGGTCGACCGTCTACAGGTTGTATTAGTGACAGGTTCAACCAAGGCAGAGTCAGGAGCTTCCCAAGTGGTGACCATTGTTGAAGGTAAATCCAACAGCGCACAATCTGAATCAGAATCCAACAATTTAGATGATCCACGGGAACTCGTGCGGTCTTCAACGTGATCCAAGTGACGGCGAATGACCCGGCCATCCTCCAACTGTAAGTCCACCATGGATTGCCTGTAATGTTGCGTAACAATGCCAGACAACCATCGTTGGCCACCAGTAAAATTATGAACAAACACTGAAGCTCCCTCGGAGAAACTTTTCTCCTTACAAGATACATCCCGATATTCCTTTTAATTGTTTCTCTTGTTTACAAACCACACGTGCTCCAACACATGGACGCATGAGATCCAATTTGGTCCTCAACTGTCGGACCATCATCAACTCAGCAGGAGAGACTCCTGTAGTTGTATGCGGAGTCGTCTTGTAATGAAACAAGAAGTTGAAAAGTTGTCTCTCGAGATCATTGCCCATTCCTTTCTTCATGCTGTTCTTAAATGTTTGGACAGACCTCTCGGCCAGACCATTAGAAGAAGGATGGTACGGTACAGATGTCACATGGCGTATCCTGTTGCCTTTCAAACAATCTTCAAACTCCTTACTTACAAATGCTGATCCATTATCCGAAACAAGTAGCTCAGGTAATCTGTAGATGGCAAACATTCTTCTTAACTGCATAACAGTTGCACGTGAGGTAGCTGCTAAAACCATTTCTATCTCTAACCACTTGGAATGTGCATCAGACACCACCCAAAACATCTTGCCCATGAAAGGCCCGGCATAATCAACATGAATACACATCCAAGGTCTTGTTGGCCATTCCCAAGGATGCATTTTAGTGGCTGGTGTATTCTTTTAATTCTGCTGCCAATCGATACATCCACGCACCTTACTCTCAATGTCCTGGTCAATCCCTGGCCACCAAACTATGCTTCGAGCAATAGCTTTCATGCGAGTCATCCCAGGATGGCAAACATGTAATTCCTCCAGGACTTGATGTTGTGCTCTCTCTGGAACAACAATACCTGAACCCCACAATACACAACCATCTTGCACTGACAACTCATCTTTTCTCCTGTTGTAGGCTTGGAACTCCTCCTCTTCTTGTGATTTCCATCCTGATCTGAACAGTTTGCTAGTACTGGGTCCTGGGTAGTCCATTTCGCAATTTCAGCAGCTGAAATGAGTGAAGACTGAAGAGTTTCCATGAGTAATACAAGTTCACCTGGTACTGGGACTGTTCTTGGCGCTTCAGACAAGGGTAAAGGGCTCAACTAATCAGCATTCTTGAGATTTGTACTTGAATGATAAACAATGGAGTAATCATACGCACCAAGGGTCAGAGCCCAATGTTGGATCCTTGCTGATGGCTTTTTCTCTGAGAACAAATGTTGAAGCGGCTTGTGGTCTGAGTGGATGACAAACTTCCTGCCGCACAGGAACTGGTGATACTTCTTTACCCCCAACACTATCGCCAGAGCTTCTTTATCCAACTGTGAATACTTTTTCTCAGTAGCACTCAGCGATCTAATAGCATAGGCAACTTGTTTGAATGGCCATCTTCAAACTTATGCATCAGAACTGCTCCCACCCCATATGGCGAGGCATCACACTCCAGATGTGGCTCTGGTTAAAGTGGGCTAACACTGGTGAACACGTCAATGCTGCCTTTGCATTGCTGAATGCTTCTTGTTCCGCCTGTCCCCAAGACCAACTTCTTCCTTTCTGTGGCAGGGCATAGAGAGGAGCTAACACACTGGAAAGATTACATAGAAACTTAGCGTAGTAATTCACCAACCCCAAAAATGACCGATCGAAGTTGCTGAGCATCCCTTGGAACTGATGCTTCTGCAATAGCTCTGATTTTCTCTGTGGCAGGGTAGGTTCCTTCTTCTAAAATCTGGTGACCTAAATACTCAACTGAAGAGAGCATGAACGCACATTTCCCCTCTTTCAATCGAAGGCCAGCATTCTCCAATCGGCTCAGAACCGAATCCAGTCTCTGTATGTGCTCCTCTTCTGTTCTTCCCGTGATCAAGATATCATTGATGTACACGCAGAATTGTTGTATACCTTGCAGGATGTTCTCCATCACTCGCTGAAAAATGGACAGTGCTCAAGCAACCCCAAACGGAAGGTGCTTGTACTTGAACAAACCCTTCTGTGTGTTGATGGTTACCAGCTGCTGAGCCTCGTCTTCCAAAATAATTTGCTGATACGCATGTGCCAGGTCTAAATTGGAGAATCTTTTGCCTCCTGCTAGTGATGACAGTAGATCCTCTATACGAGGGAGAGGATAGGTGTCGATCTTGGATGCCTGGTTGATGGTGACTTTGTAGTCCCCACTAATGCGAATGGATCCATCGGCCTTCACGATGGGGACTATGGGAGTGGCCAAATCTGAGAACTCCACTGACTCAATGATGCCCTCCTTCTCCATATGCTCCAATTCCAAATCAACCTTCTTATGCAAGGCATATGGTACCGCTCTAGCTTTACAGAATTTTGGGTAGCCTTTGGATCAATGCAAATTTTGGCTTTCATTCCCTTGACTTCTCCTAACTTGTCGGAAAATACATCAGCGTGTTTCTCCAAGACTTTTTTCAGGGCACTGGGTGTGCTGATGTGATGTAAACTCCTCCAATCTAACTGTAATTGACAAGGCCAATTTCTTCCGAAGAGACTTGGTCCCTGACTGGCAACCACCAACAGATCTAGCTAGCTCTTCCTGTTGTTCGCCATGCCATACCAATGCAGACAAGATCCCAAGAAGCACTTTCAAAGGCTTGCCCATATATGTCCTCAGTAATTTGTCAGATGGTTTCAATGGGGGCTCTTTCGTGCCCTACAGCTCTTTGAAAGTTGCTTCGCTGATTAGAGAAAGTGAGGCACCTGTGTCGACTTCCATTTGAAGGCTGATTCCATTTACCTGGACACTTACAGATATGGGCAGATTTGCCTGGAGGCTACACGATACAGCGAGTATCCCTCTTCAATGACCCTATCTGACTCTTAAATGCTGTCTTCCACAGCTTGATGTGTCTGCTGGGCCTTGCAGCCTGCTGATACACCTGATCCTGCTTTGCTGCGGTTCTCCCTTGTAGATGATGGTGATTTTCCTTTGCTACGGCATGATTTTGCTATATGCCCTTTCTTTCCACAAGCACGACAAATCACGCCCTTGAACCTACAGTCCTGAGGCTTATGTTGGGTGCTACCACATCGACAACACAGTGGCAATTGGGACAATTAGTGCCAGGATGTTTGATGTACTGCCAGAATCTGCAAGGGCTTTAGTTTTAAACCACCCTGTAGGTCCTTTGCATTCCTGTCTGCAGTTTCCACTGCCTGGCTGAGTTCGAAAGCTCTCTTTAACGTAAGGTCAGGTTCGGCGAGCAACCTGCGTTGTATGTGGCCATCACGGATACCACAGACCAATCTTTCCCTCAGCATTTTGTCCAAGGTGTCGTTGAATTTGCAGTGCTCCGACAAAAGCCTCAGTTCAGCCACGAACTCAGCCACCGTCTCTCCCTCTTTCTGGTTTCGAGAGTTGAACTTAAAGCATTGTGCTATTGCTGATGGAGGTGGGTCATGGTGTTCCTTTACGGTACCAGCTTGACCAGCACTTCGAAAGATTTGGCGGTTGGCTTCCCTGGGGCTACCAAATTGCGTATCAACTGGTACGTGGATGCTCCGCAGACGTTAAGTAGAACTGCTCGTTGTTTACCGTTATCATTGATCCCGTTAGCCATAAGATACTGCTCAAGTCATTTGGTGTACGAAATCCAATCTTCCTGATCCCTGTCAAAAGCTGCAAATGTTAACGAAGTACTTGCTGCCATTGTTCACCTCGTCGCCAATTTCTTCTGTAATATCCGATCACATGTGGCCCGGAACGAAAACTTGAACTACAAGTCAATTCAAAATTATTATCACTGCTCTGACAACTGAACTACTACTACAACAACTGAACTCCTAAACTAAAATATACCGTGTAAAAAGCAGCATGCATCTAACATAAAAGGTACCTCACACATTGAACAATCAAGACAAAACACTCAGTACAATTAATTACTGAATGGAAATTGTCGTGTCATACAGACAGATATTACAATATTGTAATGTACTCTATACTGTATGAGTAAAATGTACATGTATATTCCCAGTTACGGCTGTTTCTGAGTTACGGACAGTGTCCGGTCCCAAGGTGCCCGGATAAGAGGAGTTTGAGTGTACAAAGTGGTGCAAGGGGATATTCAAGCCACACAATTCCAGCAATAGATCTGTGACCCAAAACTACATTCGATCCACTATCTACATACAATATAAGGGTTGTACTTGTGTGATGAGGTGTGGGTAACGGCGGCCTTCTAACTACTGTAAGTACGTACATTGTAAAATGTCTTCCTTAATATGTGAGCCTAAATTAGTGTGGTGTCTTAGTGAGTTTTGTGTATACATGGGTGTTATGACATGAGATTTATCTTCATGCAGAGATCCTACCATGGAGACTGATTATTTGCAGGCGATTTATGAAGTAGCTAAAGAGAAAAGAAGCGATGTCCTTGTGCAGAACATAATGGCTTATAGGTATGCTTAAATTCCATTGTATAACTTGTATTAAAGTCTGTGACTGGTTATTCTGTATGTTGTAGGGAACTTGTGTCTCAAAACGGAGACTTAAGCTATCTGTTGGAAGCTACTGAACATTTCATTCAAAAATTTAGATATCCTGTAGACCTTGCTTTTTGGAGTGAGTTACATGTAATTGTAAATATTGTCTACTCTTATGCTGTCTTCGAAATTGTTTTTCTAGCATATACACTCAGATTCCTGCGAAAACAAAATACATGGCGTACTGTATATTATTTTTAAGCTTAAAATAATCAATTCAAACAAAAGCAGCTATAGCAAGGGACATTCACTAGTGTAACATCATCTCCCTTTTCCTCAGTCTTTTGATCAATGTATGAGTCACATTTTGAATTGCCAGCCTCATCATGAGATATCCACAGATCAAGTATTGCATATGCACTGCTTTGCTCATGTAGAAGTGTTTACGTGCTTTCAAAAGATGCAAACAATCCAAATTAATTTATCTAAAACTTATGCAAGGTGGTTATTAAACCTTTTTAAAACATAGAACATTATCATAGTGTCCTAAACTCGCTTCACAAAAACCCACTTTAATTCCATTAGAGTTACTAGGGGTGAAGGCGGCCTTCGGCCTCCTCACCCCTAGTTCAGGTGGCGGGTGCACCCCTTCTATCGAGTGAAGAGGTTGTATCAAGTGAATTAATCAATCTATTTGAGTGTAATGTCAAGAATAAGCTCAGAGTAAGCTAGTTAGTTACATGGGTGCAACTCGTATGTCAAGTGTATAGCAGTTACATAAAGTGCAGTTCATGCATTCAAAATTGCTTCAAATTTGCTTTTAAGTATCACATGTACACACACACGTGCGCACACACACACATACACACACACACACACACACATGCACACACACACACACACACACACACACACACACACACACACACACACACACACACACACACACACACACACACACACACACACACACACACACACACACCATGTACACATGTACTCACATACACACACACCACACACATGCACGCACGTGCACGGGCACATATATACACATACACACACCTGTCACACCTCTCTCTCCCTCCCTCCTTCATTCCCTCACTCCCCCTCCCTCCTACACACGTACACTCATACACACACGTCTCTCTCACCCCTCTCTCTCCCTCCTTCCCTGGCCTTCGATCCTTTTCTCCCTCCCTCCCTCCCTCCACACACGTACACACATACACACGTACACACGCACACATACCTCTCATACCTCTCTCTCCCTCCCTCCCTCCCCTTCCCTCTCTTCCTTCCTCCCTCCCTCCATCTCTCTCTCTCTCTCTCTCTCTCTCTCTCACACACACACACACACACACACACACACACACACACACACACACACACACACACTCCACACACATGTACACACATACACACACATGTCACACACACGCATGCACGCATGCACAAACACACACACACACACACACGCACACACACACACACACACACACAAACTCATGCACATGCACGCACAAACACACACGCACACACATACATAGGTACACGCACACACACACACATGCACACACACACACACACACACACACACACACACACACACACACACACACACACACACACACACACACATACATACATACACACACACACACACGATCACATACACACGCAGACACACACACGTACACACACCTCTCACACATCTCTCTCCCTCCTTTCTTCACTCCCTGCCTCCCCCTCCCCCCCACATGCATACACACATACACACACACTTCTCACACCTCTCTCTCCCCCTCCTTCCCCCTTCCTTTTCTCCCTTCTTTCTTTCCCCTTCCTTTTCTCCCTCCGTCCCTCTCTTCCCCCCACACACGTACACACACGCACATGTACACACACACACACATATACGCACACCATACACACACGCATGCGCGTGCACACACATACACCCACCCACACACCTACACACACACACACACACACACACACACACACACACTGCACCACATCCCACCGCAATTTGCTATATGGATAGAATTAGAGTATTGTGCCACACATACTTGTTGCATTGGTGTTATAGCCCAATTTTCATTGTCTGTGTGTGTTTTCCGTCGTGTTTATGAATCAGTAATTTTGTACAATGTTCAAGTTTTGCCACGCATGCGTGTCAGCGCAGCGTATCGTGTATTCCCCGAAAAATTCCGTATACCGCACACATTGTTGAAAATGCCGGGCCGATTTCCCCGAGGCAGGTTATAGCCGCTCACGTTTTGAGGAGAGACCGCTTTCCGCTATATAGTTAATATCACTCTCAGACTGTCGTATCGATAATTTACGGTGGCCATAAATTGATCGCTTTCTTTTCCTAGGAGGAGTTACCGGACAAAGGATTGTAAAGGAAAGGCCGTATAATTGTCCGCTTTCGATCGTAAACTAAATATGGCGCCTCGTAGCCAAGTACGGGCAAATTTCTAAAATCCTTCATTTCGCAAGCAAACGGAGAGAAACCCCTTCGAGGTCACCCACTGAATAGCGCTAGGAACGTTGGTAAAAGTCCGCTGCGAATTCTTTGCACGGTTCGTTAGATTAGTGCGAACAAAATACCGGCCTACGTCCATTATAATAAGATAATAATATGCTGTAACTTAAGAGTTCATTTTTTTCAAGGATTGGTTCATATGCTTGGTGTTAGCACTTCTGATTTATCTAGTCTGTTGGCTTGTGATTCTCAATGGGAATAGAAATGGGTACTTTTGAAACAAAAATAAGTTCAAGTGTAAAATTAAGCAGGGCGATGTGCCCATAATGGGGCTGTTGAGAACACTGACGGCATGCGTATGCGAACACATACAGTACATGCGAACACATACAGTACATGCTTTAATGTATGCATGTACATATTTTTGTAGTTACACTTCACCTTTCTGTCTGTGAAATTTTGGGGGAAAGTCCTACAAGTGTTCAGTGGAACCTTCTATATAAGCAGGTACGTATTTCAGTTTAAGTTTGTTTTCCAAGATAAGGAATAGATTATTTCTAAAGATCAGGAGTATTTTTTGTAATGTAGATTGTTGCATGAAGCATAATTTGATGCATGCAGATTTTACATGCATTCATCGGTGTATGTATTGTGTAGTATTGTACAGTACTGATTAAAAGTAACTAACCTTGCAATACGTGTGTCAACTATGTGTACTCGCGTTGCGCGTGCAAGCCTCATACGAGTGATAGAAAATTTTCACCTTTTCAGGGATATTTCTAGAAAAAAATGCCAGGGGGGGCATATTGAAACTTGCTACACTTTAGGGGGGGGCTAGCCATGTACCCATCTGCTCACACACAGGGGGGGTATGGTCCATGTTAGGGGGGGGCAGAGCAACTTTCAGGGGGGTGAAGTGCCCCCCCCTGCCCCCCTCTAAAAAAAACCCTGCTTTTATATGGAAGAAAATGGTGACTATGGCGGGATAGGTCCTATTCAGCAAACTTATCTAGCAAAGTCTTCAAAGATCGAAGCAACTTTCTAAATATTTACATGAAAAAATTGTCCGCCTTTGGTAAGAAAGATTTGGTTAGTCCAGGAGATTTCCATCACTCGGTATCGCTTCACATTCAACTTAACCGTGACTTCTCCATCGATGATCTCCTCTAAACTTCCAATATTCCACTCGGTTCTTGTTTCATTTTATCCTTTATTCCAGCCACTCTACAAGTATTTCGTTCGCTTTCTGCTTTGGGCAGATTCGTGTTCCAAGTCACAGTAACACACGAATCAAACGAAATGCTCGCACTTCACACGTTATCTATGGGCACTTATGTATTAAAAGTGAGTGTGAAATTCCACACTTGTACGAGGCACAAGCGAGTCTTGCAGACTATCTGCGGATTTAGGGCAAGTTACTTTTAATCACCACTGTATATTGACTATATTACTCTCTCAACTGGTTAACTTTGTTCTGTATTGTTTTTAGGGTTGCACACCTATGAAAATATGTGAGAAAGACTGTACCATCCTTCAAAAATGGATTGTATTGGGACAGTGTGTAATTAAACAGGAGTATAGATTTGATCATCAAATTTTAAGTTTACTTGTTTCAAAGTCCTCCACTTCAAGCTTTACGTCTCTAAAGTGAGCATACCATAAGGCGTGAAACTCTGGTAAGGGGTTTTAACAAGCAATTTGGAAAATTTTGTGCTGTAATGCTAATTTTAATTTAAAATCTGCCCATACAATCACTTTGTTATTTTGCATAGGAAATGGTGGCAGAGGAATGACCCAGCTGGGTAGAACTGTGGGATAAATCCTCTGTTGGATCGTAAAGAATATAACCTTTTATTATAATCACATGTCAAATTGCCAAATTTAATTTTGGTCAATACCATCTGGAGATGGATTTGTTACAAATAAGACTCACCAAAATTCCCCCCCCCCCCCCGTATATGGTAACTAATTTTCTCAGTTTTAAGTGCTAGTAGTATAATTGTGACAGTCACGCCACTAGCACTTGTATAATTGCATATTTTCACTTTTTGATTTCAGAATAATTGTTGCTCAATTTAATGAAGTAGCCATGAAGACGCCTGGTCAGGTGCATCATTTCCTGAAGACTTTGAGAAAAAATACATGGTTTTCTAAACTCACCTTTGCAAGGAAAATAATATTGGAGGTTGGTTGTATTGCTGTGGTACAAATGTAGTGTATACAGACAGGAGATGTGTCTCAAATAAGGTGACTTTATTTGAAAATACAGTGCGCAGATGTGACATGTGCGACATGTGCAGTATTACCAAAATGGACGCCCTAAAGTCGGCTGAAATCTACCCCCTCCTTTCTTGTATTTAGTGTACTTATGTAATACAAAAGCATACAAAACATTGATAAGACTATTCAATGTTACAACAGTTCACTTAGCTTTGTTGTCAATACTTTGCAAAGCCGAAAAAACGATCACAGATTCGGACTTTAAAAATAACTTTAGTGCAAAACCCGGTCATGTAAACCATCGTTTAGAACAGCCATACTTTGGCAAGAACATTCTAACATCAATATCTAAATTTTCACCGCTGTCTAACTTACCATTCTCTTTCGTTCCTGAGATGTCCATCAAAATGTTCTTTTTGACACAGAGTAAAACCACAAACTTGTGCACATGTCGGGAATGGAGCATGCTATCAAAATTGACAGCGAAGAAAATTTAGTTTACCTATCGTGATCTAACTCCCGCTACATGGCTCCTCTACACAACCGTTTAGATGACTGGGTTTTCGAAAGAATTTCACTCGTTGCAAAAGTCTCTCTTTCGCCGTTTGTCACAAGGCAGTCACGCAATATGATGATGTCACCAACTGAAGATAACGATCGGTGAAATCGATCTTTCTTCTAGCACGAACGAATTACTATTAGAATGTTTTGAAAACACGAAATGTGCAGACCATTGCGATATTCGATACAATTCACTTCAGTTTGAGAACAAGAAGGGCTACATTTCAAGCGACTTCATAAACATTCATGTGACTAACGCATGTACATTAGTAAAACATGATATTATTTAATCAAATTCCTTTGTAAACCACACAACGCTCCTCTGTTTACGGAATAGGCACATGTTATACCTGCGTGAGACCTCTACAATTCAAACACTTTAAGATCAAGCCATTTGCTGTCTATGATGTGTTAAGAACAGCGGCTAATTGATGACATTACAATATCCACAATCCGAACGAGCAACGGGTGGTTATACGGTACTTTTCTTAATAAAGTGAACGATGTCGCTCTGTCGGTCGAGTGACCGACCGGAATCTGTCGATTGTCTGAGCGCTGTCTGTCGAGGCGTTGATCGGTATTCGCCAGGGTGTTGACCGCTTCGTATCGACGCGTTGACCAGCGACATAGATTAAAATAGTAACAAGTAACATCTTTCTACAATAATTTTGGAAGATCTTCCAGAGAGGTTTCATCGTCCTGCTCCATATGAGAATCTACCAATTTAAGAATGTTTGAGTTTTTCTTGGACTTCGTACCCGTTCCTGGCTTTCTAAGGATGCTTCCTCTTTCTTCGTACCGCTTTAGAAAGCTACATATCCCCGACTTGGTTAAAGTGTGGCCCTCTTCGCCCAGAAAATCTACAATCCGGCGGTAAGACTTCCCTTTGCGCTTAAAAAGCAAAATTCGTCGAACAATGTAGCGCGATCGAATACGCCATTTTCTAAAACTTAACTACATTCACACCAAAGTAAACATTACGTAATGATGACTGTCGAGTGGCTTCCACTGACCGTCGAATGGCCATCGTGTGCCTGACCGTCGTCTGTCGCCTCGTTGACCGCCGGTCGAACGCGTGATATCGTTCACTATATTATGAAAAGTACCGTAGATACCCTGTGTGGCAAATTATGTGTATGTACTGTACGTGGGGTATATATATGTAGACAAAGTCTGAGCTTCAAGTTACATGGAAAAGCAAACATTTTCACTGAGCACTATTAACTTGAGACTTACAGCAACTTACTGCTTATCTAGCTCATGCACTAGCCAACTGAACAATAACACAATAGAACCTGAATTACATATACTAAACAATCCTACAATAGTTGATCTACTCACACATAACCATTTAACTAAAGTAAGCAATATTATCACCTGTGCCTGTTAATTTGCCGCTATCAACATATATAATGTTGATTTCATTGTTCTAAAGGAGATCGTTTTCAAACAGCCCCTGCAATTGTGTATGCAGAAGCTGGCAAAGAATAGTGTCCCTAGGTACAGTGGTGAAAAAAGTCACGCATCAAAATAATGTGAACCACTTGCAAGTAGCAGATTTTGGTCCTATTACTCGTACGTGATTTATACTTATACACATATACACAATTTGTATTGAGTATATGTGATTACAAAGTACTTGCCTGTGCATGATACCTTCACTATCATGCAAAAAGGGATTTGAAGAAAGACATTATTGTGGACTACACATGCTAGGAAAGAAGGGGGGAAGGGAAAAGGCAGTTGAACCGGACCGGAGCCAGCAACCTCCAGACCCATAGTCGACCCTTTGGCAGCTGAACCACTGGTCACCACCAACAGGCCCTGATCCATTCCCTCCTCAAGTACTGATGTAGGCGTGCTCTATCCAGGGCCTCCTTTAAAACTCCCACACCAGGCACTGACTAATCAGTGACAACTCCAAAATGCTAACTAGAAAGTCTAGGTACCATGGTTGTGCAAATGAAAGACATTATTGTGGACTACACATCATAGGAAAGGAGGCCCTGGATAGAGCATGCCTACGTCAGTACTTGATGAGGGAATGGATCAAGGCCTGTTGGCAGTGACCATTGGTTTAGCTGTCAAAGGGTTGGCTATGGGTCAGGAGGTTGCTGGCTCTGGTCCGGTTCAACTACCTTTTTCCCTTCCCCCCCCCCCCCCCCCTTCTTTCCTACCATGTGTGGTCCACAATAATGTCTTTCATTTACGCAACCATGGTACCTAGACTTTCTAGTTAAGGGATTTGAAGAGAAGTCGAAAATGCCAAGAAAATTGTAATCAAGCAAACAGAGTCTAGGAATGTTGGAAAGTGGCACTAAATAAACATAAACGAACTCTCCAAGAGGTTGTAGTCAGAGATTTTGTTATCAACTCAGCCATAGATGATGGACTAAACGCAAAATGGTACTGCAGCAAGGTTGTACAGTGCCAGTCAAAAGTAACGGAACGATTGTCACGTGCACAAAAATGGTGGATTGTACCCCTTCGATAAAAGTAATTAGAAATCGCCCGGGGGAGTATTTATTAGCCCATTTAGTTTCTTAAACTTGTCAACATAAGTTTTGAGCTATTAGTAATTGTGTGTTCACCTTCTTCTTCTTTTAAAATTTGCAAACGATTAGAAATAACTTTCAAGAATTGGTTTGTGATCGCGGTCGACATGGTGTTACAGACACAGGATCTTCTCCGACAAAACTCTTCTTAACTCTTTAAAATTTGCTACTAGAGAAGATGACTAATAGGGCTACACCAGTGTTCCATTGGATGAAGATATGGAGATTGCACCGTCGAATCTAGAGCCTGAGTTTTGAGTGCAAAATTTCCGTCTAGATTAGTACGATGTGTGGCGACTTACAGCGCTTGTTTTCTTAAATCTATGAGGATTCTGGGTAAGTATTGGCTAATATACTATTTAAAATTACCCTAGCATAGTTCAGAGTCGTCGCTGCGTGCTATTCTTACCAACCTCCTACTCTACTTGTCGATTTTCGATCGCATACATGTCCGAACCACTGCTGTGCTTTATAGCGGAAATAATGCAGTCCCACAGATATTCTTCCTACTTCATTCACTTTGCATGGGTTCTAAAGGTATTTTAGATTAGTTTTATCCTTCATTCGTCTTCGAAATTTACATTTAATGGCGATTTCTGTGGTCCAACTTCGATCCGCTTGGGGAACTCGCGGATCTCCCGTCGATGTCCAGCACTAAATGGGGACATTTGCTGTGCTACTCGTTTATACGGGCCTGATTCATTTGGAAAGCGTCTCACATTTGACACAGTCACCTTCTTGCCTATGAATTTCTTCAATTCGGAGCTAATTTCTGGTACACTCGTAAAGCGCTTTGCTAAACTATTAGTCTCTACAAAGCAGCCTTTTGTGGGCAAAATCAGCCTCAACGATTGGAAGTTTTATCTCAATTGCAATCTTTGCAGCCATGCCCTAACGTTGAAACAATATCTTAGGCGTATGCATGGAGCAACGCACTTTATCAGCAATATTTTCATAGCTTCAGTTTAGCTCTCATAACGTTCAAATCGTAGAACGTTTTAATTTGCTCCGTAAAGGCATGGCAGTCAAGTTTTGAAGGCCTAAAAGTTTCAGATTCTCTGTCAAGGAAACCAGTCTATCATAAACAAAAGCTAAACTGTCGCAAAATTCCCCAGTAAAGGATTTATGGGCAACTTTTTCAGGTCTCTTCTCGGCGCCATTTTTACGCACGTGACAATCGTTCCGTTTCTTTTGACTGGCACTGTATAGTAAATCTCCTGGATTGGATGATTGGGCTCCTTTGAATAGTTTTTTCTCTGATGTTATTTGAAAGCCAAAAGCCAAATGGTTTTGTATCACTTTGATCAGGGACTGAACAGCAGGTAAAGAAGTTCCAACCTACACCAAATCTTACATACTCTTTTAAATCACTAAAAATGATCCCAAATAAAATTCTGAGTTTTAGAATGTTGATGGTGATGTCTAAGAGTGAAAGTATTGACAATTCAATGTAGAATGCCATTTTTGCAAAAAAAAAACAAGACAATTTATCCCCTACCAATAATTATTTATAGTTATATGAATTGTCACTTTAGCATGTTACATGCCTTACTCTTTTTTTTATCTCAGTAACTACAACTGGCCCAATCACTCCTTTCTAGCAAAGACAGAAAGCACAGACTTCCAACAAATCAGGACATCCCCTGTCTGATTAGACCCATTAACACTACACATTCTAGAAGTCACTTTATCATCTCTAATAGCATTTCGTTCTCTTTGCACAATTCTTAAGTGTAAACTATCCTTTGTCACCCATTAGCACCTGAAAACACATAATATATGCCGTTTGAGGACACAAGTCAATTCAACTGAATCCAAATTAGAACGATCATGAGATTTGAAGTCTGTATTTATCTTTGGGTTCTTATGTGCCCTTTTTCAAGTTTTTAATTCCAGCCACCATTTTAAGTAAGGAACATTCGGCTTTTGTACCCTTTTGATATTCAGTGAATGTGTAACTGCTGTGCAGAACATGAGAGAATATCAGCATGCTAGTTTTTATATTTGTGGTTTATGTTAGTAGCTTTTATTTGTTACTGTATGCACTGAAAGGTTGAAGGGACTAAAATTTGCAGACAAAAATAAGGATTTTTGGGCCGCCGGAAGGCGGCCCTATATTGTTTTTACTTTCACCGGAAGTGTCCGGAACGTCCGGAACGATGTTTATATATATATATATATATATATATATATATATATATATATATATATATATATATATATATATATATATATATATATATGTCAACAACATGGCGGACGCAAAGTTGGTACGTAATCTTTCGGCTATATTTCGGTAAAGTTCATTCATTTGCTCCTGATTTTATCAGCGAAGAGTCTTTTCGACCAGAAGAGTGCTTCGAAGTATTATTTTAGTCAATAACGACGATTTCCAAGCGATTCGAGTTTCCAGGGCCGCAGGCGGCCCACGAGTTTTTTAAACTCGAATCGCTTGTTATGGTTTTGCCACAATACAAGCTGAGTTATAATCTACACTAAATCATTCTTTCCATTGGTTTGATGCTAGGTGTGTTTCAAACCGCAACCACCCTCCTTTGAAAAGGACTTCTCTGTGTTTGTTTGAACTGTGCATTCATTTAACTTTTAGGAGATGTAGCCACCCCCTCCTTATACTCCATTGAAACTCAGCTATTCTCTCACAGGTTGGGGATTCTCAGTATATTCAGTACACGTTATTAAAAGTGACCTCTATGACATCCTGTGAATATTCTGTCATAATTATTTTTTGATCATGAATTGTATGACATGAGTTTCATATGTGATCATACTTAATATTTTTACTTTGTGTTTTCAATAGGGAGTACACTTTCTTCATGACACAGTAATGTTGCAGTATTATATTGGAGACAACTCTGATAGTGGATTTGTGAACGAGCTGGGAATTTGGTGGCGAGAATTAGTAAGGAAGTTTTACTTTCGTCTGCCTGAGGACTGTATTGCCTGTTATCAAGCAATTCAGTCAGTTTTGACTAACTCAGATTGTGTATGTTCTACAAAGATGATGGATGTTGTGAATAAAGAGGTACGTATGTGCTGTAGACAATACTTCTTGCATTTGACTGTTTGTTGACTGTGTTGTTGGTAATATTAGATACTTCAAAGAATGGAAAGTGAAAGCTTTGCGAAGGATGTAACTCTTGAGAATTTTTATCTACTATTTGAAGAAATTTCTTGCATATCTCAGCAGGTTAGTCTATTGAAGTGTGGTGAATAAATCACCATTTCCTTGGTGATTTTTCCTTCTTCCTGGTTTTACTGTATTTACCACACAATTCTGAAGTGTTTTAATGTACCATCAATAGCTTTTTGGTCATTTCATTTTATTGAATGGATTACCCCTGTTTGCAACATAGGCTCTCAATGCATGTTCAGCTAGGGTTTCAAACTTGGGACTGTCAATGCTATTCTTCTGTCTATTCACAAGTGGTTTGTGTGGGTTAGCAGCCCAACAGGAGTAGGGAGAAAGCTAACATTTGGTAAAACCAGTGGGACTCTGTAGAGAAATTTAGCCTCATGTGCTGCTAGGCAGGTTGACTAATCTTTTCCCTACATATGCCCAAGTCATATCACTGATTTGCATGTCAGAGCTGCTGTTACAGTAGCCTTCACCAGGGTTCTTCTGGTTTGGCCCTACTTGGGCATCCGTAGTTCCCCATCCTCTGGAAGTATTCCTTTTTAGCCTTTCTCTGCATAAATACAATTAATGTGGTTTATGGGAATCTTGAAATTGGAGAAAAGATAAAAGAATATTTCACCTACAACTCCTTGGAACTCCCTCAAAGATGACTCTGGTACAACCACTTGCTGTTATGCTGAAATGCTCTTCTATCAAGACTTGTTATAAGGATGGTGTTGTCTATGATTGAATCTTAGGAAAGTGTATCAAGAAAACCTCTGTCATAACTTCTTATAAAAAGGTCTTTTCTTCAATACCAATTTGGCCACTCCAGCCAGGACACTCCCTCAACAATAAGGACTATGATGGTCTTTGGGATTTTAGTTTCCTGCTGGGTGCTTTGTGAGGGAACATGCTAGCAACTGCTTTTGGTGCCATAAGCGACTTTTTGTACTTTGATGTGAGGGTGTTCAAACTTTCTGCACCATCCTACCACAACTAGACCATCCAGGCTGCGTATCGGAAGAACGAGAATGAGAAGAGAAGGCAGTATGAAAGATGTGTGATTGACATTGAGCATGGCTCTTTCACGCCCCTAGTAATGTCAACAACAGGTGGAATGGGTCCTTCAGCAAGCATTTTTTACAAGAGGTTGGCATCTATGATCAGCTCCAGGTGTTTGTCAACGTACAGTAAAACAATGAGGATGATCCGTTGCAAACTTGCCTTCTCATTGATTGATTCGGCACGCAGGTATGTTATGTCTGATTAGGACATAAATGGGACATAAAATAAAATGGCGGATGTTATCAGAGCACTGGAAATGATCATCTTGTTATCTGTCGGAAAGAATTGTGCAGCTCTAAGTGACACTTGGACTAACACTTGACCACGTCTACTTTGTATCTGATATAGACCTGAGTCTAATCTATGTTGTCATTTGACAGCATCTGCTACCCAATGAAGGAGGAAGATGACTGCACAAAAAAAATTCAAACAAAATTCCGGTCTGAAAAATTTTACCTTTTGAATTTGAAACTTTCACAGATTGTTATTAAAGAATTAAACTCTCAGAATTGAAAAATGAATCTTCGTACGTTGCTCCATTCGTTGCATGTCCAGCGTTTTGTGGCCGCATGGGTGTTTTTCTCAGTTTTCCTTGTGGATAACTTCAAATATTGAAGCCACGGAATGGAGCAGCGAAATTCATTTTCGATTTAGAAGGTACACTTTGTTGCACATTTTGAGCCTACTTTTTTGTACAAAAACCCTGATTTCTCCGACTGGAATTTGCAATCTTTGTGTTTTTACGTAGGCCTGATGAAAGGTCCACATGCAAAGACAATTTTTCAAGTACTGAATTAGCCTCTAGTCTACTCAGATACAAAGTAGATATGGCCTTGCTCTTGTTTAAGCATATTCCAGGAATGTACATCTCGTTTTGGCAGTAATTAAGGGGAGTTGTTTCTGTGCTTCGATGACGGCCGCCATTTTGTTTTATGTACAAATTGGACATAACCTACCTGCGCAGTGCTATGCTTGAGAGGAGCATGATCAACCACCTCAAGACTGGCAAAACTTGATTTGAAGGATACCCCCATTGATATAATTATCAATGAGGGTCGTCTCTAACACTCATGTATGTGTTAATGTTCTATTGTCACAATAGTGTTTCAATTTCCTATGTTGTATTATTGATATTTGCACAAAACAACTTTTCCATGTCGGATATTTGAATGTTTATTCCAGTCCTGAGTTTTTGAGCACTATTTTTTGGGATCTGTTTCCACCCTTCTGGCTTCCAAGAGGAAAGGCAAAGTAAATAACATGGAATAGTTAGTAATACTTCGCTATGGCAATATATGCGAAATAATGTTCTGGAAAGAAGCTTAAGAGTAGCATTGGTATGAGACATTTAAAATGGTAAACTTTGATATGTTCAAATGGATGTCTGCCTACTAGCAAAGTCCTTGTTTGATACTCTAAAACTTGTACAAGTTGAGAGAAGAATATGTAAAAAGGACAGTAATTTTCACACCTTGTAATTTGCACAGACATGTCCCACTTGTGCAATTTTCATCCCAAACATAGGTTGTTTGGTTTCACTATCATGTAAGGACTTTATGTCTTACTATCCTCTGTGAATCTCCACTGGGCAAATAGGTATTGGTTTCTCTTTATCATGACTCCCAAACCTTGAACAAATCTTTTATTGCTTTACACTCATAGTTTGCCAGTGATGTGGAACATTGTAGAAAAATTATACCAAATACTGGGGACTATCTATAATATTGATAATAATAATAATGTTTCTATTTACAAAATGTTTGTGGTATATATACTTTATTTACATGAGCAGTGACTTATTCGTGAAATTCATGAAAATGACATAATGCAAAAATGTTTAAATATACAGTATGTGATAATTACCACATTTTTCCTAGGGGAGTAACATGCTCACTGGTTTATGTTTTCACTGGTTCACGAGTCTCAGCTGAAGTTTAGAATAGCTTTGGGTGATAATATCTACTGTACTTTTCTGGTTTATTCTCAAAATATTACATGTATCTTTGGATACTGACACCCTTTGAGAGGCTTGTGAAGATTCTTTGTAAGTAGGTGACAAAAATGGGGTATATAATGATTATCTTCATTCTTACTGTCATTTCTACTGTCATTTCTTTCTGCCCAAATGACTAAGATAAATTCTGTGGGGTGAGAGGGGGGGGGGCACGAATGGATATATAGGTATAGCCTCATAATGGACCTCTTGGGCCCATTAACAGTATTTACCTATATTTTGATGGCGACTCTTTGAAAACATGTGTTCAAATGCTAGTGTGTATGTTTTGGGAAGTGTCTTAAAAAATAGCTTTCTAATAGCATATATTATCATGGAAACGGTCCAGTTATGCCAGGATTTTAGAATGTTAAAACATGAGTGTCTAACCTGCTGTGAATTTATGCTTGGAAAGTATTATTTCAAGCAAATACCTCTCTATAATACTCCTTGAATAGCATTCTGAAAAAGGCACTTTAAACTGAATCAGTGCAAAGTTAATCTTCGCCACTATGAGAAGTTTTCGTTGGGGATACTTACTGCAGATTTTCTTCATAACTTGGATATTTAGTCAACCAGTGGATGCCATAATAGACATAGGCACTCAGGCTGCATGGTATATGAAGTGTGAGTGGGACTTGGCATTTCATATACCACACAGCCATCAATACCTACGTACAGCATGACCTCACTACTAATAGTAACCTTCTCCAATAATTGTACTGAATGTATGCAGGTGGTTGTAGCTGTCCTCAAACACCACCCCTTGATGTCTCTTCCATCTGAGGAGCATCCAGCCTTCAAGTTGATGACTTTAGCTCTGGAAAGGTATGCTGGTGGACTTTTGTACAATAAGCATGATTATTTTATTGGTTTATTAATGTGTTTGTGTACATACACAGCACGTACATATTCATAATTTATACAATATACGTATGTATGATATACGTATGTACTTATGACATGGTGTGTATGGCATGTATGCATGTATGTGTGATGTGTGTGTGTGTGTGTGTGTGTGCCTGCCTGTGTGTGTGTGCCTGTGTGTGTGTGTGGGCAGGCGGGCTTATGCATGAAGATACGTACGTACGTACACTATATCATCTACCCTAGCTTTAGTTGGAGCTTTTTAAAAGTTAAGAACAGAATTTTAGAATAGTCGCGTCTTTACGCGTTGAAGTCCTCTCTTCTTACTGTGAGTATTTGCCACCGTGATGGTGCTTTTTTATGGTATGGTCAAGGCACAACTACAACCTTTTTGTTGTACACTATATCATGTATGTATAATATGAACAGGAGGCTACTGGTTCACTTCTCAGTCCAAAAGACACTTATATTCCTGCCAACTGAATGGAGAAATGACTACTGTTGGTGACAATTAGCTTTCTAAATTGTTTGCTCTTCTTTGCACCTGTGACTCAGTATGTAATTTCCTCTTCTTGCACAACTGGACAGTTCAACTTGATGTCACTGCTACAGTACCTGTGTACTGCTGTCTTCAGCATACAGTGCTCTAAGTTATTCTACTCATTCAGCAGACAACGTACTAAACTATGCGGATGAGAAATTAATACTGATATTTGTCCTAAATTGGTGAAACTTTTGCTAATATGTAAGTCTATTATTGTTACTTTGTTAGTACCATTCAGAAGCATTTGTGCCATGCTTTCAATTCTCTTCTTAAAGATTGCAAAAGAAATAGGGGATAACTAATTCAAAGGCATAGGAATTTGTAATCAGTACTGAGGACAGTAGCAATTTAACTACTTTTTGTTTTTGTACTTTTTGTTATTTTCAGGATAATAATATTGTTTGCATGTGAACAAGCTCCCGAAGATTACTACAGTACAGATCACAAAAATTGATGACAACCGAAAACTGTAAACTACTATTGTCATTTACCTACAGTACGGACAGAAAAAAAAGTAACGATAATCGCGGTTAGACTTAGTCGTTTCCGTTTCTTGTCTATTTTAGCGGATACGTTGCGCTTACCTTTACGCAAATTGCCAAGCGTTTCCCGCTTTCTGGTTTGGCTTTTAACGTTTTCTGATTGACGGTTCACTTATCTCGACCAGGTGAACGGCAGTGGTTTCGTCGTCTTCGCATTTAGCTTCGACCAACGCTAGGACTTCTGCAGTAAGCTTTGGTTGTCTTCCGGACCCTGCCAAACGTCCAATCATCCCGTGCTCCTTGTACTTCTTGATAATAGCCTAAATGGTCTTCTTCAGAACGATCATCCCTTCGTGTCGAAGGACACACTCAATATCTCCATATGAGCAATCCGAATCGGAATAAAGTTGGACTATCCGCTGTTTCCAGTAAAGGCTCATAGGCATTCTCTAGCGATCATTCTTCCTCGCTCACACGACATGCTGCCACTCAACTCTCGTTCTTATAAAGTCTCAGTTTTCGGTTTACTTCTCTCGGTCAGCGCTTATCCCTTTTGCGATCCTCATTTAGCCCTTTTTCTGTCTACGCTTAGCAGTGCACGTTTCTCTATTAGCAGTATTCTCGCCTTTGCGTTTCGTTTAGCGGATTCTTGTTTATGTTTCGCGTTACCTTTTTTCAGGTCCGTACTGTATTTATCCATTAGCTTTTTACCGCTGACTGTCAATGCGTCAAGCGCTAACTGCTAGCGCTTTACCGATACCGATAACATTAACTCTAGCCACTTACGATAAATACTTAAGCAACCATATTGGATATGCAATGCAATATGTGCTAATCATGAGAAGCTATTTCGTGAAGCAGCATATAATTCTACTTTATTATCAGTACAAGTGGCAAGGTTTTTGGACAGCTTTCACATACATATCCTGCAGTGATTTGGTCTTCACAGTCACCACCTCCCCTATGCGAAAGTTACGATCTTCTAAACAGTTATACCTGTTGAACTCTCAAAGACAGTCCATATCGTATGTGAATTATTGTCTTTGTATCTCATTTTGTCTAATGCAAAGTACTGAAATGATAAAAACAAGAAATCTGCAACATTTGCTGCTGAGCAAAGTATTTCCAACAAAAAACTGTTGACATTTGAACCAGAAACCGTCTAACAAAACCAAGCAAAACCGGAAACCGTCAAACTCACACGGAAAACCACTAACAGATATTTGCTAAACGCAAAGGGAATAATGATGTTATCATCAATTTTTCTATGCACTGTACTGTAGGGTATTCCTGCAATGATCTTCCAAGACAGTTAAATTAATTGCTGTATATAATTGCTACACTAAATTCAGTTCATTCAACAAGCAGTTTCTGGAATGCACAAAACATCTACAAACACATAAGCTAGGGTAGGCGATGGAAAGTCAATTTTTAGTGAAAACATGATTACTGTAGACTGGTACTGAACGTAGTCAAACAATTTGCCCAGCAATTCTGATTTGGCTGACAGTAGATTATTGCTTTCTTTGTATTTGGCATAATTTGCCTCCTGCTCGATGATGTTCCTGTTTAGACAATTTTCTAAATATTGAATTAGTCTATTTTTTTATAAATTACTAAATCGAAACCTGCACAATATCTGAATCTGAACAAATCTGCACAATATTGGGAATGTCAGTTTTATAGCGAATTAGTGGGGTTGACAGATTAACAAGGTTTGCACTCAGTACATGCATTCTAATTTGTTTTTGGTAGGTTTTGTAAAGAAGAGATGTCGCGTGAAGTTTCCTCAGTGATTTTAAAGGCCACCTCATATCAGCAGGATGGACGAGCATTTGATGTTTTATTGCATATGGACATGCCTCTGCTCTTTCCAGTATCAGCATCAAATATGAAAAGTGTTTACCAGAAATTTACAACAGAATTGAAGAAGGAAATTGCGAAAAAAAGCCGTAAGAACATGGCCCAAGATTGCTTTCTAAAATGGCTGGTATGGCTGGAGCATACTTATACTCTATGACTTTATTGGAGTGGTTCTAATTAAGATATATAATATGTGGTGATGTGTGTTATACTGTATGGTCATTTTGCTCTTACAGTACCCCTTTTGAGACACCACCCTCATGATAGACCAACTCTTTTGTAAAACCAGCTTTGCTGGCCACTATTGTAGAATATCCCATATTAACTTCCCCCTTGTTGGAAACCACCTCTTTTGAAGGACCGTCTTTCACAGGTCCATAAGGTTGGTCTCGCAAAAGGGATGCTACTATGTTTCTATTGAGCTGTTGGAATTCTGTGCATTATAATTTAAGGTGTACATGTCCATTCTTGAGAATGAAGAGCTACATATATGATGTATGCACTCTGGTAGTTTTAATTTACTTTTGATCAGCTTGTGTTCCCTAGAGCTCTGAATTTAGTGGATTATGCCATAGTACAGAACCAACCTTCCAGCTGACTAATGAAGAAGACATGGGTGTTTCAATGTGTCTTTTTAGTCAGGAATAAAGGCACAATTGACCAGTTTGACATGTGCATAATAATTATGATGAAGAATTACCATAACAAAAAATTAGGGGACATATGGTGTGTATACTGTATAACTATGAATGATTAATGTTCATAAATGTACCACAAGTATATGAAATTTCATTAATTCTTTGTTTATTTTATGCTTTTTACGAGCAGTCTCTGCTATGTGATTATTTATCTACATATGAGGAGACTATATCTACAGTAGTCAGAATACTCACTGCTTGTGTTGATATCATTGTCATACAATGGCAATTTACAGTATTTTTAGAAAATGAAGGACTTGTGGTTCTCTATTTCTGGCAAATGCCCTCTAGTCATGTGTAGACAGCAAGTCAATTTTTAAAAAGTACAAAGTTCCTGTGACTAACAGCAACATTGTATTTCCAAGTACAAAGCTTCCTCGTGCATGTGACTTTTACATAAAATTTTGAAGAGCTCTGCTTTAATACTATGACCAGCGAAGTTTTAGACTGAGTGGTTATTGTTATGTGCTGTTGGCTTTAGTTTGATGTCAAGAGGCATTGAAGCTTTGTCCCCACATGAAGTGTTGCAATATAGGATGCGAGTGACCTACCACTACGAAGTGGGCTTCAAGTGACTGTATCCCTTAGGGACGTTGAAATCTTGTAGTAAAGTCTTTGGCTATGCATATGGATGGGACTGATCACCACATGAAAATCCTACAATATGTCAGGCATAATTTTCATTCCCATTTAAATGAGTCCTAGAGTGTTTTTGGTTGGATTTCAAGAGGCATTGAAACATTGTTCTCACATACATAAAAGGATTTCAATTTTTCACCAATTCCCTCTGAGTTTTGTAAACAATCTTCTCTTGTTAAATGTTTTTGTAATCTTGTGAGGTTACATGTGAACGTAGGCATGCATGTATCACTTAATCATGGTAGAATCTGGGGGTAGAGTTCTTTTGCAATTGTGTGTGTGTATGTGTGTGTGTGTGTGTGTGTGTGTGTGTGTATTTGTGTTTGTGTGTGTGTGTTTGTGTGTGTGTGTGTGTGTGTGTGTGTGTGTGTGTGTGTGTGTGTGTGTGCGTGTGTGTGTGTGTGTGTGTGTGTGTGTGTGTGTGTGTGTGTGTGTGTGTGTGTGTGTGTGTGTGTGTGTGTGTGTGACTGACTTGTCATTAGCTATAGGTATTAGGCTTAAAACAAAATAGACCATATCCCTTGGTCATGGTGAACTCTTGGTTAAACTTCTTCAGTGGTGATGTGGGTGGGACCGACCTGCTACTTTAAGCTAGGACTCTGACAAGCATTGCTTTAGTTCCCATTGCCCTCTCACCATACATTGTATAATATCGGACAAATATTGGGTAAATACATTAGTAGTATCCCATGGTATAAGCTAGTTATGTCTTCCCCAAGCAAGATGTGCAACTATGAAGTCATGATTTTCATTAATCACCTTGCATGGTTTGATGATTGTATTTGCTGCATGGATTTACTTGGAAGGGAATGTCTAATGCAAAAAATCAAATTGTAGGAATATTTGGGAAATTTATGCCCACAAAATTTCCATCCATACTTTTATTTATAGTTGACTTAAAATTATGATTAGTTCATTTTTTTGCAATTTCATAGGGTGAAGAGAAACGTTTACAGTGGCCTCTTCAGCGCCTAGTTTTAGAAGCAATGTTGCCTGTAAGTTACAAGTAAATGAATTTTCTAGTAGTATTAGAGTCATGTAGGTGTTCATGATTGTTTTTACTTTACATAATATGTATTTCAAATTAACTTTTGCAGTCACTTCAAGTTGGTCCAGTGGATTTGAGAACGATTGAAACTGACCCAGTAAAGAGCAAATGTTTTGAGTGTTTTCAAGCTGTAATGCACAAGATGGTTCTGTTCTATGAAATTCCTCAAAGCTACCAGGCCAAGGAACCTGAATTCCCTTATGATATATTCTGGAGGATTATTGAGTCTTCAATATCTGGCATTAATCCGGCCACGGGTATAATCTATGGTATTATTGAATGTTGTCAAAAATTTAAACATGTGATCAAAGCTGCCAGTCCACTGTATTTGAAGGCAAATGAGGTCAAAGCACTGACTGCTTCACTTTGGAAGGAGTATCCACCAGCTCGTAGCTATGTAGCCTGGATTGAAAGCATCCTCCAAAACCTTGGGAAACTAGAAAAGACAATGAATGACTATGACTGGAATGAAGACTTTATTAAGTCTTACCAGTTATCTGTGTCTGCTATAGATGATGTTGCCCAATGTCTACATGCACAAGTTACCTTTGTTTCTTCACAAACCTTATGCAAGCATTTGAAAGATACACAGATGCAGATAGTGGAAAGTGTAGTAAAGAAAAGTGACTCAAACACATGGTGAGTATATACGTATTTACATAGATGTGATGCAGGATTCATGTCATCAATACAGAACGTTTTATCTTTCTTCTACGTATACTGGATTTCCTCATAGGATATCTTTGGTTACTATTCTTGATAAATTTGGCATTCCATTGCATGTGGGGGATGTATCACATGGCACTGTTGACCCTGAAGCATTGAGAAAAGTAGATGGAACAAGTGCTGAGAAAGCAGGCAGTGTTGATGGGAGACTGCTAATAATCAATAAGAAAGTTACAATGAAATCTCTCATGGCTGCTGTGGAAACCATGTCAAACGCTTTTCAACCCTTGGAAAAATCTATGGAGGAACTTGTTTACTTCTCCTCAAAAAAGGGACGGTTATTTGAAAAGCATTTGCGTTCTGGTCTTGAGGCAAAAGAATCAAAATCTTTGCAGGTAAAATATTGTTGTCCATCATGTTGTACACTGCATAATACAATTTGTAATTACAAACTCCTCTCTAATACATTTAACCTAACCCATTCATTATTTATATATAATCATAAATTACATGTAGTAGTCAATTCGGACCACTTTCAAGGAGTGATTTGCCACTAAAAAGTTTGTCGTAGTTGATAGTAAGAGGCGCAGTTTGTCACCCTGAGATTACTGGGGTTGGCTAGCTTTGAATGAATGCTACAGGCCAGATCTCTGGCCAACCCTCAAGCCAGGGCTGTTATTTATAATTATGCAATTCATGCTATAACAGCATTTCTCATGTGTTTATAGAATCACTAAAAATCATTACAAGAGCTGTATTGTGACCCATCCAAGTTTTTCTATTGTAAATTGTATGTAGTAGTCAATTTGAAACATTGTCAGGGAGTGATTTACTACTAATAAATTTGTCGTAGTTGATATTAATACGTATGTTGTTGCTAGGTTTCATAATCACTCATATTCACTTTGTGCAGCACTGTTTCTGACCACAATACGTATACCAAAGTAAGGAAGTGGCAGATCATGCAGACCCTACTCCAGACCAGACAATTAATAGCCCCTTTACTATAGAAGATATGTAAAGTATGCGTGTAAAATTGTAGCTATCAAATTGATTACATTGATTTAGCTTTACAACAAAGTGTACCTTAGTTTGAAAAAAGGACAAGAATAATCTTAAAATGGTACTGGTGTTGTGGACCCATACCTTGGCGAGTGTACTTCAAATTTGTTCAAAGAGGTGGGGTTACGAAGCTTTTGAACTGGAAAATCCACTTTTCAAAGTTATTTATGCTTCATATCGCTATAATTTTTGGGTGAAAACGAATTTGCACTAATACGTATATGGCGGCTATGTTTTTCCGTGTCAATCCTACATATGGAGTACTACCGTGCTCCATAATAGCCATAAACACTTCCTTTGAACAGACACAATGGCGATCCGGACAAATTAAGTTGATAACATCCGGACATTCACTGAAAATGATCAGAAAATGTCCGATGTTTGGATGTTATTTTGAGGCCTGTACTACAGCATCTATGTGATCCCCTTGCCCTCCTTCCCTCATATACGAATTTAGACTCTCCAACAAGGGACTCTCCAACAAGGGACTTTCTGCTTACAGTATATGCTTTAATTTGCGTGGGATAAAACTTTCACAGATCTTAGCTTTTAGCAATTTTTGCATTTTTACATTTGTAGATGGCCATGTTTTGCCATTGCACAAGAGCCCAATGTAAATTTTCACAGGTGTGAAGTTTCGCAGATGGTTGAAAATCTGCAAATGTTACAAAAGTTTTGTTGCACGAAAAGTAATGCATATACGGTATTATTTCATGCAATGCATTTGCAAGAATGGACAAGAAATTAATTGCTATAGATGTCTTCATTTAATTGGTTTCATTCTTTTCAATGGGATGGTTTTTGACTTTTTTTATGTATTTTCTTATCTCTTGTTCTATTTTTGTGTTTTTTGATTGTGTGCTGCTCAAAATAACCTATGGGTAAAGGCTTTCCAGTCTAAGTAGGCTGACCCTGGCCTTGAACATATCCACCTTTCTGAAAAATGTAATTTGATCACAATATAATTTTCACCCACTTTAGCCTACTTATAAGCTCCCTTGATTAGCCTTTCATTTTACAGCAGCAAAAATATTGGATATCATCTGAATTATATGTTGATCCGAAAATGCTGTGGTTGGGTAACCAACTAAACTCTCCATTACGTATCGTACTGTACCGTATATGTTCTAATTTCTCATCAGAGCAAGGTTCAGAGAATTTCTGTCATTTATGTAGAATGATTTTGTGCAAGTTGTTAAGACTGGCAAAACATTATAACTATTCAATGAAAAATCAAAACAGAAGTTTAATAATTAGAACACACAAAAATGACAGTTTGAAGTCTGAAAGTTGCCGTGTCCATCCGTGAATCCAATATATACTTATTTTCAACCGAGAAAACAGTGAGTGCATGAAATTATGTATGCCTAAAAGGTTGTAACAAGCGTTCTTCCTATTCTCTGCTTGCATGACAGATGATCTACACAACACATACACTGTTGCTGCATGGTTACTGAAAAGATGACAGCTAGTGACAACTTTAACCTTAAATTCCATTCTATTGTGTCGTCACAGTGGTCAGGATGAATAATAAGAACACTTGACGAATAATTAGAATGGACTCCTTTTCATCCATATTTAGTATGTTTATGGGCCATTCTGAGCAGATAATACACAATTGAATGTCAAAAAATAAGAACATATGCGGTATTTAAGACTTAATCTTGCACATCTAATATATTTGTGCTTGCAGGATTTATCATTGGCAATGTATGCCATAATTCCATACTTTGGCCATGTATTACATGGTTATGATGAAATTGTCAAGTATATCTCAAAACAGGTCTACAGTATAATTGCAAGTAGTGTTTCCTTGCACATATATGTGAGTACTTTATTGACTACATGTTCGCCTTCAATTTTTGTGACCTCATCATCATGACTGGATATCGCATAGGCACTAATTTTTGTGGGGCATATTCTTCATGAATGAAGAACTTGGTTGTATTTTGCGATTTTAGTTTCACGAATGGATCAGTCCCTAGTATATCTTAGACAACAATCTATGTATGTATCTAACCAAGTATTTGCAATTGAATTTTCAGGAATGCAGGCTCATTTGTGAAATTCACAAAAATTCCCACAAAAACTAGCCACCTAGTAACTATACAGTATAGGGACATAGAATTGTATTTAGTCCATTGCACTTTTACACTGTCAAAGACATTGATCTTCTTACAGGTGCACTCCTTGTGTGTTTTTTACAACTGATTTGGAAAGTACAGTACTTATCATGTTATATGTCAAGTACCATTATTGACTAGGGCTCCATAGAAAATTTACTCTTGCATGGTAGCACTGTATTCAAGTGGCAGCTGTTGCAAGGTGTTTTATACATGTTTCCACCCCTCTCTGTGTACAGGATTTTGCAAATTGTCTTGACGATACAGTCGATTTTCTTTTAAAATTTACAACTCGTGATGTTGAGTATAAAGAATTGAAAGATTTGGAATTTTTCAGACTCACCGAAGCACAAAAGCACACTGAAATTGACCTTCTACGTAACTTTTGTAGTTTTAGTCAAATGGGAGATAGTGGTGATGATTTTCTGTCCTCTTTGAAGGATATGACAGATCTTCTAAGCCTTATGGATAAAATCCCCTACATCCAATCGGTTTGCAGGATGTGTGGACTTGAGAGATGCCTGAAGGATGCTGATTTTGAGTACTTAGTGGAGATTCAAGATACCTATGGTACACCTGAAGCCAAAGATGCTATGAATAGTCGTCTGGCTTCAGATGCTATGAAACAGATTCGACCAATTCTTCCACTGGATGGGCAACAACTGGAGATATTTGTACACTTGGCAGAAAATGAGGACTTCTATAAATTTATCAAAGATATTGAGTTGCAAGGAAAAAATAGGTTCCGTAGTCTTTATACACTGATTTCTTCTATGCTTCAGCATGAAGAATACAACGATGAAGTCCTAAATCAGCTCCCCATTGCTAGAGATTTTATATTGCCTTTTTTGGATGAGGAACAAGACTTTAAAGGTCTCCTCAAGAGAGTTGTGGAAGTCTGTAAGAAAGCTAGAAATGAATTCTGGCAGTTAGATGTGATGAAGCGCAATATTAGTCTAGTACACCAATGGTTTTCTAAGGCAGAGGTATGAAATTGAAAAGTATTTTGCACATTTTAACATGTAATAGTGGTACTTGACCCACAAGTGCGAAATGGTTTATCCATTTACAGGATCATTCACTCGAGAGTGTTGTGCAAGATATTGAGCTTGTGGTTAAAGGAGGAGAATTCTGTGTTTCTAGTCAGCTTGGTTTGCAGTGTAAAGGCTTGTCTACTCATCAAGTGTCCTCCAGCCATGGCCAAGGGAATGATGGTACCAGATGTATCATCTCTGAAGAATGGATAGATGACTTCAATCGTCGACTTGGCCTTCTTGAAAAGAAGCAAGTTACTGGTGCTAGTACAGATGAAGATCCCAATGACACCCTCTTGATGAATATTGAAATTTTTCAGCTATCTTACAAAGTATGTTAGTGGATGTTGTTGTAGGTGTAATAGTGATTTGCTCACTTTAATTTGCTGTATAAGAAGTTGCATTCCAGATTGTATTGTGCACATGCATAATATGGTGATATTTGTAGCATATTTGGTGTGCAAGTGGTTACTAAGTTTGAATACCCAGGTTTGTACATAGCAGAATATAGCCATTTAATTGGCATTTTGTCCTACACCTATTTCCCTCTCTACCCATCACCACTACTAGAAGAGGAAGAACTGAAGATTTTAGAGAAATAACCATCAAATTGATTGATATGATTGTCTGTTGGAATGCTTGGTTTTATCATAGATAATAAAAAGTTTTATTATTATTATTATTAAGTATTAAATTTTATGGTTTCATGTATGTATGTGATTACAAGATGCCTAATCCCTGGAATTCCATGTGGCATCCTGTCTAATTGCTAAATGAGATATTACTATTACCACTGTTTATCTCTGTATATATAGAGAACAAAAAAAATGTCACTGCTGTGGACTGAGATGAGAAGTCTTGGTTGCCCCTATTATAATGATGGAGTTACAGTACCCTGCAGTTCAAGTGGTAGTGACCTTGACAACATTGTAAGCGCAAAACATGCCCATCTTGGTTTGTGTTGTTGGATGAGGGTCTACTTCAAATGTGTCTGCTTATGTGTTTGTCAATTGTGTGTGTGTGTGTGTGTGTGTGTGTGTGTGTGTGTGTGTGTGTGTGTGTGTGTGTACGTGTGTGTGCGTGCGCGCGCGCGCGTGTGTGTGTGTGTGTATGTGTGATTGTGTATGCATGTGTATACATGCATGTGTATTTGTGTGTCTGTGTGTACATGCATGGGTGGGTGTGTACGTGTGTGTGTTAACATTGGTAAAAGTATACTGCGAATTAATCATGCAACCCTATAGCATAGTGTGCCAGGCTATTCCTGTCTCCATTAAACAAGATTACTTTACTTAGTGTATGGTGTGTTAGCATTTGATTGTATCCACACATACAGATACACACATGCATACATTATGTAATTGTCTCATCTGCATAGGAATCGCACATGATAGAGAAACTTTTGGTTTGGAAAACTATACTAAATACACTAAGGAAAATTTTTAAGGAACTTCTGTTGTATCCAATACCTAAAGTTGGTAGAATATTTGAAGCCGTAAAGTCTAGGAATCCAAACATGATCCTGAAGGAAATACCAAGCATCTTCATCTCACATCAGAAGAATGCTGAGCAGCTGAAGCAACATATACAGGTTAACACACATCATTGCTGTACTTTGGTATCTTTTGCAGAGATTATGTAAGGAGAATATTCTTGTCTGCAGTCACATCTGATTAATCCAGCAGTGGTTTATGTAGAAACCTCACTTATCCAACACCATTGTGAATCCTTATTACCAAACTGTGCATAATTTTATCTGATTTATCTGACACATTTTATGGAGAACAAATGTCGTTGGATGAACTAGATAGCTCTGTATTTGTGATCAAATACTGTAAGCATGTACAGGGGATTTTCTATGTTGCCACTGCTAGTGCTCGATTCAATTTAACAGATGTCCCTGAGTGTCCCTGTCATGGTCACTGCTGAGGAAATGGCAATCTCTACACAATACATGGAGCCTTCTGACTGTGGCCCGTTCAAGATTGTCGGCAATTTCCTGCATAATGTTGCTGGGGGAAACTTTCTTCAAGATCAGAAGTACTCTGTTCAGAAGGTATATATATTGCGTATTTTGTGTCACTGTATGTTTTTAAATGATATAGTTCTTTGGACAAGGCAAGTACGTATTATGCAATTACTGTATTCTGTTTTGAAGGTGGTACACATATTACCTGGTAGAAGTCAGAAAGAAACACTGAATCTCCTGTTTTCTGTTTATGGAAGGATACCCAATTCTTTTGAAGTGTATCATTGCAGAAGGAATACAACTGACAAAGATTTGCAATTCATTTTTGATAGAGCTAAGGCTTTCAGGTGAGCATTTTTATGCTGTGTTACATACAGTACATTAGAGACATTATTGAAGAATATATTGGTTTAATTTAGTTGTTGCCAAGATTTTGAATATGAATATCTACGAGTTCTAATTTTATTTCCTGTATGTAGAATGACATTGTGTATAGTGAATGTGAATATGTTGTCACTGAGGCTTCAAGAGGTTTGATAAATGTACTGAAATTTTGTGGTACTAGTTGGGTTACATAGCCTTTTGTGCTTCGGATAGATCCTTTTGAAACTTCACAAGCAGTCAGTCTCTGAAGAATGTGGGATTCACTATGTTGCTTCTGGAGCATCCATTGTTCAAGACTTACCTCAAGTGGAAGTCAGGAAGGAACCACCTGCTGATGACCCTGCCATGAAGGAGCAATGGCTTGACCTGTGCTCTGCTTACAAGGAGATGTTTGCCAGAAATAAAACACTAAATCGTTTGGAGCTAGTTTATGGCCATCCAGGTGTGTCACAAATTTAACCCACATTTTTTAGAATCAATCAGTTTAGAAACAGCTAGTACAGAATCATATGGTCATGTCATTTTGGTGTATTTTACATCACAGACATGTGGATACTCCTCCTCACTTTGTTATTACTATGATGTGATCCCATGCATTCAGGTGATGGGAAGTCACACTACATTTGTAAGAAGATGGCTGGACCAAACCCTTCAGCAGTTGTTACTTTTGACGAATCATTTTCCGTTGAGGAAGCCATAGAGAACTTACAAAGCATCTCACTGAAAGCAAATGCAGTTGTGTATTTCAATTTTACACTACTACCTGCAAACGTTAGTTGGATTTTTGTCATTTTGCTTATGTGCAACTATTATTTAGTATATGTTTTGTGCTAAAGTCATTTTTAGTTCATGTGTTTGCAAGAGAAATTTTGAACTTAGTTGTGTATGTGTATGTATGTCTTTTTTAACTTCAGAAAAAATCGTCATCTCAAGACAAGAAGACCTATGAAGCACTTGTTACTAAGATTCAGTGGTTTCTTTTTGATTTGCTTTTTCTTGGATATGTTGAACATATTGATAGTGGTTTGTCATTTGGATTTCTGAGAGAATCACAGTGGACAATATATGTTGAGGTACTCAAGAATCCTTTGAGCTATTTTGCTGTGTACATTGTTCAATCGTTATTATGTGTTTTGCACAGGCACCTAACCAAGAGTTTGATCAAGAAGGTGAAGGAGCTGGTAATGTTTCTACAATGAGGGGCGATCCGGATCGCTCACTTCAAGAATTTTTGGAAGCTTTTCCTGTTCTAGATCTATTGGGTAAACGGCATTACATTAGTCCAGAAAAGTAAGATTTTTCAAGAACAAAGGAACACTTGAATACTGGGTGTAACATTGAATTTCTCTTTTTAAAATAGAAAGTTGGATATCGATGATGATGCCCAGTTGGTGTGTAAGTACCTCAAGGCTTATAGTGCCAAAGATGATAGAAGACGTGGTATTGACCGGAAGTTTTACGGACATGCCCGTAAGTTATTGTGGCTCACATATCAATGCTGCAAGCCTGGATTGGTTTTGACCAGTGTGGGATATTTTAGTAACTACACAGGGTATTTATAACCACCCATGAGAAAAATGACAAAATGGCCATTGCTGAGAAGGTGCTCATATACTTGACGATTTCTTCTAAATATGAATAGGTGGACGTTATGTTAAACTAAAATACCACATATGTTAGCTGCTATGAAGCTATAATTATAATAGTACTGTAACTCTTTCTCAAAGGAAGAAAAACAGTGCTAAAAAGTAGGTGTTTTAGACAAACTTTGCCATATTGCTGCGGGTGAAAATCTTCTAGGATTTTCATGAAACTAGCATCAAAGAAGGAAAAAGTAGTGCATGAACCATTCAAAAATCGCTTAGGAAATAGGTTATAACTAGCATGGCAAAAGTTATACGCAAAAGCCCTGTTATTCTGCCTCTCAAACAGCATAAATTTCAAAGAAATGTGCATGCAGTGAATAAATACCTGATTATAATACTTTCCCCAAGCGATTGTCCAAGATTTCAAATATACCTGACCAATGAAAACAGAAAGCACAGTAATCAGAGGAAATTTTGACCCGCGGCAAAGCTAGTTATTTTTTCGACCTCAGAAAAACAGCCATTTTCATAAGGTTTCACATATATGTAGCGCAACGCCATCAAAGTCGTCATCTCTTCCCATTCTGTTGGTTTGTGAACTATCAAATGTCATCTGAAATATGCTCCATCAAAAACAGCCACTAATTGATAACGTTGAAAACAAGCACCGCTCACGATTCGAACAAGCAACAGGCGGTTAACACCCTGTGTAAAAGAATATCTGATGCAATCTTCCATAGTGGACTCCCTGAAACAGTGACATAATACAGAATATTGAACCTCTATTTAAAGGGCTTGTCTTGTCTTGATCCCAAAGTATTCCCTCTAAAGTACAAATACATTTGAAAGTGAATAAACTCCCCACCAAGGACAAACACGTGTAGGATATGTCCGAGCTATATAGCTAAGAAGTGTGAAAATTTCAATTTTTTTACAACTTCTGTTCTAAACTTGCACAAGCTTTAGAGTATCAAACAAAGACTTTGATTACTGTTTGAACATCTTACACATTGATTACAGATTACCATTTAAAGGTCTCATACCAATGCTTAAGCAGCTACTAAGGTTTACTTAACTCTAACCCCAAAGCAAAATGCTTGGGCTGCTGTATGGTAAAGCACTGTCTAGGATATCCTTTCACATAAATTGTAATAGTAAAGTATTTACTAACTTTTTCACATTGATTATTTCCCCTTCCTCTTCAAAGGCCACATCGGTAAGATTAGCGCCCAACCAAAATTCAAGTGGCCTCTACCTCACGACAGGAAAAAAATCAAATGAAGCAGCATGAAAAAGTTCTGTCCTGTCAGGGACTCACAGTTAGCAATAAAAAAGTATTACGGATGTGCTCCCTTATCTATCACCCAGCATAATTTAAAGTTAACATTCTGAGAAACATCCAGTTGGGTCACATGACAGCATGTGACAAAACAATGGTGATAACATAGAACATCATTGCACGTAGACCCCAGTACCCATATACACCCAAACAACAGCTTGAACCACAAAGCAACTGTGTGACTAATTGTTTATTTGTATTGAAAAATAATGATTTCTCACTATGCAAACTATAAGGAGCTTCATCATAACAAACCCGGACATGATCCACATGTGAAAGCTCTGAATTTATACCCCAAACTTTCATTTAGTGGAAGACCCCACTGTATGCCAAGTGGTTCATCTTGTCTAGGCATGCTGGCAGGATACATGTATGTGGTGTGACTCGAGTTGATTTCATGGCAAGTTCATACCTTTGGATATAAGGCATGAAGCTACACTTGCCCACTGCTTTCCACAAATAGAATTTGAAACAGTGTGTGCTATTTAATTGTATGAGTTGTAATTATGACTATATTATGACTGTATGAAAAATGGACAGTATATTTGCATATTGTTGATTAAGGAGTTCGAGCTTTGCTTGGCTGGAAAAATACCGTATTTGACCGAATGATAGTCCGGGAAATAATTCTTTCCTGGCACTTTTGACCCGGCCATTATACTAGCAGGGCTTTTATTTGAACCAAAAACTTTCTGAAGTCCTTTATGACAAACCCACCTTAATTCTCTATGTAATCATAATAACGCACAAACCGGGCAGATAACTGGGCTTATTTGAATAAGAAGCCATGGAACGGGGTTATCTTACTGCTTTATGAGTAAAATCTGAAGTCCGTCCCATTGCAGAAGGAAGTTGTTAGAATCATTTGGTAGCGTCTACAGGGTAGTTTGGTTCCTTTTGGTATCTTTATCCATATTATCAAAGGCTAAACAATAGTGAAGTCAATCTAAATGTTTTATGATTGATGATAATTGACTACGCACTGTTCCTCGATTGACCAATGTGGCCATTTCTTTTACTCCCGGCTATTAAATGAACCTGGCTTTTATTCAGGCCCGGCCTTTATACAGTCTAATATGGTACATAAATCTCAAAATTTATTGGGATAAACTGTCCAAAGGGGAACCCTGTTTTCAGAATACTTTAAGAAGAACTACATATACGTACATATCTGAACATTTGGTTTAGATAGGTGTACATGAGCAAAAGAATAGCAAAAGTCACCCTTGACCTACACTGTACTATTTGAATAGATGAAAAGGATCGAATTCGGGACTATGTGGTGATGTTTTTTTAAGTGCATATATCTTCTGAATACACATAGGGTACCTACCACACATGTAATTGATCACAATGTTTGCTTCTTTTGTCCAGAGGAGAAGGTTTCTTTTGCAAGAATGTCTGATGTATCAGTCAGAGAATGTCACAGACTTCTTGGGCGCTACACTCCTTCAAATGCTCGTGTGAACAAGCTGTATCAGATGCTGTTTGTAAAGTATGGTGATAAGCAGTGCAATCATTCATGTATGAATTTACTGCACTCTTTTCAAACAGGTACATGGCAAGAAGATGTAGATTTCTTGAGAAATGTCCTTCTTACAACTACAATTCTTATGAAATGGATGAGAAAGGTATGGTTGCTTATATGTCTTGAATGTGTGTGCATGCAGTGATGTTCTTGCATGTTCTTGATATCATGATACTTATGCAATATGGACATACTATACGTACTTGTATACAAACAATATACAGTGAGCCTTCATTTATCCCACCATGTTGTTCCTCATAAAATGTCAGATAAACCAGGTGAATAAGATAAATAGAATTGTGTGCAATTTACCCAAATAAATTAGGGTAAATTGTACACAGAGTATTGATGGTGATTCACAGCAGAGTGCTGGATAAATGAGGTTTTCGGATATATCAGGTGTGACTGTGTTCTTTGTGATTTCACAGGGCATTTCATACCACAATTTACTTATATCACATACACACACACACACACACACACACACACACACACACACACACACACACACACACACTGCACATTGCACACACACACACACACACACACACACACTCACACACACACACACACACACACACACACACACACACACACACACACACACACACACACACAAGCGCATGCACACACACACACCTAATACATGCATACATCTACAATACTAATGAACTTGCATCTAGAAATTGTGGTTTATCAAGTGCGATTTAGCATAATGTCTGGAGGTATATTACGTGGATGGCACTGTATATGTATACACACATGCATATATATAATTATATATATTAATTATATATATTATATATATATATATATATATATATATATATATATATATATATATATAGTGGAAAGTCGATTATCCGAACTAATTGGGGATTGACCTGTTTATAAAATCAAATTGTACTTATAATCAAACAGCACATATTGATATATTGTATATAAAGTTGCATACATACCCATGAATGTCTACAGGCATGGAACAGTACATATATACCCATGAATGTCTACAGGCATGGAACAGTACATATATACCCATGAATGTCTACAGGCATGGAACAGTACATATATACCCATGAATGTCTACAGGCATTGAAAACTACACTAAGTTTGCAGAGAGCTTACTTAGCTTACCATATCAGTATAGTTTCTATTATTATAAGAAACTCACAAACTATAAAAATACCACTTGTTTTTGGTATCTAACATCCTATCAACCCAAATTTACCTTCTAAAAGAGGTTTAAGTAGGCTTTTTTCAAATTTGTTCACAAATAGTCAACTTTTTTCAGATTTTAGGACATTATCTTCTTTTAGGTGGCAGCCATTTTTGCTGACTCAGCAAATTGTACAATATCTTGGCTGTTCGGATAATTGATGTTTCGGTTAACTGACGTTCGGATAATCGACGTTACACTGTATATATATATATATATATATATATATTAATTTTTTTATTATTATTATTATTATATATTAAAAAGGAGGAAAAAAGGCCTGCTCTACTGCACAAACACACGCATACACACACAATACCATGCTAAATAAGAAATCAAACTGTACAACAACCTAAGATGGATGATGCGTTAAATCTTTGAATACAAGCACTGATTTGCTGACACAGTTTTAAATAAGACATTGGATCTTTAGTTATTTGTCTAGAACGCATGCTGAGATCATGAAAAAATGAGAGAGCATCTCTACCAAAAGATCCGGATGATTCCACGGCAATTGGGATGAAAATGTACTTAATTTGGAGCTCGGCATAAACTTGGCGCTTGAGGGAAGCAGCTCTATCAGCCACGAGACCCGTACCCGAGGATGCCAAATGAATATTTGAGTGGGCAAAGGTATCATGGCAGGTAATGTCCCACACAAGACACCGTCCGTCTGACCAGGGTATGATGGAGACACCATCAGGGCGTTTTCCATCAGACCGACAGAGACCCCTTGGTTCCAAAGTGGCTGGAATATTCACTGCTGAAAGAGCCCGTTTGACGATGTCATTGAGGGCAGAGTGTCTAGGTAGTCTGCCCTGGCTCCGTCGACAGCTTAAGCCGTGTAAGCCTGATTCCTCGACTCGATCACCACAAAGAGGACAATCATGTGGCAAACAGAGAGAACACCCAAGGCGAAGGCCCACTACCACCCGAACACAGTCATCATCCAAGCGAAGGCCTAGGGATGAGATGGGAGGAGCACTAAGCCATGCACCGGATTCCTTCTGTTGGGCAGCCAAAAGTCTAGCTCTTGAAGTGGAGTCTGCCGAACTGGTGAGCGAATGAACAGCTGCATCCACTATGGGTGTATCCCAAGCCTTC
The DNA here is from genome assembly GCA_963170055.1 of Halisarca cf. caerulea. Lineage (NCBI taxonomy): Eukaryota > Metazoa > Porifera > Demospongiae > Chondrillida > Halisarcidae > Halisarca > Halisarca cf. caerulea. The sequence goes on from CAUJGJ010000003.1 coordinate 175,880, forward strand.
TGAGAGCCAGCACTACTTCCCAAAGGGGGGTCCCCAGGGTGGTAGCTGTTCCAAAGCCTGAGTGCTTCCGCCTGGAAAGTGCAGGTTGCCAATTCGGAAGTTAACCTAGGTGGGAGGAGGGCCAAAGAGATTGAGGAGGTACCAACAGCAGAAGCCAGGAAGGCAGAAGGTGCCAGCATGGTAGCGCTCCTTATCCCCAACCCCCCAGAGTTGATGGGAAGGGAAGCCTGCAGCCAACTCTGGTCACTAAGACGAATGTTGCAGATTGATTCCAGAAGGCATCTCTGAACATTGTCAAAGTTGGCGAGGAGAGAGGAAAGAAAGCTGGGAGATATATGTAGGATGTACAATACCTTGGGTAAGGAGAAAGCACTTCGTAGGAGGCAAAGAGCATCGTGTGAATGCAACAGTTCCAATCTACTGCCCAGAGTCTTAAGTTGCTTGATTTTGGATTCCCAAACTTTGTTGATGGCTTCTGTACCTCCAATGGGGGAACCAAGCAGTATAGCCCGGGATGGCACAGTGGGATGCAGGGATGGAAAACGAGAAAGCATCTCAAGCTTTGACTGCTCGTCATTGCAGATAATCTCTGATTTGCTGTGGTTCAGGAACAAATTGAACTCACTGGCAACTCTTTCCAAATGTAGCAAGTCCGATTGTACATCATCCAAAGTGCCCCCCAAAGTTCCATCATCTAGGTAGAACACCTTAAATTCTGATTTGAGCTCACCAATAAGATCATGGATGGTCAGGCAAAAGAGAAGAGGACCAAGAGGGTCCCCTTGCTGAACACCTTCTGCGGAGTGGATAATGTGGTTCCCAAAGAACAAAAAAGAAGGGAGCTGGTACGCAGCAAATGCCAGGGGGAAGATCTGAGGGGCCTTTTCCAAAACTGCATGTAACATCTTGTCACGGCGGATACTGTTAAAGGCATTTTTGAAGTCCAATTTCAGCATCAGGTGACCTTCTTCCATCCTAGATAAAAACGACCTTGCAGCATGAACAGCAGCCTCTGCTCCCTTGGGGGTTCCAAAACCTAGCTGCAGTGGGAAAAGTAGGGATCCCATGTCCTCAAAGATGGAGGCATTCACACACTTGGCTGCCAAACGACGTTAAGTGCACCCCACTGCAAGGGTCTGATGCCTCCATCCTTCTTGTTAAGCCCGATTAAGTTTGCCCCAAAAAAGAAGGGACGTGCAGAAGGATGCACCTTTCCAGAAATGACAAAGTTGACAAAACTGGTTAGGGAGTCAATCAACATAGTAACCCCATCACTTTGGCAGTAAGTGATCATGTCTTTAAGGTGTTGAGGACGAAGGCCATCTGGACCGCCAGCTGAGCCAGCAGGAAAAGAAAAGATGGCCTTGGTGATGGAAGTGGCAGACAGTATAGGGGTGTCACATGGAGATTGTGCAGATGGTAAAGATAAATCAGGGGGAGCAGGGGGATGTTTCTCCTTAAGCACGTTAAGGGATTTTTCATCAGGGGTGCAAATGGACTCTGTTGAACTAGCAATTTGAACAGCTCCTTTGAAGTCTCCTTCCTCCAATTTTTGTGAAACTCTAGCTGCTAGCGAACTTTGAGAGTTTCTGGAAGGAATAAATGCGCCATCAGCGCTGCTAGGAAGAAAAATGTCCGATTCCTCCTCTACGGCGCGATTCACGAGAGTGGCGAGACTTCTCCTGTGACCACCTCTGTTTGGAGTGCTCAAACAGCGTCTTGAGAAGAGAAATAGACGCTCCCATGACTCCTGACTGTTCTCCTTAACAATTAGATCAAGAATAGAGGAGAACTTTTTAGCGGTTAAGGCCCTCGAGCCACGAGGAATTCTCTTCAGGACTTTCCCGAAGATAGGGCCAGGATTGATGGAGGAAAAATCCATTAATCTATTGAGAGAGGAAGGAGCGTCCGGTATTCCCGACTGAGGCGGCGGAGGAGAGACGCGTGAAGGGCTTGAAGGGCTTTGATGAGGATGAGCGCGTACGGGAGCTGGAAAACATCCAGAGCCAGAACAACGATCCAAGACAGGGCCATGTATTTTCACCTTACCGTCCAGGCGGCAGGTCATCAATCTCCCACAAGCTGAACACGGCGCCTTAATAAGGCGGGAGCCGACATCTGATGACATCGCCAAAGATAGAATCAGATATCGAACGAAAAACGATAAAACTTGTACCATCAGCCAGCCGAAAACTAGGAACAAATGTAATTTTATGAAAAATTAGAATCGGTGAACAAAATATAACCGAAATCTTCAGAATCTTCACAGCAGGTATGAAATCACCGCGTGGACGCCACCGCCATCTTTTCGCCATATATATATATATAGTATATATGTATATATATATATATATATATATATATATTCCATTAAGATGTATATATGTATATATATATATATATATATATATTCCATTAAGAACAAGGCTGTTTTGCATATATAACAATATATATATATACAGTATATATATATATATATATATATATATATATATATACATATATATATATATATATACATATATATATATATATATATATATATATATATATATATATATATATATATATATATATATATATATATATATATATATATATATATGTATATATATATATATATATATATATGTATACATATATATATATATATATATATATGTATATAATATCTATATACAGTACACAGGGTATTTTTAAACGATCAGGAATAAAAATGAAAATGGCCTCTTGAGATAGTACCTCAAATTATTGATGTTAATGTTTGCTCATTTCTCCTTGCTGGAAGTATAGATCATATATTCTGTATATGATGATGCTGAACTAGTGATTGTTCCTATTGTCTGAAGAAAGATAACGAGCTTGGAATACGTAGCAGTTTCAGGCAAACTTTGCCCTGGATGTTGTTGATTTTAATTCACATGTAACTAACATGAAAAGAAAGAACAATTAAGTAGTGAGCAATTTGAAAATAGTTCTGGGCTGTATAGTTTATAGCCTCCAGTAAGACATTTATAAGCAAATAATCTGTTTTCATCCTTCAATCGGCCATAATTTAGTATTAAATGGCTAAGCTGTGAGAAACCATACACTTGATTATGGCAGTATGCCCGGAACCATTTTCACAATCTGCAGCATATATACCATATTCTGTCTAAAAATTTGTCACCCCTACAGTGCACTGAAATTTTGTCTTACTATTAGAATATAATAGAATTTATCAAGCTGACGAAAACATGGAATTTTCACATGAAAATTAGAATATGATAAAACTTTATAAAGCTACTTTCAAATCATAGAATTCCAGCATCTAGTGATGGCCAGATTTACTGTTAAGACCCACCCGTGTACTCACAAATAGAAATCAACCAAAAAGATAAATGAGCAAAAGTGTTGTATATTTCCTTCTTTAAATACAACGAAACATTGCAATAGTTTGTGGTGATGAGGCTCTGTGTATACAAGACCTAAATACACCTACTATAAGTGATCATCATGAGCAAATTTGCAATAATTCGATCACTTCCATCTGACGAGAATTGGCGTCACATGACAGAAAGTAGGATGGGTACGATGTCAACAGGGTTAGAATACAAATAAACCAAAAAAATAGTTTTGATGAAGATTAGGGGTGATAAGTTTTTGAGAATATGGTAGAAATTCAATAGAGGTAGATGGCATCTAGAGGTACACCCAAGCAACTTTTCTCTAGCATCAACAAAAGTCTAATCTTGTGACATTTGATGATATATAGGTACAGTGTCACTAAAATCATCTTCTCTTCCCATTCTGTTAATCTGTGTAATTCTAAATGTCAGTTGAAAGACACACAATGAGGAGTTAAGAACAGCCACTAAATGATTATGTTTTAAAAAGCAGCAAACAAAATCCAAACAAGGCACACTCAGTTTGAATACCCTGTTTACACATTATTCAATTATCAATTTAAGGCATTGTTCTCGGCAGTATACAGGACTTTGGCCAGTATGCTCTACTTAAAGCTTTTATTAGAATAATATCTGTAACTGAATTGTATGTGTATATCTAAACCTGTAGCAGTCATATAGCAATAATTAAGGTCCCATTACCCCCATTTAGTCATTACATTGTATATTGCCAATTGATTACAGGGAAACCAAGACCTTACACAATTGGCAAATATGGAGAGGAAGTTACTATTGACACTTCTACTCTTGGTTCCTCCCTGTTTGAGACCATGCTCCAAGAAGTGAATGACTTCTGTAGTCCACGAAGAAGGAGTAATTGGGAAGGGGATGCCAGGCAGCAGGTGACAAATTGGGCATACATGGATGAAGTACTTGTAATGATGCATTTTGTTTGCCATATCTTTAGCTAGTGTATGTTCTCGATGGTATTGAAGAGGATGGAGAAGAGGGAGGCTCTTTTGAGGTGATAGCACTGAAACCTGATGATATTGCGGAACAAGAAAAAGAGCGTTTTCAGAAAATCCAAATCTCTTTGCACGAAAGAGAGTAAGTAATATAACAATATATTGATATTATTTAGGCATACTATTATTTTGGTTCAGAATTTATAGCAGCTAATAACTATAGCAAAGATTATATGAAGGTATCTAGTGCTAGAATCTGTATAATACATAATATGTTAGACATGGGAGTTTTGTAATTTGAAGCTACCACCCAGGAAAAGTGACACAATGGTCATGAAAGTCTAGGGTGACCTAACTCAGTCCAAGTAGTTTACAAAAGAACTCTTCTGGATCCTTCACAGCAGATCTAATTATCATGGAAGTCTGGGCAACCAAACCCAGCCTATGGCCTAGTAGGCTAGGTCACACAGCTCCCTTACAAAAGCTCTGCCCTCATTTGCTAGCTACTGTATATACTGTAAATGTTGTTGTGTAGTTTAAGGTTCTAGACGGGCAGGGTAATAATACCATCATTGATTAATGGAATCCAACAACCAGGAAAAGATCATAAAAAATGCATCCTTCTCCTGCTCCCTAATACATCCAGTATAGTCATGAAAGTGTAAGGCAGGCTATCTTATCTTAGTCTAGTTAGATGTGCCTAGTGAGGTTATAGGCTAGGTTAGGTCCTCAAGACTTTAATTACTGTATATTAGTTCTGCTAGGGAGACAGGAGGTTACTGTATGTTACCCCTTTCCTGAGTTGTGTTTTCCATGAAAACTTCCTTCATAAAACCTAATATTGTACTGTAATCTTACTTGGTAATGAACTATGGAATATTGATAAGTCTAGAACCTAAAAATGTATACATACAGTATATATGTACTTGCTCTTGGGACTCTATATACTTAGTTTAATACATTGTAATAGAATAGGCCTCCATTGCCATTGCTAATTTGTAACAAAAGCTCATGATATTTACATAGGTGAATTGTACGGCACTTCATCTTTCTTACAAAAAGAAGTAGTTAGTATTTGAAATTTTACTTAATATTTATTTTAATATTAAGTATATTATAATATTATTATTATATACTTAATATTCTTAATATAATATTATATTATATAGTATTAGAATATATTTTAAGTATACAGCACAATTTTTTTTATCTACATACTTTTCGTGTTGCCTGCACATGTGTAGTGAATTGGAGACTAGAGATGTTTTGGATAGGTACATTGCTAGTGCCTTTGGTCTTAAACTGAGTAAGGGCAGACTGACAGAAATTGACAAGAAGAATTATGTTCTTACTCTGGACTTTGCTCTGAAGGTTAGCATGCATCATGCAATAATAATATTACATATTGTCTTTTCTTTAAAAGTTCTCATATAGTTTTGGGTCTTATATATAATATATTATATATTATATGTCTCTGCTATTAGAGCCCTTGAGACAGCAATGTAGTATGTTAACATCAATGCATACATGCAGGGCATTTATAACCGACCTTGATAAAATTGTCAAAATGGTCGTCTCAAAGAAATTGCTCAAATAGTTAACATTTTCTTCCAAATATGGATAGGTGTTGGCTTAGTCTATATGGCAGACTATGTAAACCTTATGCCGCTATGAATCATTGAGAATTTTCATGAAACTAGTGTCAAAAGAAGGAACATGCAGTAATAAAACATGCGAAAAACGTCAATAGGTTATACTAATGCAACTGAGGTTATGGGGAAACTAACCCGTCCTGTTTTCTACCTTTGAAATGGCAATAAATTGGAATGAAAGCATGCAAGCACATACAGTGAAGAATGCCTGGTGACTATACCACTTTCCCCAGTTGATTTTCAAAATATTTAACATATAGTGGGCTAATAAATACAGAAAATAAGATGGTAAGAGGGCATTTTTATCTGCGACAAAAACGTTCTTTTCTTCAACCTCAATAAAAAAAGCCACTTTCATGATGTTTTACATGAAATGTCACCAAAGTCTCCTTTTCTATCCATTGTGCTGACCTGTGAAGTTAGAAATATCATCTGCAAGATGCTCAATAATGTGTTAAGTAACAGCTGCTAATTGGTGAGGTTGCAAACAAGCAACACTCATAATCTAAAATAAGTCACAGTCATTTTTCAATACCCTGTGCACTCAGGAGATTAGTTAACTTTAAGTATTACTTCAACAATAATGATATTATAGTGACGTTAGTCGTTTGCAATCTCTTCCAGCATTGCTATTAAACCTTATTCCTTTCCATGTAATTGCTTTTCTGTAGATGTTGGAAATCAATGAAAGATATTGGGCACGTATTCCGGTTATCATTGAAGGAGAAACTGGAGTTGGGAAGACATTCCTGGTGGAGATGATGGCTGACCTCTGGAATGGATCATTAATGCACAGATGGAACCGCACATTGACTAGACTCTGGACCCTGTTGCACAAGTTGTCCCTAGGTAGGAGTTGCACATGCATATATGGCTGTAACCAGAAATTGTAAGCACGGATGCACATGTATTGATTTCATGTACGTATATGTCCATGTGGTGATATATGTGAGTGCTTGTCCACATTATATTTGCATGCAGCACGACTTGCACATGTGCATATTACACATGTATGTGTACTGTATTTTATTATGTAATAGTTAGTCTTTTGTCACTAGCAATGTATCTATTTTATTTTTTTGTTCGTAGCAATGGTAACAGAGATTGGTAATGAAGAGGATCGGGATGAAGTTAAGGAAGAACTTTTAGTCAGTACCCTTAGTGTTTTGGACACCTCCTGTGATAAGCTTGAGCGCAATGTGGAGGATGAAGTTGATGAATCCTTTATTGAGATGATCCCATTTGGTGGGACTACTCTAAAGGCAATAGAGCTTATGATGCAATATGCAGAACGTCACTATTTATCCACTCATTGGAACATGTTGATGAAAGAGCTAGAAAATATCTTTGTGAAGCAACCCTTGATTCATATGCTTAAAGTCCCCTGCAGTGCGTCCGAAGAGAAAGTTGTTCATGTTTCTGGAAAGAAGTGGATAAGCTTAGACACTGAACTGCGACACAAGGTAGAGCCTGAGGTAAGTGTTGTCACTATTATTCCATTTTTCAAAGGGTGTATAAAAAATTAAAATGGTAAAATGATGTAGGATTGACACCGGATAGTGCAAGAATGTTTTATCAATCAGAAAAGCATCCTCCAAAGCATTACCATTTTTTCTATACTTTGCATGTGTGACATGCTCATACTAATTAGGAGGTGTGAAATATTCAGTCTTTTCACAACTTCTATTCTCAACTTGTATAAGTTACTGAGTGTCAACCAAGGACTTTGCTAGTATGTACGTAGACATGTGAACTCAGGTTATGGTTTGAACGTCATGTCTATGGTGAGCAAACATGAAGATTTTCCCCACACCTAGTGCAGACAATATTCTCTGGGTGCTGCATGGTGAAACGGTCTGTACACGAGATATTTTTACATATCATATTTATTTTGGATAGATTAGTTCAGGAATCTATAACTAGGGACAGGAACAAAAATTCGAAACTTGAAAGATGGAAAAGTTGTATAGTGCCGTGCAGTTACACACAGTTGGCAATAATAATCGACGATCTTTGCCTTGCTCCCTCAAGCAGCCCCGAGCACAACACTAAACTACTGAAGAACATCCAGTTAGGTCACATGCCAGTATGTGACAGAGCAATAGTGACGACAGAAAATGTTACTACACACAGATTCGGCATTTGTATACTCCCGAATAACAGTCTGCATGCTATTTTATACAGTAGGTAGTGAAAAGTAACATGTTATCACTATACAAACCGAGGATTGCTGTCATAACAGATCTGGACATGTCTCACATATGTTTGGTCTTTGATATCTGATTTTGATTTGGTCAAATGAAAGTGCTTTTGTGTAAAATAATTTGATACACCAACATATTCTACAATAATACTATGAGGCATTCATACAGTATGTTTACTGTACATAGCATTATCCCTTTTCTGTATTGTACTCCCTTTATGTATATGCATCTCACATTATGCAGTATTCTTGTGTAATTTATCTGTGGAATATGGAAGTGTTACTGGTATCTTCTTCGCACTCCTTAGTCAGCTGCTAGGAATATTTACACACTCCTTTTTCTGGCTGAAGTAGATGTTTTCCATCGAATAAGCATTCATGGATGTAAGTGCCAATGTACATTTGTCCAACTATGTAGCTGTACTTACTGCTGCAGAATACGCATGGCATTGTGTGTATATGTGATAATGTATGCTGGAGTCCTTTTCCAAAATTGTATTATCTATGGTACGTAGAGATTAATAGTAATTGGCTTTTCCTCAAATGTCCTTCGCTGGAAATCACAATTCTATATAACTAGTTCACAATTTATCAATTGAACATTACACTTCAGTTCCCATTCATCTTTTGCTATTATTCTATTCTTTTTTATTTACAAGTGGTTTGAATGTGATGGATGGCAGCCCTTGTGGAGTTTAATGTAAAATATTGTTTTTTGTAGCATTGACAACAGAAGACCTCAGGAAGTTCTTCACTCCTATAGTAGCTCAAGCAAATAAAATTGAAAATAAATGGAAGGATGAGTCAACCCGCCCAAACATTGTGGTATGTTATAATAGCGCTCTAGTCCTACATATTAATGGTCTACTGAGCTCCACTATAGAAGTACGGAAGTAACATGTATGTAAGAATATATAACCATTAAATAGAAATTGTGTAAGATATATATTGAACCTATCAAACTGCATGGTGAGTATATTTAAACACTTTTCAAAAAAATGTTTTGGAGTATACAGTGGAACCTGTCTAAGCAGTGCCTACGTGATAAATGCAGTTTCCTACCTAAACAGTCGCTGAATCCCATTCCCAAGCTAGCAACTGTCCATCAATTCCCATACATTATAGAACCCATTTAATTCAGCCACCTGTCTAATGACCCTTTTTTTAATAATTAATATGCAGAGGAAACGTATAATCAACGTCAGATAAGCAAAATGTACTTGATGCTGAAATTGAGATTCAAACCAGTGTGCAGTTGTTTTGATACTAAACAATTTAATGTTTTAGAAGGATCATGTGTAGCGAGAAGCGTAGTGACGGCATCCACTTGATCGATATTGTCCCCATTCTCATTCATTGCTTTCTTGTAATGAATAATAATGAAAATTGTGATAATGTAGCCACCTGTGTAAGACAGCCAGAGAAGCTCTGCATGTCCCAATGGTGACTGGTACCAGACAGTTTTCCATTGTATTTATCAAAGTTAATAGCAGATTATGGTAAATTTGTTAGGGAGTTATGTAGATTGTGTAATGCCTTCATTGGTGACTGTGTAAAGGTCCGGATGTTTACGTCTTATCTGAAACTTTAGACCTAGCCTCTATCTTCAAAAGCGTGGTTTTCATTCAACCCCAAAGCTTGAGGGGTATGGAATTATTGTAAGACTTTTACACCTTGACTTCATCTAGCCCACCAGATAAAGTCAAGATTATGATGTTATTTTGTTGAAGGATGACATTGTCGGTGTGGTTGGTTATGGTTGATGAGTCAATGATAACTAGGGTATGTAATACTATTTAGTTCTCTCTGAATGAGGTTGTAGCAGTCCCTTTTGTATTACAGTGAGAGGGGTGGGAGTCATTTTAGATGATGTACGGTTGGCAATTGATGATGTGCTGTGATGGATTGATGATCAATGAAAGCAGCCATTTTGCCATCATCAACACTACCTATCGAGTGTCCATTAACTTGATGCCAGGCTATTTAACCATTTTCATCATAATATTATACTGTTTTCACAACAGACTTAAATTATTGGATTTTATTTGAACCTGGCATTTATTCTGTTTACATTATATTGCACTCTTTGGCACTGCAATATATTTGTCTTGTATGTAACACTCTTCAAGGTTATGGTGTTAACAGTTTAATTGGTGAAGTATAATCAGTATGCCCATCAGTTTCTAATATAGGAAATTTGAATGTACATTTTAATGGTTTTTCCTTGCATGTACATTGTTAATTGTGAGCTTTAGCTATGTTACTTTTTCTAAAACATAGTATGGATTTATTCTTAACATACGTATTGTACTATGCTGTTTTTACTTAGGTATTTCTTGATGAAATCAATACTGCATCCAGTCCAGGACTTATGAAAGAAATACTAGTAGACAAGTCACTTCATGGACAGGTATGCAGAGATTGTAATCTGATAATCTTTCTGTTCTAATGACTTAAGTGTGCTTGACTATTTTAGCCATAAGTCCCTATAGTGCAGTTCTTTCCAACTGAAATACTCATTTGAACACACATACATTTAGAAACTTCCGAGGTCTGTCTTTGTCATTGGAGCCTGCAATCCCCACCGAGGGCACAGTGTTGTCATGCATGAAAAGATAGAAGTTGGCAAGAAATGGGATTGGGTGAAAGGCTCTTACTACGTGCACAGAATGCACCAGTCAGTTCGATACCTACTATGGGACTATGGTGCTCTTGATGATCGGCAGGAGGAGAACTACATTGAGGCTAAAATGGCTATGGTTATGGGAGATGACGATCAAGAGGACAGTGAAAGGTATGGTATTTGAATCCCAGGTAGAAAACTCCAATAAGCGAGCTGTAAATGACCGGTTGAAGGCCTTAAAATGTGTTATTAGGTGCCTTTTCCAGAATTTTGAATGAGTTTGTACACTAGTGTTGAACGTTACTCTATGATTCATTAATTTATCCTTCAATTATTATGTCACCATGCCTGATTTGTATACAGTACTCAGCCATGTACAAATCATAATATTGTTGGATGATTACAATACCCACCTGGAGCAACTTATGATTGCTGACAGATAGGTGCATACCATTGTAGTTTCCGCTTGTATAAACTTGAGGGTAATTGAGGGACAAAAAGGTATGGAACTTGCAGGAAGTTATCTATGTACACAAGCTATAGAACAATGTACAGTATATATACATCTCAAAACTGTCTGAGTTCCACTAGATCCGAATTCTACCGGTGACTGTCACATATGGTTAGGCAATGACTAACAACATTAACTTGAATGTAATCTACCCATGCAGATTGGTAATGTGATGTGCCAATAACCTTCTTGCACAATTTAATGCTTCATATATTCTATTAGCACCAGCAGAATCAGCACCTATTATAATATGTAGTATGTGTATACATAGCAAATTATGTACCATTGTATGCATGTACGTATGAATTGCATGTGCAACATTTTCATACTGTCTACTACGTATGTATGTATATATATGTATGTGTGTTAAGTATGCATGTGGATTGCCTAATCTATATATTTGCAGTGATTTGAAGGATACCCTCAGTGACAAAATAGCAGAAAGTCAAAACCTTATGAGGATGTATGCAGCTGAACATTACACTAAATCCAAGCAGTTTAGTGCAGAAGAAGCAGATGAACTGTCCAGGAGCTGTGTTAGCCAGAGAGATATACAGGTGTCCTCATGTTAATCTTTACTATACTGCTAATGGTACTTGTGCAGTCTTGTGTGGCAATGTTAATACTGTATCTGTTTTACTAGTCTCAGTAATCAATCAATCAATCAATCAGACAAAAAACAGCTTTTCTCCTCAGTAGGAGGTCACCTTAAATACAGAGAAATAATAATAATATCATGAGTAATGTATAATTGTAGCAGTTAGCATATAATAAGCACAGTTCTGGCTTTTATATTATGCTATGAGAAATGTCATTATATGTTATTTGTCTACTTCTTTATTGGCCATCCTCTTGGTCTCTTCCCATGAGCATCCTCCTCAAACACTCTCCTCACCAACCTCTGCTGTGACATTTCTTCAATACTCTCCCTAGGCCCGTTCCTTCTTCTTTCTGTCAGCGACAGCTAGCACTGCTTCAACCTCCAATCTTCTGATGTTTTTATTTGATATTCTGTCCATTCTAGTCACACCTTCTATTCTTTTGAGATAGCTTATATCTATTGCCATGCAAAATTCTGAATCTCCTCAACCTCTACACCATCCAACTGAGTGACATATACCACCCCCTCTCCATGCTACCATCACCTAGATCTTCTGCCAGTTTATCCTCATCTCCCATTTTTCCATTACTTCATTGAGCACTTCAACATTTCTTCGGTGTCATCCTCGTTTTCAGCCACTAGCACCAGATCATCGGCAAACAGTGGAAATTGTACTTTACTTCCTTCTAACTGCACCCCACCCTGAAAGCTCTCCCTTGCCTCCCTCAAGTCTCAAGTCTTGAGTAGCTAGACCTAAACCTCCTTGATCCCTCTATATAAAGGAGAGGTTTGGGTCTGACAAGGTTGGTATACATAGGAAACTGAAGCTGGATGCATGGATTCGAGTGAAGTGATACTTATCTATTCCCTTAGCTTCTTGTTGGTCGCCATGTAGTAACTACTTGTGTGTATCGACCTAGAGTGGGTAACTGCAAAACAGAGTCGATGATGCTTCAAATCCTGCTCATATCATTCAACCCTTATCCCTAGATCATCCGGGTAACTTTCTTGCCTGACACTACTGAGACCATTCTGAAAATTGACCTTTACGATAGTTGATTGGGTGGAAGATGATTCAAAATTTCCATGCATGTACAGCTGCCTCTGCTACTTCTTTAATTATTATTATGCAGCCTCAAATAATAATAATTTCAGGAATAAATTGAGGATATAAGAATTATAAGTAGATATTATAACTAGTATATTTTTGTCTTATAATAATAATATTAATAATAATAATCAGTCAAGCAATAATAGTGATGGTAATGCATTAATATATAATAGCTATACTAATACTAAAACCATGATAGCATTGGAAACTGGGGTGTAGATAAGCCAAAATTATTTCTTTGGTTTATTAATGTGTAACTATAACCTTTGTTTTATGCAGAGAGTATTCACCTTCTACTTGTGGCTGCTGAAGACATATGAAAAGTATGTACTGAGTGAGCATGTGGAGATACCAAATATTGTCTGGGGTTTTTGTCATGTATGTTGCTTTGTCTTTGAAGTTAGTCTTATTTGAAATACGATGAAGTTTGTATCATAATGTTTGAGAATTGTTCAAGTGGAGTTCAATTATTCTACAGTGGAAACTTGACAATGTTATGAAGAACACTCATATAGTGAATTTCTGCATAGAGTAAATAGGTTCATGTGACCCAGTTAATGTTCTACAGTATGGATTAATAAAAAGGTAACGCCAATAGCAGTTGCATGGTGTTTATCGTTTCTCTTTCTTGTATGTTTGGTAGTTAGGCAGTGTTTACTTTAGCACCATTGGCGCTTTATGTTTGACAGTTTCCAGTTAGCACTTAACTGTTTTCAGTTCGCGGAATGTCACACGTATCAATCTCTTCCACTAGACCTTGTTCGTTGTGACGATTTTTGGTGCTTTTGCTTCCACTAATATTTCTGTTGTAAGCTTCGACAGATTTCCGGATCCTTGTAAATGTCCAATCATTCTGTGTTCCTTATACTTCTTAACTACAGTGCAAACCATCTTCTTCAGAGCACTCTTCTCTTTATATCCAATCCCACACACGATATCTCCACACGAGTAATCCAAATCAGTATAAGGTTAAACAATCTGTTGTACATGTTTAAAGGCATTCTCTAGTGATCTTTCTCGTTCTCACAGTCACCATCAAAGGACTATAAAGTAGATTCTAGTAACATACTACCTCGTACACTATTTTGAAGTCTCTGTTAGTGGTTTACATATCTTGGTCAGCGTTTATCATTTCTCGTTAGCCCTTTACCATTCCTGTTACATTTTATGTTTCTCTATTAGCGGAAGTACCCATGAATGATTCTTGTTTTGCGGAATTGTGTTATCGTTTCGCATTACTTTTTTGGGGTCTGTACTGTACTATGAAATTTTTACTAGTTATAATGATTTTCTAGTATAGTGAAGAATTTCAATGTCCCCTGTGATTTATCATATTGAGACACCACTGTACTACAGTACATGTACTGTGTGAAATACTTTGGCTCAAACTCTTATGTAGACATATGTTGTAAATTAATGCACTGTTCATGAGATTGCCCTCTCAACAATATTATTTACTAATAAAAATGTTATTGAATGTCAACACCTATCTGCAGTAAAGTCAAACTGAATAGCACTAACTGCAATAGGCATAACTTGAGCTGTACATGAACCTTCAATTGTGTTATGTGCAATCATATTTGACGACTAATGTGAATTCCATTATTAGTTTAGCAATCCATGTTGGTCTGTACCTGCTTTAGTGATAAGCTATATAGCATCTGCGACATTTGTAATTTCATGTAAATCATCTGAGAAATACTGTTAGCTACATGTAAAGCAAGCAATAGGATTTGCTTTGTCATTATGATTGTGCATTTTTAGATTTCGAGCTAAAGGAGTGCCCAATCACCCTGCAACCAATGAAAAACTGGAGCAATGGCAGGCTCGTGCAGTAATGGTTTCACTTGGACTGACTTACTACTTTAGGCTGAGTACAGAGTACAGAGAGAAATATATGAAGAAAATGAATTTCAATATTGGAAGATCTAATGCCCTTAAATTCTCAGATGCTTTGAAGCATGAGGTATGCAAAATTGTCTACTGCTCTTATGCCCAAATGAATGTTGTATAAACATACGTCTTGCTATACTATGCACACCATTTATGTATCATTTTTAAGATTTTCTGATTTCTACTCAGATGGATTTCTACTGTAGCATTGTTCATTTACCTCCTGGAATTGCCAGAACGCAAGCTTTAAAGGAGAATCTGTTCTGTGTGATAGCTTGCTGTTGTACCAGAATGCCCCTAATCATAGTTGGTGAACCTGGATCCAGCAAGACACTATCCTTCAACATTGCTGCCTCAAATTTTAAAGGAGCTGACTCTAAAGAGTGAGTTAGTGATCATTACTATGAAGGACTTTTGTACTTTATAATAATAATTATCATTTGCAGGGAACTTCTGAAGGACACGGATCTATTTCCCTGTTTTGATCCTCACTACTATCAATGTTCCAGGACTACAACTTCCAAGGAAGTTGAGGTTGTGTTTCAGAGAGCTCTACGAAGACAGGAGGCTGTGAGCAAACATCAGTATGACAACTATCAAAACAGTGAGTTAATTGGTATTTAGGTGGTGAATATCACTGCAAAATGATAGTATTACTATACAGCTGAAATATACGTACATATACAGTATTATGCCAGAAGAAATGTATAAGGTGTCTCCATTAAAAAATATACAACAAAGAATGTCTGCTGGGTAGACAATTATCACATGAGCCTGTACATGTACCAGTGTGGTTGAACATTTTCAAGTACCCAATGACATTGTGTGAACACATAATACAACAGACATTACTATCACGGTTTTATATTTTAATGTGTGGTATATTCCATGTGATTTTTCTATTGGTACTGTATGTAATAATATAGGTACTGTAGGTACTGTATATGCACATTTTTGTGGCACATTATATGCAGAAATGCTTCTCCTACTTGTTGTAATGGATCTGCTTTATTACAATGCATAGCTGTCTTCATGGATGAAGCAGGCCTCCCTGAAGAGAGTTTGGAGTCACTGAAGGTTAGGCAATTATATTTACGTGTATCTCACTAAATTAATTATGATCTTTAAACGTGATCGCTTCATCAAATCATCTTCAGTTATCTGCATTTTGTCAATAGAGAAGCTGAATGATTGTACCGTGTAGTATTCCCAAGCAATATTTGACCTGTCATTTCTCCAACATTGTTAGGTTATTCACAAATATCTTGACAATCCACAAGTGGCTTTTGTGGGCATTACCAACCATATTTTGGATGCTGCAAAGACAAACAGAACAGTCACCTTGTTTAGACCGAGGGCTGATAAGGTATGTTGAAATTGCAAAACCAGAGGTTAAACATTCTTTGTATCTAGTGTGCATGTTTTATATTAAAGTTTGATGGACTGTAGATGTTTAATGTATTTAACCTGCATTTATTCATATTGAAAGTACCCACTTACTTTGCATACCTATGTAATTGCCCCCTTAGGATGTAGTAGAATTGGCCCATGGCTGTTTTGGTATTACAGAGCAAACAGAAGAGCCAATCAAAGCAGTTTTTCATCGTTTGTGTACATGCTATAGTGATCTAATGAGTAGAGATGACAGGTAATTTTATGTATGAGTTTCCTGAATGTTTTATTACTGTTTATAGTATTACTATTGCACGGCCATAAGGAATTTTATGCTGTATATTTTCTCTGAGAATTCATCCACCTAACATTTCGTCACTGCTTCTGAAAGTGCTGAATTGCCTCTAATAGATGATGACATTGTTTGGTATCAATTTTGTCTGAGTCATTTGTAACCTGCTATGGAAGCATGCTAGCAGACCCCAGTGTCCTGGAATACTGGAAACAAAGTTCCCATCATTGGTGGATAGCGACTTAACAGCCACTCATCAACACACTGCCATTCAGTGTCATCGTTGCCCAAATCTCTTCTGCAGAAGCTGTATGGAGCTCTTCAGCTGTTCTCTACTAAACAGTGCATGCTCAAATTTATTAGCATATGCACTGCTATGCATGATTCAAGTAGCTACTTTCAGCACTGAATGATCGAGTGGTCATTTGTTATTCTACTTTTTTGTCACCCATGCACCTCTGAAGTTTTGACACAAACAGAAAGGTAGCGCAATTTGCTTTTTAGTCGCTAATATGACACAATTGGGGGAATTTGTCACATGACAAATTTTTAGAGGAAATCTGGTATTGAAAACATGGTTGAACTATCTGCCATAATAACCACAGAAAAGCACAGCATACAGTTGCTTGCAAAGAATAAAGTGTTCAAGGGTAATTATATCACCTTGACACTTTACTACTCTGAAAACTTCAATATGTCTGGGACAATTAGGTTGTGTTTCTTGCAGCTGGAATGCCATTGACTATGTTGAATTACATAGCATTCTACTCACCAAATAGATTGAATTTAATTAACTGTTCCATCATTCTGCAACTGTAGCATCAAACGCTTTTTTGGATTGAGAGACTTTATTCACTTTATGAACTATTTGAGGCGACAAACAGACAGGAATGTGATACTTCTTAAAAGAGAAGATTTTCTAGCGTCTCAAGTGTGTAGGTCCGTAGAGAGAAACTTCAATGGCTATGAAAACATGGGAATTGTTTGCTCAGTGTTTTGTCCAAAAGTTAGTTCTTCTGTTTGTGAAGGATTTCTAGATATACATGTGCATACTTAGTGAAAACTATTGTGCTTGGATTCATTTGTAGGAAGAAAGAATGTTCACGAACACTAAATGGAGAAATATTATTGATGTGCTGGAGGAAAGTCTGGAGGATAGGCCCAGACCCATCTACATTGATGATCAAGAAGACTTTGAAGAAGTCCGATACAAGTTGATCATTGATCCCACAGAGGATGATTCAAGTCGCCGTATGATGATGATGTTTGGGATTCTAAAGCAAGATCAGGCAACCACAGTTGTTGGAAGTGACTTCAGTGATGATGGATATCTTCAAAATGTGAGATGAAATGAGTCGTTCGTATTATAGTGCATTCTTATTATTCATTGGTGCTGCGTACTTCAGATCAATGCAGTTTCAAAGGTCACTCATGCAGCCAGTAGTGGTTCTACTGTTTTGATGATGCAAACTGATGAGATCCATGAGAGCTTCTATGATTTATTCAACCAGCATTTCCGCAAAATCAAAGTGGGAACTCAGAAAGGAGAAAAGAAAACTCACTTTTTTGCAAATGTGGCCATTGGCAGCCACAGCAAACCTTGCAGAGTGAATCATAACTTTCAATGTTTGGTTGTCATTAAGGAGTCTGAGCTTGCACTGACACCAGCTCCTTTCTTGAATCGATTTGAGAAGTATCGACTCTCCACTGCCTGTTTTTTGGAGGCTTCTCTGAATAAATTATCACTTGCACCACTACTGAGGGAAGCAGTGGAAGAAGCCAAAAACATGACATGGCTTAGTAAAGACTGCAGTGGTTCCAGGCGATCCCAAGTATGTATCAAAGTGTATTTTTTGCAATGTCTTCCCCTTTACTTCAACCCACTATCCATTCGTCTAGATGAAACCTTTTGTAAATCAATTGGGAGAAGCAAGTTTCTTTGGTTTGAATGATGAAGACACAATAAACTCACTCTTTGTGACAATCTTACCAAAGACTGATATTGTACCCTCAAGACTAGAGCCATTATCAGAAGAATGGCTAGATCAGCCCATTGGTGATGTAATCATGTCTATACTGCAGTTAGTATTAGAAGGATTGAAGAATTTAGGATTCAGTCTTCCAATGGTTAGAATGTATTAAGAATTATGTATCACTTTTGCTGCTCACTTGTATTAGTGTATGATGTTACTATCTCCTTTGTTGCATTTACAGACTAAGCAATTTTCCATGCAACTTGCTGTCACCCTGACTGATATGATGGCTGGGCAAAAGACTGTCATTTTTGGCGACTTTCATTCAAATAGGCTACTGTTTGATGCAGTATCAGAAGCATGGGCAGTCTTAATTTCTGAGGATGGTGAAGTTGGGTCTAAAAAGCCTTCGGTTCGTTTTCTGAAAACGTTTGTGATGTCATTGATTCATGTATGGGTTGTTAAAAAGCTCTTGCAGCTTTTGACTCAAGAAGCCTTCATACTGCACAAAAGGTATTT